>VWZN01010411.1:33971-53858 GCA_013396955.1 Regulus satrapa | reverse complement strand
CTTGTGCGGGTCCGCCGGGAGGGGCGACACCTGCTGGCGGCGCCGCGGGACCGCCCCCCTTCCAACCGGCCACGCCCCACGCGGTGACCACGCCCAGTTTTCCGTCTAGACCACGCCCCCTCCATTGGGCGATGTCGCTTCTCTGGCCACGCCCACAGCGCCACGGCCACGCCCACAGCGCCACGGCCACGCCCCCGTCCGGGCATTCCTGAAGCACCTCCATTATTCCCGCCGAGCCCAAAATCCGCCGGCTGCTGCCAGCAGGGAGGGCACCGAGCCATTCTCTGCCTCTGGGTGCAGCTGTGGGTGTCAGGGTGGAAAAGAGACTCCAGAGGTTCCCGTTTTCCGCCGGTTTGTTCCCGCAGGGCTCAGCAGCTGCTGCCCTCCGTCCTCTTTCAGCACCCCTGGAGAAACTGTCAGGCGCACTGCCGTAAATTAAAGTGTTTGGCAGGCAGTGGGAGTCTCTGCTAAGTGTCGCATGGGAATAAAATGATGGGATTACGGGATGGCTTAGAAGGTGATTTAGTCCAACACCGTGCGAGGAGCAGGGACGTGTTCAATCCGTCCGGTTGTTCAGAGCCTCAGCCCAAACCTATCCTGAATATTTCCAGGAATGGGAAATCCCGGTGTTATAACCTTCCCCCCCCCCAGTTACAATCACGGAGCTGAGTCGCTGTTTCCCTCCCTCTGGAATGTTCGCTGGCGCTCTGGGAAGTGGGGTCTGAAGGGCCCGGCTAGCCCCGGGCCTCGCTGCGGCTCCTTCTGCTGGAATTCATCCCACAGTCCCAGGAATAGCCGTGAGTCACCCCCTGTCATCTCCGATTCCCCTTCTGCAGTGGCTGCCCTGGGGTTCGAGGCCATCCTGCCCCTTCTCGCTGCCAGCACCGCCTCACGAGCGGGGGGAGCCGCCTGGCCCCAGATGACCCCGCTAAAACCTCCGGCCCCGGCCCAAATCCCCCCCATCCCAAACCCCCCGAGCCAAGGGAGGCTGATCCAGCTGGCCCTGGGCAGGGCTGGGCTCTGCCCCGGCGCTGATAAACTCCTTATCGCACATCCCCGCGTCCCGGCGCCGCTCCGAGATGGGGGCTGCTCACCCTGGAGCGCGGGGCTGGCCCTGCAGGTGGGGAAATAAAGATGTGGACAGAAATGACTCGAGCTGGGCATCAAGAATAGGGCTGGGGATCCTCTGAGGCAGCTGGAGGAGCAGAGGGCTGATGCCCAGTTACGGTTTGTTTTCTCTCCTGGAAGTGGGAATGTGCCCAGAGCAGGAGCTGGGTTTGCTTTTTGAAGGACAAGGGGGAAAGTCACAAACCTGGAAGCATGTCAGGGGTGGAACTCCAGAGTCCAGCAGGCACCGTGGACCCGGACCTGGATCCAACTTTGTGGGGTTTTTTTGCCTGTTCCACATCGCTCCTTCAGCCACCAAGCTGTGGGGATCATCAGTGGCCATCCCACGGGCAGCCCTTCTCCATCTCCCCGCATTCCCAACCACCACAGGTGGCGTGGCAAACCCCACGGAGACGTTTGAAAGGGCAGCGAGGGGAATCCAAGTGAAAATAGAAAACAATCAGGCAGCCAGTTCGAGCCTTTATTTGTTTTACCACTTCCTACCGCTTGTATTCCCTTCCCCTCCCACTGGGTTTGCTTTTCTCGTGGAGTTGTGTGGCCAGTAAAGTCATACTGAAATATTTCAGTGTCAGAAGCTACAACCCTGCCAGTTTAGTGCATTAAATCAGCTCAGGGGATGGTTTGAGACAATCCATAGTGCCACTGAGACCTTCAACCCCGAGAGCCTGGGGAAGGTTTGTGCCAGCCCTCAGTGAGTGTGTGCCTTTCTCCACTAAAAGTGGGGAACCTGAAGCCTGGTGGGAGGGACAGCACAATTCCCAGAGCTTCCGTGACATTAATTTCCAGTGGAAGGTGTGGAATTCTAGTGGAAGGTGTCCCTGCCTGTGGCAGAGGATAGGAACGAGGTGATCTTTAAGGTCTCTTCCAACCCAAGCCATGCTGGGATCCTGATCGTGCCCCCTGATGGATCATCCCCCACCAGCTTTGTCATTTCTAGGGGATCTTTTGGAAGGGAAGCTGGTGGCACAGGGGGAAAAGACACAAATTCCCTCCTCGGTGGAACACCTCTCGCCCAGTGAGATGGGTCGGGGGGGGCTCAGGATCCCTTCCCACAGCTCAGAAGATGGTGACAAAGGACAGAGCTTCCCTCGCTGTCCCTCAGCAGCCCCTGGGTGGTTGCACAAGCTGCCAGCAGCATCCTGCTCCATCAGCTTTCTGCTCTCTGCTCTCCCACTGCCCGAAACCCCGGACAGCCCGAGGCTCCCACTTGTGAGGGCTCATCCTTGGCATTTATTTGACAATAACTCATCCTCACCGAGGATAACCTCTGCAGCCAGCCCTGCAGGTTCATGCTGGCATAGTAAACTCATTTTCTCCAGCTTTTTCTCGGGGTTTTAAGCACAAATCCTCATCCCCAAACCCACGTGAGCTGCAGTTATTCCTCCCAAACCCTGTGCATTAAATATTCCCCGAGCTGTGCCCTGGGAGGTCAGCCACAGGCAGCTGGCACACGGGGCTGTGGTAAACCATAGCAGCACTTTTGGGACAATATCCCACGATCTTGGAGAGGAAAACACGGATTGTGGCAAGCCTGGGCAATGCAAAATCAATGATGATAGGGAGGAATTGCAAGTACAGCAGGCAGGATGCAGGAATAGAGCAAAGTGGAAGCTGAGCTTGGAGGGGGCGAGTTTGTGCATCAAAAAGGCTGCTCTGAAAGGAGGGTGGGCATCAGTCCTTCCTCCCAGGGAAAAGTGACAGAGGAAACGGCCTGAAGTTGCACTGGATGAGGTTTGGATTGGATATCAGGGAAAATTTCTTTGCTGGAAGTGTGGCCAGACCTTGGAAGAGGCTGGGCAGGGAAGGGGTGGGATCAGCATCCCTGGAAATGTGTGAAAGCCGTGTGGATGTGACTCCTGGGAACAGGGTTCAGAGGTTGTGGTGCTGGGTTAATGGCTGGACCCGATGAACTCAGAGGGCTTTGCCGGCCTCCAGGGCTCTGTGATTCCTGCTGGTGGGGCTGAGGGGAAGGGACAGCTGTTACTGCATCTCCCTGGGAGGAGGGATTAGGAGCCAGTGGGATGCTGTGGCTGGAATTCCGCCTGCAGCGAGGAGCAGCCAGTGAAAACGATGGGTGTTGTGACCCAGAGAGAACTGGAGAGTCACTGGCAATTTTAGTCTGGCTTTCCAAAGGAACGGGAGGCACTGCAATTCCTTCTGTGAGAAGGAATCAATCTTCTGTCAACCTGCAGGGGCAGGGACACCTCCCACCAGACCAGGCCCCATCCAGCCTGGCCTTGGGGGGACCACGTCCCGCCCTTGCCAAAGAAGTTGGCAGCTTAGCTCAACTTCCAGAGAAACAGGAAAAAAAAAAAAAAGCACATTTGAGTCCAGAATTTTTTTTCCTGAGGACATTTGGAGAGGGGTTGTGGGTGAACAGTGTCTGTGATTTAACGGGAAGAGTGGACACCGAGGTGGGTGGAAGGCCAGGCTCGCTCACAAAGCGCTTTCCCATCGTTTGCTCCGCCTGAATCATCAGTTTCTCCCAGACTCCCCAGAGTTTTGTTGCTTTTGAAAGCCCAGGCTTCCCTCAGCAGTTGGAGCTCTGTGCCTGAGGGATCTGCAGGCAGTGATTCATCAGGGAGACAACGCTGTCCCAAACAATGCCAAGGTCAAACCCTTCTTAAGGCAAAACTATTTTGTGATGATTTGCAGCCATATCGGGGAAAATAGAGCTGCTACGTGGCTAAAACAGGCAAATCATAGATGGAGAAGGATTTCTTCTCATCACTCAGAGGCCTTCCCAAGCAAGCACCACACGCTTTACGTTACTGTAACAAAATGTAAGTTTTATTCCGTATTATTAGTAATGCATGTGGAATAGCCACAGTTGAGTTGGACTGATGTCCCTTTCCCTTTTGACCAGTGTTTAATATTGTAACTACAGGCCAGATGTAACATTTACACTGAAAAACACTTACAGATTCGACCTCATACTCCAAAAATTTCTAGTACAAATACAGTTAGTACATTTTAAAAAATTAACAACCAAAAAAAAAACAACCCAAAACAAAAACAAAAAAAAAACCAAAGCAAAACAAAAAATAACCCCCAAAACAAACCAATCTCAGACACTTTATAACAGCACAGACTGGTTATGGCCTTGAGTTAAGTTCAAGTATTTCCCAGTGGAATGCAATGCAAGCAAGAAGGTAATCTGGCTTTTGTGGGACATTCCTGGCCCTGAATGGTAAGAAGAGAAATATAAGTGTGGGCACTTTATCTGACCAAGTTTAGCGAGAGAGTCAACGTTTATATGATTAGTTCAGCCACAAAGCTAAACCCGTCTTGTGTGTGGACACAACTGCTGCCTGGAGAAAACACGAAACTAAAAGCAAAGCATTAATTATACCATTGGCGTTTCTTCCGTGGCTGATGCTCCACCCTCTAAATGAGTTTCCTCGAGCTGCTGGTTGAGATAGGAACAATTGTGGTGGGGATTTTGCTTGTGGCTGTGAGTATTTTGCTGCTCAATCCTTTCCCTGCCCCAGCTGACAGGACTAAAGAAGGGATTGTTGTTCCTGCCCCGAAAGGAGTCATTCCTGCAGAGTCATCGTTGCATTTGGTCACCTTCGTGGCAGTGACTCAGTGGAGAAACCCAACATCCTAAAGGGTTCATAGGTCACAGAGTGCAGGAGAAAGAGGGGAAGTGAGCAAATCAGTATATATAGCAATAATTATAATAGCAATAATAGTAATAATAATAATATTTTCTGTTCCTAGGGCTGTCTGACCTGTGCTGGCTCCTGTGAGTGGCCCAGATGGGATCTGGGAGAAGTGGGATCTCACCTCCTCAAGCTCAGAGGACCAGCAGCATCCTCCAGGCTGTCTGGGACCTCACAGGCAGCTTTGCATCCCTCCCGGACGCCCCTGAGCTTGAATCCCTGTCAAAACGGTTGGAAAACATGGGAAAGCAGGATCAGCTCCCACTGGGGAGGGATGTTATGCAGGGAAATACTCCAGGCCTGAGGGATGAGCAGGGCTGGGAGTGGTCACCCCGTGTCCCTGCCCGACGAGGGGGTTATTGATCCCCCGAGAGTCTGCCCTGGGTCTGGTACTCGTCAATATTGCAATTATTGACTCTGCCTGTGGAAAACAGCGTGTGCGTATGAGATGAGAGGGTGACACCAGCTGGGAAGAGGCTCCAAACCCTCTGCAGGACCCGCGGGTCACTCAGAGCCCCCTTGGCTCACTGTGTGACTGCAAAAAAGGGGGTTTGGAGGAGGGCAGGAAGATCCCGACTGTGCAGCCACGCATCTGGAGAGGGGAGCAATCGCCAGGCCTGCAGGAGATGGGGCTTGGGGGAGGACCAGAGTGCAGGAAGAGGAGAAAGGAGGGAAGGTGGCACAAGGTGCCACTCTGCTGGGAAGACGTGGGGTGGCTTTTGGTTCAAAGACACCGGGGGAAACCACGCTAGAGCAGCAGCCCTTGCAGAAAGGCCGATGAGACAGGAGGTGTTCATTTAAAGCAGATTTGAGGGTGAAAACAGTCTCCAAACAGCCAAAATAGGCAGAGGTCAAAGGCATGAGACTTCTCCGTGTCTCCATGGGGTTGCAGAGAGGGGTTTGATGTCACCCTTTTGGGAGACTTTTGATGGTGGCGAGCTGGAAAGAAGATCCCTGGTCTTTTTCCAGCCTCTTGCTCTGAACCTGGAATCTCCTCCCACGGGCACCGCTGTGGCAGCAGGTGCAGCCCCGCTGTACAGACTGGGTTTAATGAGTTGGTCAGGTCTCTGTGACAAAATTTGAGGGGTTTTAGCTTAAAATCTGCCCCCCTCTTTCCCCATGGTGAGGCGTTTGCCAAGATTTTTTCCTGGAGCGATTGCAAGGGAGTGACGTTGCTGTCCCTGGTGTGGTGACTCATGGGGGGGATCTGCAGGTCAGCAGGAGCTGGGGGGCAGGTCTGACCCACCAAGAAGTGCCCAGGCCATGAATGGTGCTGAGGGAGATGTCGCTGGTAGGGGCAGGAGAAATCCAAAATCCCAACTCCTGCACGGGGCGGTGCCTTCCAGCATCGTTTGGGAAGCACGAGTTTGTCTGGGGCTGTGCAATTGTTGCTCATGGAAAAGGAATCAGAATAACCCAGGCAGCATCCAGCCATGCTTATCCTCAGAGTTTCCATCCTTCCCTTGGGATCACAACTTTAAATACACAAGGTTTCCCACAGGGCTGGCAGTAAAAGAGAAGTCCCACTGATGCAGAGGACAAGCTCATGCCCTGGACAGCTGCAGCGACCAGGGAACAAATTTCCACTCAGGATCACCTCTCTCTCCTGCTCAGCAGCCTGGGCTGTGGCCCTGCAGGCATTTTTTTCCCAGGTGACATTTTTCCCAGCCTCTGCTGCTCTGCCCAGCACATGCCCAGCCAGCAGAGAGCACATTCCCACCCACGGCACAAGGACAGACAGAGCAGTTGGATATGTTTGCCTCCCCACCACCATGGCCCCACCTTTCTGAGCCTTTCCTGCAAAATTCCCAGCAGAAGGGGATGCACGGATGTCACTGCTGCTGTGCTGATCCTCCTCCTGCATCCAGTTACCCCTTTGAGAGGGGAAGATCTCAAGCTGCAAGAGCAAACAGCATTCCAGGCATTTTACCAATGCCTTCAGCAGGACCAGGAACAAGCCTGGAAGCATTCCCCAGACAGCTACACAAAGTCACAGAGCTGAATGTTTGTTGCTGGTTACCTTGAAGGATGTTTAAGGATGTTTCTCTGCTTTCCTTTTAATTCTACCTTTTTTTTTTTTTTTTCCTTCCAGGACTTTTGTCTAATGCATCACACAAGTTCCCAGGAGATGAAGGGCATATCCAAATCCTCTGTCTGTTCCCAAGAATGGCCAAAGGGCTGGACACTTGGGGGACAAGCATCCTCAGGGGTGTTAGGGACTGATCTCAAGGACAGGAGAGTGATGCCCAGCGAGAAGCCATGAATATCCCATGGATGAGAAATCCTGGCACAGCCTGAGGGAACAGCTTGGCACGGGGACGGTGCAGTGTTCAGGGGAGAATTTACTTCTTTTGCAATAGGTTTGATCTTGAAGGCTCTGCCTGTTCTGGGTTCCCTGTGGTGGTGATGAAACCACCCTCTGACAAAGCCCAGTACGAGCCATGGAGCTCAGCAGCTCGGTTTTAACACGCACCCAAAGTACTGTAAGTGCACAAAAACCACCCTAAAGTCAAGCCCAGCTGAAAAAAAAAAAAAAATCCCTCATAAACTCAGGAAAATCTTCCTGCTGTTGTCCTGGTCCTGTCCCCACTGAAGCCAGATTTTCTGCAAAGCCCCCCCAGCAAGTGTGGGAACCCTCCCAGTTCCCCAGGTGTGGCTGGAGGCTGAAAGCCCCAGAATGAGATCAGCCCCGGCCCCGGAGCAGCTGTGTTTTCCCAGGGGAGGTGGAAGGCTGTAGAAGGAGCAGAGGGTTGATATTACATGTACACCTATCTCTCTACGTCTACGTTCACACGCACGTGCTCACACGTGTCTGTATCTACACACGGACACACACACAGCAGAGACACACTATGCATAGATCTGCCGCCTGCCACTATCTATAAGGGTTTGATTAATCAGAAAAACAAATCTGCCAACAGTGCTTCTCCTCGACTAATCAAAAAAACAAACAAACAAAAAAAAACCCCACAAATTTGCCGACGCCGATCGTCTAAAATTCAGCAAGTAAAGGAGCCTAAACCCTTCAGGCTTTTGTTTTCCTGGTTGCATAAAGGCACTTTCTGATGATGTGAAGCAGCAGTTTGTTAAAAACTCTGTAACTGCAACAGTTCCCATCACATCGGTAGCAAGTGCTACACAGGCACCAGTAGTGCTCCTGCTCCCGAGGGTTTGGAGCAGATTTGCTTTTTGCTTCGACGCAGAGGAAGAAAAGATGAAACCTTCAGCCCTGTGCTGGTTTTAGGTCTCCCTGCGCTGCGTTCCTGCCCCAGACCTCACATGGGTGCCAGCTCTGGCTCACAGCATCCAAGGAAGCCTTGATTGGCATCTGCCAGCCCAGGCAGGCCATCAGCTGTGAGCCTGCCACGAAGGTCCGTGCAACATGCCGGTGGTTTTCTTACCAAAGGATCAGAAATTAATTTGATTAAGGGTATTTAGTAATTAAAACACTGCCCAGCCTGCAGCACTCGAGCCTTGCCATGCAGGAGGGTGGCTGATCCCTGTCAGCCTCGCTTCCCTCCTGAGCCACCAGCAGCTCCTCTTGCCACCACAGCACGTTGTCCAGTCTCTTCTGGGGCTCCAGGGGTGACCCAGGGGCTGGCAGGTGGGGGGGACTTTGCTGTTACTCACGGGAGGTTCCTGTCACTCACTGGAGCTTCCCAGCTGGAGAACACGTTGGAAACAGGGAAGAAAAGTCTTTTGTCAACGCACTGGAAGACAGCACTAAATTGGTCCGAAACTCCTTTTACTCTCTTGACTTCCACACAAAAAAAAATCGTGCCCGGCGAAACGAACGCGAGATAACGCCAAAAAGCCAGAAACAAACCAAAATAAAAACCCCTCACCTCACGCTGCCCTCTCGCCTTCCTGACAGAATTATATCCACACAGACGTCTTCCCGTCTTTACTGCTGGAGCTGCCTTTCTCCAGGGAGGCCTTGGGTTTAGCACCTTGTTTCTCCTGGGCGGTGTTGGCCCTGTTCTGCTCCACCACGGTGCCCCCCGAGGCGGGGCTGCTGGTCCGAGAGGGCTGCGTGTTGGCCTGGGTGCTGCTGTAGCTCTGGAAGGCGATGTCCAGCTGCTCCTGGGCCACCCGCAGGTGCTTGTGCAGCGTGGACAGATCGGCCGGCAGGTTCTCGTCCGGGCTGGTGCACTGCTGCTCCTGGGCCACGTTGGCCAAGTTCTGCTCGTGGGCCATCAGGCTGTTGGGGATCTTGGTGGACTTCTCGGATTTGACGACCAGGTTGTACTCGGGAGGGCAGGAGATGTTCTTGGGGTAGGCGTAGTTGTAGGGGGGCTGGCGGAAGCTGTTGATTTTGCGGTTGCGGATGGCGTCGCGGATGGTCCCGAATCCCAGGTGGAACATCTCGCACATGTTCAGCAGCAGGCACAGGCAGCTCACCACGTACATCACCAGGAGGAAGATGGTCTTCTCCGTGGGCCGGGACACGAAGCAGTCCACGGTGTGGGGACAAGGGACCCTGTTGCAGACGTAGTAAGCTTCCACCTCGAAACCGTAGAGCAAGTACTGCCCTATCAAAAAGCAAACCTCAAAAGAAGCCCGGGTGAGGAGCTGGAAGACGTAGATTTTCATCAGTCCCTCCTGCTGGATGCGCCTCCTGCCGTCGTGCTTCTGCTGCTCCTTGGGCTTGGCCTTGGCTTTCTCGTGCTCGGCCGCGTCGTCGGAGATCATGGGCTCCTCCTCGTCGGCCTCCATGGCGTCCTCCATGTTGCGCACGGCCTGCCAGTTCAGGGCAAACTGCTTCTTCTTCTTGAACCCCTTGAGCTTCTTCTCCTCCTCGGCCGAGCGGGCGATCCTGTGGATGGCGTAGCCCAGGTACATGACGGAGGGCGTGGAGATCATGATGATCTGGAAGACCCAGAACCTGACGTGCGACAGCGGCGCGAAGGCGTCGTAGCAGACGTTGTCGCAGCCCGGCTGCTTCGTGTTGCAGGTGAACTTGCTCTGCTCATCGGAGTAGATGGACTCGCCCCCCACCGCCGTCAGGACGATGCGGAAGACGATGAGCACGGTGAGCCAGACCTTCCCCACGAAGGTGGAGTGATTGTGAATCTCTTCTAGCAGGCGGGTGAGGAAGCTCCAGCTCATGTTGGTCATAAGGGCTACTCAGTTATAACCTGCAGGGAGAGGAGGAAATAAAAGCCAGGGCTGTGAGGTCACATCTTGTGCCAGCGGGAGGATCAGAGCAGTGACTGCCCCTCGTGCTGGGCACTGCTGAGGACACCATTCCCGGGCTCAGTTTTTGGCCCCTCATGACAAGAAGGACATCGAGGAGCTGCGGCGTGTCCAGAGAAGGGAACGGAGCTGGGGAAGGGGCTGGAGCCCCAGGAGAGGCTGAGGGAGCTGGGAAGGGGCTCAGCCTGGAGAAAAGGAGGCTCAGGTGGAACTTCTGGCTCTGCAGAACTCCTGACAGGAGGGGACAGCCAGTGTGGGCTCTGCTCCAGGGAACAGGGACAGGAGGAGAGGGAACGGCCTCAGGCTGGGCCAGGGGAGGTTTACATTGGATATCTGGGGAAATTTCTCCCCTGAAAGGGTGGTCAGGGCTAGAGCCGTGGAGGATGCTCCCACATCACAGACTTGTCCCGCTGAAACATCTTTCATTAGCAAACCCAGAAAAATGCAAAGAATCAGTGAAAGAATGGGAATATTTATGTTTACAGGCTGATGGCCCTTTTAAGTTCCTCTTGAAACAAAGCAAAACAAAACAAAACTTTAATCAAATACAGACTGTTTCAAAAATAAACCTTCAGAAGCCTTCAAGAGAAAACCATGCATTTATTAGGAGACCTGGACAGCTGGGGAGGAAGAGCTTGGAATAAGCATTTTGTGTTTAGCTTAACTTGCCGTGGGGCCTCAGCCTGAGTTCCTTGGGTGACCTCAGGCAGCACTAAAGAGAAGAGGCAATTTCACTGCTTGACTGGCACAGATACTGAGAGATGAGAGCAGCAGGGACAGCACCTGCACCCACAGAACAGTGGAGGAAGACAGAAGAGGAAGGAGCTGTTTTCCTGTGTGGAAGGAGCAGGGACATCAACCGCAACTCTCCATACTGAGTGAGCACGGCTGAGTGGGGCTGAAGATCCAGGGAAGAAAGGGATCCTAAAATCTCAGAATCCTATAATTCTGGGGGCTTGGAAGGCACCTTAAAGATCATCTTGCTCCATGGGCAGGGTCACTTTCCCCTAGACCAGGTTGCTCCAAGCTGGCCTGATGATGCTGCGAGACACGAGCCTGGCCCTGACCTGGCAGACACAAAACTGTGCTGCAGGGTTTGCGAGGTGGGAGCGGCCACGAGCACGGCCCCACACGGGAGCAAGGAGGGGAACGTGCCCCGCTCTGCTCTCCAGCCTCTCTGGAATGCGATTTTGCTCCCGCTGCTTCCCAGGACAGGAGCCAAGCAGAGCTGCTCCGCTCGGCGCTCGCCGTGGCGCTGCCCCCGTCGAGGGCTCTCGAGAGCAGGCAGATGGAATTTTCTAACCCTGCTATTTCCAGATCAAACAAATCCCCTGCGAACGCAAACCCCCAAGTCTTCACACGCCGGGCCGAGCCTGTGGGAGCGCTCTGCAGATGGTGCTATTCTTGTCCTGGGGCTGGGGAAACTGAGGCAGGCAGGGGAGAAACAGCTGGCTCCTAAACCAGAAGGAGAGGTGGGGAAATTCTCCTCTCTGCTGGGACCAGAATCCCCCTGCCCTACCTTAAAAGTGATGCCTTGGTCTGTACAAGTGTGCAGGTGGGACAATTGAGCCACTGCAGGACGTGGACAGATGCCCACTGAGATATTCCTTATTTATTGAGGAAATTTGTTTTCTTCAGGGATGAGATGGGGAAGTTGCCTCCTTTGAGTGCTTTTTTTTTTTTGCTTCCTTACAGTGGGTACACCCTAAGGTCTTAGTCCTTAACTCTTCCTCTGTTGTGCCCACATTCAGGTATGGGCGAATTGGGGTGTTAAATGATTTGCAGAATTAATCCAGGCACTCAGCCAAGCTCCAGCTGATGAGGGGCTGGGAAGGGAAGAGCCTGCTGAGTGTGGGGCATGGTGCATCTGTCCGTGGAGCATCCGGGTCTGGATGAGGCAGGGTTGGGTGCAGCCCCACCTTGGCTGGCCCCATGCTGGGGTCCAGCCCCCCACCAGCTCCCATCTGCACCCCAAATTAGCTGCAAGCCCCAAATTGTTCTAAAAAATGCACTTTGAATGTCCTGTAGAGCAGGTCATCCAAAATTCAGCGCTCCCCTAAGGGGTTTCTGAAGCCTACACCAGGGATAATTCACCATTTTGCAAGTGTTTCTCACGGACACAGTTCCCAAAGCTCCCATGCGCCTCCCAGGAGCTGTTTGCTGGGGCAGGGAGGGTCTGACCAAGGCTTTTGGAGTAAAATTTCAAGTTTTGAAATGATATTTGTCAGGGTTGTTAGCAAAGCACCCCCGTGTCTCCTCTAGGAGACACATTTTAGAAAGGAGAACCCAATTAAGTGCTCCCAAATCTCCTGAGCCAAGGAAAAGGAAATGCCAAATAACAGAAGTGACAAGGTTGTTGCTTTGAGAAGACCATCCCTGGCTACCAGCCACCACCCTGAGCTGTGGCTCAGCCCTCTGTGCACATCTGGATCTGCAGAAACATCTGCAGGAAACAGCCCCGAGCTGTTCCTGCGCCCCTGGGACCCCTCTCTGTGGGGTCACACCTTGGGATGGCATCCCTGGCGTGGTGTTTGAGAGCAGGGGCCGAAGGAAATGAGGCAAAACCCCCTCCCTACAAACCAGTTCAGGTAAACTTCCAGTGGGGTTTAGGACTCACCGGCTACAAAGAATAAACTGTGGGATTAAAATGCTTATAATTGCTCGGGTGAGGGGGGGTCAGTGCACCGAGATGTCTTGGAATCAATTATAAATAAAACCAGCTTCCAAGGAAAGGCTTGTTCCAAGGAAAGTGCTGATGAATAGATTGGCACTAGGAAAAGGCTGTGTCTCCTCTCCTCACAATCCCAACCACCAAAGCACAAGAGCGTGGATTTTTGCATCTTTCCACCTGCTGCAGTCCCAACTCCCCTGTGCAGTGTGAAAGTTAATGCAGTCTGGATTAAAAAAAAAAAACAAAAAAAACACATCTGTGTGGATCTGCAGCAGGATTAGATGAGGTGGCTCGTGCAGCTCAGTGATCTCCCCAGGAAAGGACTCCCCGTGCCTGTGGATCTGAAATCCATTCGTCCACCATCTCACGCCACCTCCAGAGGTGACACACACGGTGTGAAACACACACAGGGCACCAGCTTCGCTTCAGAACGGCTACAGAGGAGGGATTGAGCTGCTCAAAGCACCACCAACTCCTAAAGTAGTCAAAACTCTGCGTGGCCAGCACAGGAATGAGCTGCTGGCTCTGCAGCGACTTCCCAAATCCCGCTCTCCCCTCCGCACAGCTGTAGGGACTGAGAAAACTTTAGAAACTGAGTCTAAAATACACTAAAGAATTGCTAAAAAACCAAAACAAACAAACAAACAACAAAAAAAAAACAACAAAAAAAAACAACAACTATCTGTGCTGGCTGCATGTCCTTCCATTCTGCAACACTTCTCGCTCTGCCTGAACTGCGGGGAAAACAACGGAGGGGAGTGGGGCAAAAAAAAAAATAAAAAAAATTAAAAATCCACTTACAGAGACATGATGCTTCTCGCGGTGGCTTTCCCTGCCGCCCCGACATTCCTGTGCCTCCAGTGCCCGCTCCTTGCCCCGGACAAAGCCCGGTCCAGCTGTGCTCCAGCGGTTGGGAAGCGGAGCTCCGGGGATGTATTTAAGGCGCTGTCAGACCCCGCCTTTGCCGGCAGCCCCGGGGCAGGTCCCAGCGCCTCCTGCCCCTCGCCAAGGTGCTCTACAGACACGCCAGGCAAGAGCAGGGCACTGGTTTGAAATCCAAAGAAGCCGCCGGGTCTGGTTTTTGGGAACGCCGCCTGGAATTTGGCTGCCGAGCCCCGGTGTCGGGTCGGGAGCGAATTAATAGCATCAGCTTGTGGCACTGGGAACCGACTTGTAGAGGGCTGAGAGCATGACTAATAGGGAACATGTGGAAAACACATTCTGGCAAAGGATCCTTGGCTGTTGGGGGTGAAATAATTTATTTTTTTTTATTTTTAAAGGAGGGAAAGTTGGCTAGTGGTAAAAAGTGCCCTGAAGCTCCTGCTTTGCTGCGCTCCCGGGAAAAGCTGTCCCTGAAGGAGGAGGTGGTTCCCCTCTCTCCAAGCTGGTGGAGGGAGCAGAGGGCAGGTGAAGGAGGAGAAAGGGGTTTTGAGCACCAGCAGAGAGTTTTCTGGGTCCTTTGCAGCTGCAGGAGGGAACAGCTAGGACGGGAAGCCTGAGTGGTTTTCAGGAAGAAAACCTCCACCCCCGATGGTCCAGGGAATCACCTGCTCCATCCCTGAGGAGCTTTGGCATTGCCGTTCCAGCAGCATCAGGGCTCGGGGTGCCTGCTGAGGGGGAAATGGAGAATCAAGGCAGAAAATCCACTCAAGGGCCAGCGAGGAGGCAACAGCAGCAGCAAGGGCGTGGATCAGATCTCTGAGGGCAGAAAGCCTGGGGAGAGCTGCACTGGGATTAAGGAGGGTGTTGGAAACCATGTGGTTTATCAGGAGCTTTTGTCCCTGACAAAGCAGGATATTCAGACCTCTGGTTTTCCAAAAAGCCTGGATGGACCTGGGAGGGCAATTCCTGCCCAGTGGAACTTGTTGCCTGGATGCTCTCTCGCAAGGAGCATCATCTGTGCCGCTGTACTACAGCGACATTCCTCGAGGTTTTCTGTGGCAAACTAATTACTCACTTATCGTTGCTGATAAGTTAATTGCCTGTTTGGAATTAGTCACCTAAGCCAGGCAGGAAAAGCCCTATCAGCTGAGTGAGGCGTAGGGATGAGCACACCTTTGTGGGAATATGCCACGCCAGGAAAACCAGGGTTTGGGGAGGCATTCTGGGGGAGTAAACCTGTAAAAAAAATCAAATTACCACAACCCTGGCTTCATGTTTCAACCTCAGCACGTGGCACACTGACAGCTTGCTCTCCCAAGGGACACAGGGAAGCTCCAGAGGAGAGCACCAGGGTTGGGGATCTCCAAACCCATCGCAGCCTCCCTGGAGATCTGGCACGGAGAGGGTGAGAACACGCAGCAGGCTGGGGCCACGTTATCCCTGCTTGTTCCTGGGGTAGGGATCGGCCTCCAGCACGCTGGGGCAGTGACCTCCTTCCCCTCCAGGTCCTTCAGCTCCGCAGACAGCAGTGGGTCACCTCGTGGTCACTCCACAGCAGCTGCTGAATGTTCTTTGGGTGCACGCTCAGGGTCCCTCCAGCAGGTCCCAGTGCTCCTTCTGAGAGCCACAACCTGTGACATCCACCAGAGCTGAGGCACGGCCACCAAGAGCTCGTTCCCACCAAAGCCCTGGGGTGGAAGTCCCACCTGCTGCTGCGGGATGGAGCTGCAGGGAAGCGCTGTTGGTTATTTAAAAATAACCAGCTGAGAACAACTCCCAGGCTCTGCAGGGCTGCGGGCGGCAGCTCCGAGATAAAAGGCAGCTCAGCGTGGTCCCAGTCCCGTGGGGCAGGCAGATTTTCCAGGCTCTTTGCTTTCTAACCACGAGGGTTATTTAATGCACACAGCACTCCTGGCTGGGCGAAGCTTTTTGGGGCATCTGTGCTTCAGGCAGGGCAGGCAGCATCTGCTCCTGCTGCAGCCTCACGCCCAGCAGCTCTGGCAGGGGCTGAGGGCTTCCCATCACCAAATCATCACCTGGGGAAGGAGGCAGGAGGCAGAACATGGGGAAAAATCCCCCCCTGCAGCACCCCGTGTGGTGTGAGAAATGGGAGTAAGAGAGAGGAGACGGAGGGGAAAGGATGTGATGGAGCTTTGTATAATTCTGGGAGTCACCTCTCCGAGCCACCTCTCCCCCCGGCGCTGTTTGTGATTCCGAGCCATGATCTATACATATTTATTTGTTATTGAAATAAGTAAACACTGTCACCAACGATAATGAGACCTGGTGTAACATCTGCCTGCTATATCAGGGATGAGGAGTGACCACACTCTGAGCACAAACCTACCGAGCTCTGTGCTGGATTGTGCTGACAGGTCATTTTCTTCTCTAATTTTCCTCTTTTGGATGCTCACTTATTCAGCTTTTAAACTAAATGCAATGAAGGTATGAATCCTAATGCAAAAGATGAGCCAGTGTATAAAACAATGCTCACTGTGTTGAGACAAATGTGACAAAACTGGAATAAATTAAAATCACCATATTTTTACCTGGTTGATTATTGTTGGATTTGGGCTTTTGAGATGATGGAATTTCCCATCTGAGAAGCAAAAATGTTTGAACACCACAAGCGAGAGCAAAATGTGAAGCAGCACCTCGAGATCTTCTCTTTTTCCTCTTGGATTAACTTCACTAAACTTTTTTCCCTGACTTGTGGGTGTGGGATGCAGGACTCACCCTCACCTTTGAGTGCCGCTCACTTTGAAAGGGATTTTTGATGGAAAGGGTGGCAAAGACACTTCTAAAAAGGAATATTTGGGCTTGGAAAATATTCCTTCCCCTTTTGCAGAGACTAGAAATCCACAGAACTGTGCTATTTATCTTATTTGCCAGTAATTTGGTGGCAATTATGGGGAAAAAGGGATCTGGGGGCTTCCAGCTTGGTCGGGGAGTGACAGAATCAGGAGGGAGACTGAGGTTTAAAAAATGCTGAGGTTTTTATCCCCTTCAAGATGGGCTTCAGGGATTGACACCCCCTTCCTCAGTGTGTCCTCCATTCCTCCACCCCCTCGCCTCTTTCAGAGCTCACAGGATCCATGGGTTTGGAAGAGGATCCAGGCTCCACAAATTGGACATTTCCAGTGGCACGTGCCTGGCTGATAGGACGAGGAGCACTGTGGAGAATCCCAGGATGGTTTGGGTTGGAAGGGACCCTAAAGATGCTCCAGTTCCACCCCCCCCCTGCCGTGGAGGGAGACACCTTCCACTGCTCCAGGCTCCTTGCACCAGAGATCCAAGTGTGTGTCATCTCCATTTGCATTTCCTGCTGGGAAAGAGGCCACCAGTTCCCACAGGAGCCCCTTCTTCATTCCTGGAGTCTCCAGAGCCTTCAGCAACCCTGGGAGCCGAGCAGTGACACGGCTGGTCTGGGGCTGGGCCGCATCTCCTGCGTGCTTTGGGACAGGCCAGCAGCTCCCAGCGCGGACGGAAGCGCGGCGCAGGGACGGAACGGGGGGTCGGCAGGTGCAGGGGCCAGAAACTGCCCATTGTCCTCAGGAAACAGCAACCCAGCCAACAGGGAGGGTTGGAGGGTGAGCGTGGCTGTCCCAGGGAGCAGAGGCAGGAGGGAGCAGGTGGGAATGGCCCCGGTGCTGCTGCACTCAGCCGGGCCAGCCCAGGGCTGAGCCCCACCACGGCTCCCTGACTCAACACCAAAACCATCCCAGTTGTGCAAACTTCTTCCCTCCTTCGCACACAGCTTTGGGTGTTTTCCAAGGTTAGGGGCTAATCATCCTAAGAGCTCGGCCAGAACCTTAACTCTCTTAAAAAAAACCAAAAAAAAACCCCAAACAGTTTGCAAGCAGCAGGAAAAGCTGTGCCAGGGTCTCTTGCTAAAATCTGCATGATCACAAAACCCTGTGTGGAGTCTTCAGGGCAGTGGTGATGACAGCCCCAGTGCAAACGTGTCATTTGAAGGACAGAAGGACAAAAATCTCTATTTATTATTCATCATCAAGTTGATTTTTATCCTGCATCTAGCTCTGCTTGTTGGATGAACCCGAGAAGGTTTTGATCTGGAAAAGAATTATGTGGTTGGTCTCTGGCTCTTTGCAAGGATAAAACAGAGAAAATCTGGTCTTACACGCTTTTCCAGAGCCCGTGGGGATTTTGGCTGAATAATGTACGACTGTTTGAAAGCGAGGTGAGGGATGTTTTCCTTCATGCACTCTGAAAATGTAAACTCTGGCTCTGAGCTGCCATGACATTTGGACCACAGTCATGCCTCAGTTAGCACAAAGATAGGTCAGAAAATGGAATTTCTGTGAAGTTTGCATTGGTTTGTGCCTGGAGCCGAAAGCCAGTGCTGTTAGGAGGATAAATAACATTTCTGCTGAAAAACAGGGAAAAGTTTCCTTCAGATATCGCTGGCTGATGACTGCGGAAAGGTAAAAGCACTGCACTTTGAAAATGACCTAAAAACTTATCTTAACTTATGGTTAAATAACAATAAGATTTAAATTCTAAACTACAAAAGCCCAGAGGAAATGTTTAAACCCGGGCTGGAGAGCAGCAGCAATTTATTCCAGCCCTTCCCAGCTGAAAATTTCGCTGCGATGGACACATTCTCGAGATAAATTTCAGCATTGGGGAAAAAAAAAAAAAACCAAACTCATGAATTTTTCTGAGGGGGAACCTTTCTGCTGAAGTGCCCCAGGCGGTGAGATGACACAGGGGATGTGCAGAGAGGTGACAAAAAGGGACTCAGGTGGAGCCCTGGGACGTGGCTCAGCAAAGCCCTTTATAGCCTTTTTCCCCGGCATCTATTCCTGCTCCAAAGAAAACATCTGCCTCGACAGCCAGAGGTCAGACCGAGCCATTATTCCCTCCTCTATTTGCTTCCCTTTCCTGGAGTAGCTGGAGGAGGAAGGGGAATGAAAGGCCCTCTCCAGCCCCACCCGCCAGGGTCATCCCTGGAGCTGGAGCTGCCCGTGTTCCTCCTGAAATCCCACCGTGCCTCCCTGAGCTCTCATAACAGGAAGCAATAAAATTTCCACTCCGTGTTGCCAGCCCTGTGAAGCCAAGCCAGGCTGGACTTGCTCTAGACCTTCCTGAACTTGTACAAAAGGGTGAAAAAAAAAAAAAAATTTAAAACAATTCCGTTAAAATCAGAGGAAATCCATCCCTGGGCCGTGCAGGAGTTCAGAGCTCATCTCCCCCTCCCGCTGTTGTCCATGTGGACATTCCTCCATCCACAGTTCACCCCACAGCGGTGCCTCCATGCAGGTGGGGGCAGAGGAAAAGGGTCAGGGTGTATGGGAAAGGTTAGGGGATGCTAGAAAAAAAAAATATATATAGGGAAACGGCCACATTTTTGGCTGCTCCAGAAAGGTGTAGGCTCGGTGGTATTTTTTTCCCCTAACACCTGTGAATGGGCAGAGATGGAGTGTTGGGAGGGAGCTTGGAAGAGCCCCAGGAAAAGGGGTCAGGAGAGGTTGGAAGCTCAGCCACGGCTTCTGAGCTGCATTCAAGAGCTGCTGGGTGAGGTCCCTGCCTGGTGCCAAGTGGATGAAAGGAACATTTTCCCTGATCTTTCAGTTGCACGAAAACCACGCTCCCAGTGTCAGTGTGGGAAGGGGGAAGGGGATGGGAGCAGCAACACCTTAAGGACAGCTGGAGCATAAAGACAGCAACCCCCAGGGTGGAGGTGGAGCAGTTCTGTCCTTGGGACCCACACATGAAAGACACAAGAAAGGCGTGGAGCTGTTGGAGCAACTCCAGAGGAGGTCCCGGAGCTGCTCCAGGGCTGGAGCCAGGCTGGGAGAGTTGAGGGTGCTCACCTGGAGAGGAGAAGGCTCCAGGGAGAGCTCAGAGCCCCTGGCAGGGCCTGGAGGGGCTCCAGGAGAGCTGGAGAGGGATTTTGGACAAGGGGTGGAGGGACAGGACAAGGGGCAATTGCTTTAAATTGATAGAGAGTAGCTTTAGATGAGATATTAGGAATAAATTCTTCCCTGTGAGGGCGGTGAGGCCCTGGCACAGGGTGCTCAGAGCAGCTGTGGCTGCCCCTGGATCCCTGGAAGTGTCCAAGGCCAGGCTGGATGGACTTGGAGCAGCCTGGGACAGTGGAAGGTGTCCCTGCCCTGGCAGGGTTTGGAACACGATGGGTTTTAAGGTCCCTTCCAATCCAAACCATTCCAGGGTTCTTTGAAAGCAGGATATGCTCAACACCTCCTCCAACTTTCCTCTCCAACCTCCTCTTGCAAACACCTGCAACAATCACAGGCTGGTTGGGGGGGGGGGAATTTTGGAAAATGCTTTGCAATGTCCCAGTCAAGCTGCTGACCCTGA
>VWZN01010411.1:10354-30573 GCA_013396955.1 Regulus satrapa | reverse complement strand
CACCAAACCCAACCTGACAACACCAAACCCTGCAGCACAGCACCAAACCCTGCAGCACAGCACCAAACCCTACAGCACAGCACCAAACCCTACAGCACAGCACCAAACCCTGCACCAGCACCACAAAAAAATCTACACCATGCCACCAAACCACATTGACACCGCCAAACCCTACACCAGCACCCCCAAACCCTACACCATACCACCAATCCACACTCCTCCTTCACCAAACCCTGGGGCATTCCCCAAACTCACCGTGTGCCCAGGTTGGGACCACGATCCCAAGGGTTTGCCGTGATCCCATCGTGCTCCAGGCCAAGGCAGATGCTCCCAACCTTGCTCCCTGCCCTGTCCTACCAAAGGATGGACCAAGCTGGCTCCTGGCACCCCTTTGCCAGGATAAGAGGAGCCAGGAGATCTGGGCTGCAGCCAGGTAGGTACCATCCCCCAGGGCACCATTTTGGGATGGCACCTTCCTCCCTCCCCAGACAGGATCCATTGGGCAGCCCCACTGCAGGAGCACATAATCCCTTCCCGCCTCCATCCCTGATGAACACACGGGGCTGTGCAGGTCATGGAATCCCAGAATCCAGTCCAGTCCCCCTGACACGGCAGGGTCACCCGGAGCAGGTGACACAGGAACTCATCCAGGTGAGCTGGGGATGTCTCCAGAGAGGGAGACTCCCTGAAATCCCTGGGCAGCTGTTCCAGAGCTCTGCCACCCCCCCACGGGAAGAAGTTTTTCCTCATGTTGGGGTGGAACTCGTTGTGGTCATTGCTCCTCCGGGTGTCCTGGGCACCCTGGGCAGGTCACCACTCCTGGGGGGACAGCACCGCTCGCTGCCCCTCGGGCAGCCACAGCAGGTTGTGCTCCACGTGAGCACACACTCTGCTTCCCAACAGGTTGCTCTGGTGAATGAGCAGTGATAAAAAGCTGGAGAGAAGAAAGGATAATATGGAATCCAGCTGCGAAAACAACGATTAAATCCCTCTGAGCCTACGACCTCCCTTGGCCGGCGCGCGGGGGAAAAACGTGCCAACGTCAATTCCTCTCCCCACGTCCATCCAGCTGGGGATTTTTCATGAATGAACACGTTGAGGCAGGGAGGAAGAGGAGGAGGAGGAGGAGAAGGTGCACAGCCTGTTCACAACCTGTGAAGGTGCACACAGGGGAAACTGCAGCTCGTGGCTTTGGCCTGAGCCAGCAATGCTGCGTCTGAGAACAGGGGGCAGGGAGATAAGGGTTCTGCCTCTGTTTGCAGCTTGGTCCTGACTGCAGAGATCTTCCCAAAGGAGCAGGTTTCACTATGAACAGCTCAGGTGAGGCCTGCCCTGCTCACACCAACCCCTCCGCCACCCCTGGGAAGAGGAGAGCTCCTGCTGCCCGGGCAGGTACCCCTGGTGAATTTGCCTGGTTCCCATGCCTCAAGCTCCACTGTGAGGCTGGGGATGGGACACAGAGGATGTTGCAGTCATGGTTTAATTCACAATAATACTAAAATCCCTCCATGATGTGCAGCGAGCCCCTTCCCAGGCTCCCAGTCTGGTGCTCACATTTCTTCCACGCTTTCTGCCACCCCAGGGCCAGTTCAGCCTCCTCTGCTAAGTTTAAAGAGGCAAACAGCATAGAAAATGCTGTGGAAAGAGGGTATTTAAGGAAAAAAAAAACAAGATTCTCCTTCACTCGGTGATAAATAGACATTAAAATGCCAGGCCTGACCTCCAGGCAGCTTTTGGGACAGTTCTCAGTTTGTCCCTGCTCAGCTGAGGTCCATCCTCTCTGCTGTGGTGGTCACTGGTGCTATGGGCACCCAGCCCACCACATTCCAATAGTCCAGGAAACCCCCTGAGAATTTTCTGGAGTGAAAAGCTGCAGCCACTGACCCCGGCCAGAAGCTGAGGAAAGAAGATGAAATGGTGGGAGGCTCTTCCTGAAAATTCACTCTTTCCATCTCTGGTTCTTTCCCTCCCTTCCTCTCCGAGTCATCCTCCCTTCAGCCTCCAGACAGAAACAATTAAGAAACCACACCACCATCTGTGTTCTTGAGAACAGATGAAGTTTCTCCTCTGAGAAACTTGAAGAAACAACTTAACATGAACCAAAGCCCCAAATCATGTCCTGCTGGGGGGGGGCTGGAGCCAGAGGAGCAATCCCACACCTGACTGGTGGCACCTGACTCACTGAGCTGTGATAAATACAGAGCCCCCAAGCTTCTTTGTGTCATTTAAAAGCAGATTTGCATCCCTTGTCCCTTTTTTTTTTTTTTTTCCTGGCTGCTTTTTGGTCCCTACTGACCCCAAAGCCTTGGAGCTGAATCCTCTGGAGCTCGTGTCAGTGCTGCTTGGCCAGCTCTGTGGTGCCTCTAGGGTGACTCCAGGCAGAAAGGAGCAGGGGATCCCTATCTCATACCCTTTACTCCCAGTCCCACCCCTGTGTCACACAGGGAATTAGCTCCAGGGGTGGAGTGCAATAAAGGGATTGGGATGGGTCGTGGGCTTGCTGTGTTCTCCTTTTGGGAACCAGATGATCTTTAACGTCCCTTCCAGCCACCCCACACCGTAGGATTCTGTGATTTCCCCCTCTCCCAAAGAGAACAAGGGAAATATTGTTTTTGTCTTGGGCTGTGAGAGTCCTGCAAACCGGGATTGTCAGCACCAGGCACAGCCCTGGGATGGAGGGGGGCTGAGTGTGACCAGGGAAGGGACTTGCCTGGTGGGAGACAATATCCAAGCCAAGCCCAAGGCATCCCACAGAAGGTTTCTCTCATGGCAGTGTCACCCTGTCCCGTGGGGGACCTGATCCCCACCAGCTGTGTCGTCACCTCCCGCACGGATGTACCTCTTGTGCCATGACAAAATTCCATCCCATCGCCCTGCCGTGGCCCCAGACCCCGCTTCGTGTCCATCCCCACTGTTTTCCCCACTCGTGCTGCTGGCCCCAAAAGTGAGCACACCTTCTCCTGGCACACCTGGCGCCACATCCCAGCAAGCTCAGCAGAGCAGATCCCGCCCGTGTCCTGCCGCTGCCCATCCAGAGCTCCTCACTCCACCCTTCCCAAAAATCCCGCTGACCAAGTGGGATTTCTCCTTTGGCCGAAGCCCTTCTTTTCTGCTCTCCTTTTAATTGCCAAGAATTTCCAAAACCTGGTGGAAAAATTAGAGAACCAGCAAAACCTGCCCTGCCTTGGAGCGCGGCGTGCTCGTTTCCTGCCAGCCATCCTCCGTCAGGCACTGAGAGCAAAATATTTCGGGCCTCTCCAGGCACTAAATCACCCCGTTGGACCCGTAACAGCTGAACTACACCTAGTTCCACCTATTGAAATGACGGCAGCAGCCTCCATCCCACAGGAACTGACCCCTCTGCTGCTGCTGGAAGCGTTGATGACATCCATTTCCAGAGGTGTTTGTGGAGCTGGGAGCCAGCTAGAGGGCTGCGAGCTCAGGGGACTGGGCTTCAACCCAAAGGAGAACCCAAAAGCTTCATGGAGGGGTGGCCTTGCTGAATTAGCCCTACCAGACTAATCATGGAGGGTCATTAGTGTTGGAAATGAGCTCAAAGCTGATCGAGTCCAGCCATTAACCCAGCACTGCCGTGTTCACCTCAAACCATGTCCCCAGGGGTCACATCAATGGGGGTTCACCTCAAACCATGTCCCCAGGGGCCACATCAATGCAGATTTGAACACTCATAGGGATGGTGACTCCACCACTGCCCTGGGCAGCCCCTTCCAATGCCTGACCAGAATTTCAGGGAAGAAATTTCCCCGGATACCCAATTGAAACATCCCCTGGTACAACTGGAGGCCGTTCCCTCTCCTCCTGTCCCTGTTCCCTGGAGCAGAGCCCACACTGGCTGTCCCCTCCTGTCAGGAGTTCTGCAGAGCCAGAAGAGCTCCTTTGAGCCTCCTTTTCTCCAGGCTGAGCCCCTTCCCAGCTCCCTCAGCCTCTCCTGGGGCTCCTGACTCTCAATGTCTTGAGGAGCCCAAACACAGGCACAGAATTCAAGGTGTCCCAGCAGTGCCAGCACAGGGGGACAATCCCTGCCCTGGATCAAGCCAGGTGTCAGCTGTTTGCTCAGAGTGCTCTACACATCAGCACCCGTTCCAGCCACAGAACCAGAGAACATCCAGGTTGGAAGGGATCTACAAGGGCCATCTAGCCCAACACTCTCCAGTCACCACTGGAGTTCTACATTCACAAACACCCGACGTGGTCACTGGGCTTCATAGGACTGAGAAATGGGGTCACCAGGAGGTCACCAGGAGGTCACCAGGAGGTCACCACGGGCTCCTCCTGCAGCTCCCAGCAAAGCCTGCCCAGCACAGAAGTCCACACACACCCCCCAGCCCATCACCCGCCCCAACCTGGCCAGCCCCAAGAAGTCCTTGCAGCCCCACCAGCTCTCCCTGCCCAGATTTCTGTCCAGCTCCCACCTTTGGAGGTTCAGGTGCTTTCACTCGCAGTTTGGGAGATGACCAATTTTGCCCTGCCTTTTACACAAGGGCCTTTTACACAAATTCGGCACAATTTAGTGTCCCTGTTAAGCTGGGGATAAGAAAGGGATTTGGGAACACTCAGCCTCTCTGCCATGCAATGGAAGGGGCTGGGTGAGATCTGCTTCCCTGGGCAGGTCTGGCTTTGAAAAGCAATTACTGGCAGGGAAGACCAAATCCTGCATTCCTCAGTGAAGGAATCTGGATGATGTCACCTCCTGCCCGGTGGCAGGAGCATTCCTGCCCCAGTCAGGCAGCCCCTGCCTTTCCTCCAAATATTTGTTTTGGCTGGTTTTTTGGAAGCTTCCCATTACAAGGAATAACAGCAGGATGGGCTCTCCTACTGTAAGGTTTGTCCCTGAGCAGCACGTCCACAGGGCCACGGGTTAATAGAGGCTCACACGTGTCAGCCAAAATTTTACTGCCAGTAGCTGAAGTGGGGGATTTGTTGGTTTTGTGTCTGGGATTTTTTTTTTTTTCCTTCTCTTTTAGAATCTGTGTGGTTTAGTGCAGGCTGAGAGATATCTGAAATCTCTTAAAATAGCAGGTTCTCTGCTTCACTGAAACGCTTTGAACCAAATTCCTTAAATTTTCTTGTATGTGTGACTGGACTAGAGGCACGTAGATGTGCTTGCAAGGCTGTGCCTTTCTTTCCCTCCCTTCTTGCTAGGATCCATCCAGCAGGACACATCTACTGAGGTGCCTAATGCCAGCCAGGACCTTTCCTAAACAGCTGGCCTGGAATAAAGTGCCCTTTGGCCTGGCAGGGGAGTCCCAGTAGATGTTTCTGGGAAAAGGGTTGCAGGGCTATGGAGCAACTGTGGGGTGATGCGGAGGCAGGACCGTGTGCCATGGTCTCCTCAAAAGGATAAAATCTCTGTGGCATCCCCCAAGACTGGTTTTAAGGCACTTGGGTGGGATTTCATGGTCTAAACTTGGGTGGTCAACCCTCCTTGGAGCTGAGCACAGGCTGCCCAGAGCAGCTGTGGCTGCTCCTGGATCCCTGGAAGTGTCCAAGGCCAGGCTGGACAGGGCTGGGAGCAGCCTGGTCTGGTGGAAGGTGTCCCTGCCCGTGGCAGGGAGTGGAACAACAAGGTCCCCTCCAACCCAAACCATTCTGGGCTTCTGTTCTGCCTGACATCAATGTTCCCACTGCTCCGGGACTCATCTCAGTTTCCAGCTCTTCTCTCCACTCCTCCCGATTTCCCCACCTGCTCTCAGGAGCCAGGAGACTCAAAGCACACCCTGCCCAAGGTGTGGTATCCCCTGCAACTCCTTCCTGCTATTTGACATTTTAAGCTCTCCTTAAGAGTTTCCCATCCCTCACCAAGGTGCTGCTCACACCCACATCTCCTTAGCACCTGTGATCCTGGAGAAGGGAAGGTGGACACGGCTGGAGGGATCAGGAGCTGATTTCAAAGTGGGTTTCTTATGGCAGATAGACAAAATCCTTCCCTATGTTTCCAGACGACCCATTGCTGGCACCTGAAAAAGTTTCCTACTCTCAGACTAATTCTGCAGGACTAATGGGAGAGGGATAATCCCGTGGAAAATGAAGAGCAGGAGGTTGGTTCTTGTGAGGGGCTTGTGAGGTTCAATCACTCCAAATCCCACAGATGATGATGGGATCTCACCAAGGCACTGATTTCACTAAAACCTGGGCTGGCACGCTGAGATCCTACAAAGGCAGGGGCAGAGGAGCGATGGGATGGAAATGAGCTGCATTTCCAACACCAGCACAAGGTGCTGCCCCACATCTGGCTTATAAAATCCCCCACATTTAAGGAACTGCCTTTTTTTTCTTTTCCTTTTTTCCCCAAGATGAAGCCTCTTGCATCTGCTGACCATCTTGTTCTGTCAGGCTGTGAGCAGGGTCGGGAGCCCGAGGCACCAGGATCACATCCCTCTCCGTGCCAGATGTGACCTTCACCGGCGAGATGGCTCAACCTGGCCTGATCCCACCCCCCTGATGGATGAAATCTCCTTCCCCACGGGGACTGCAGGCAGCAGCAGCAGCCCCTCGGAGCCAAGCAGGAGCCAGGCATTTTGCAGCCCCTGCCCTAAGCCAACCCCTCTCCAATTAGCACAGGACTTTTCATCGGCGCTCTGTTGTTTTTCAGCCTCGGCGATAAAAGCCTTCAGCGAACATTTCAAACCGTCCACAAACCCCAGCCTGCCAACATAAACACCATAAAAGCACTCCCTATAAATCAGAGCTCGCCCTCGCTAGGACTGTTCAGATTCTCTGGAAGGGGGGGGCTACAAAAGTGCCGTGGGCCGCCAGGAGGGCTCCGCAGCCACGGGATCCGGGAGGCAGCGAGGCAAGCGGGGCCAGAGCTTGAGAGAAAGCAGCTGCCAAGGAGCTGAGCTTCCTCCTCATCCTCCTCATCCTCGGCATCTCTGCGAGGGCTGCGCTCATGGAGGAATAAATAAATAAATAAATAAATAAATAAATAAATAAATAAATAAAGGAGCTCCACGCCCACACGTGTCCCGGCCAGCGCACGAATGAATCCTCGCATGCGTTTGCCCTTAGACACGGAATTTCTTGCAGAAAGCTGCTCCTCTGAGCTGGCCACATCCCTCCTTCTCCTGTTTGCCAGGATATCCCCCTGGGCTGTAAGGTTATCCCACACAGCAGCTTCATTTTTGAGGACACGGGAGATCAAACCCTGCGTTTGCCGCCAGTTTTCCCTGACCTCCAGGCAGAAACAGCCCTGGCCAAACCCTGTGGCAGCCCCGAGAGCCGAGCGGGGCAGGTCTGGAGCAGCCCCCAGGCAGGGACCAGCCCCAGCCCTGCTGGTTTTGCCCCTGGGTGCCACCACAGGACGACCAGAACCAGTCCCAGATCATCTCCCAGGCCTGAGGCTGAAGGAGAGGGCACGGAATTCCTCCTTTCTCCCCAAATCCATCTCCCGGCCCCGGGGACATTCCCGGCGGAGCTTTGCCTCTCACCTCTCCACTCGCACCGGGGTGGTGGTGGTGCCGGGCAGGGATGTCTCATGTCCCCCCCAAGGCCCAGCGCTGCCCTCCATCCTCGCTCCGGCTCCATCCAGGCGGTGAAACTGCGGCTGATCTCAGAATTCTGCAAACCTGAGAGCCACCACCTCCCGGCGAGGCGAGGCGAGGCGAGGCGAGCATGCCCCGGGCTGCCCCGGGAGCGAGCATCGCCGCCAGCATCCCACAGCGCCCGTGGGCTCTGGGCACTGAGCTGGGAGCCCGGCCCGGGGGATGCAGCCGCTGCTCCCAGGACAAGGCAGGCGATATCAAGCGAGCCGGTGTCTACGGCAGGGAGTGCTTTGCGACGCCCGTGGCATCGTCTTCTCTCTGGCTCTACTCCCCTCCTGGTCTCCAGCACCGCTGTTTTATTTTTTTCCTTTTTTTTTTACTATTATTATATCATAATAGAATTATTTTTACTCANGTATTATGGTAGCATTATTTTTACTATTTTAACTATTTACTATTTTTATACTATTTTTACTAATTTTGAACCCTTCTTTTACTATTTTTACTATTATATAGTGCTATAATTGTATCCTTTTTACTTCTTTTAACTATTTTGACACTATTTTTACTAATTTTTTACCTTTTTTGTTATTTTTACTATTATTATACAGTATTAGAATAGTATTCTTTTTACTATTTTTGCTTATTTTTACTATTTTTACTATTTTTTACTCTTTTTTACTATTATTACACAGTATTATAATAGTATGGGCTTTATACTATTTTTATACTATTTTTACCTTTTTTTACTATTATTATATAGTGTTATAATAGTATTCTTTTTACTATTTTTTTCCTATTTTTACACTATTTTTACTATTATTACACAGCATTATAATAGTATGATTTTTTTACTTTTTTTACACTATTTTTGCTATTATTACGTAGCATTATAATAGTATTATTTTTACTATTTTTTTACTATTTTTTACTTTTTTTTACTATTTTTACACTATTTTTACTATTATTACATAGCATTACAATAGTATGATTTTTTACTACTTTTACACTATTTTGACTATTTTTTTAACCTTTCTATTATCTAGCATTATAACAGTATTCTTTTTACTATATTTTGACTATTTTTATACTATTTCTACTCTTTTTTTCACCTTTCATTTTTACTATTCTTACTAAATTTTTGTTTGTTTGTTCAGGGGATTTTGGGAAGGGGTTTTTTTGTTGTTTTTTTTTTTTTGATGCGTCTGGGCTCACGGATCAGCGCTGCTGCCGAGAGCCCCGGGGCAGCAGCAGCAGCAGCAGCAGCGACGCTGGCACAGGGCACCGGGTCACCGAGACACCGCCTGCCCTGGCAGCAGAGCTCGGGGAGCGGCTCCTCCCGGGGAAAGGAAACGAGCACAGCGCGTTTCTTAAAGCCAACCTGGTCAACTCTTTGTGTCCGACAGCGCAGAGGAAAGGGCTCTGAGCAAATCCATTGGCACCGCCAGGGAAAAAAAAATAAATATATATCTATATATATACACATTAAAACATGCCTGGAGGGATTTGCTCTTCATGTTCTGAAGCAGAGGGCTCCAGATGAGCGGCTGGAAGCGGGAGGGAGCAGTATTTGGGGTCAGAGGGTGTCTTGATCCAGAGGGTGACACAGAGAAGGAGTGGAAGCACCCAAAGCTGCTCCGAGCTGGGCTGGGAGCGGTGCCTGGCCAATTCTGGGCTCTTTTCCCGTGGTTTTCCCATCTCCATCCCACCCGTGGTGCCACCAGGGCTCGCTGCCTCGCTGAAAGGTGCTGCAGGCCCAGCAGGCCCTGGCCTGACAAAGAGCGGGGTAGAGAGGGTCAGAGGGAACGAGGCAAAGCAGAAATGCAGCCTCAGGAGGTGCTGAGCCCCCTCGATCCCCCTCTCTGGGGAAACGGGTGTAAACCTCTCAGAAAATGGGGTCTCTGGAGGTGCTGAGCCCCCTCGATCCCCCTTCTCTGGGGAAATGGGTGTAAACCCCTCAGAAAATGGGGTCTCGGGAGGTGCTGAGCCCCCTCGACCCTCCTCTCTGGGGAAATGGGAACCCCTCAGAAAATGGGGCCTTGGGAAGTGCTGAGCCCCCTCGATCCCCCTCTCTGGGGAAATGGGTGTAAACCCCTCAGAAAATGGGGTCTCAGGAGGTGCTGAGCCCCCTCAATCCTCTTCTCTGGGTAAATGGGAACCCCTCAGAAAATGGGGCCTCGGTGCCACCCTGTCACCCCACTGGCGCTGACAGCTCCCAGCTGGTGGTGGCATCTCCCAGGGATGACGAGCAGGGACAAGGCTGTGTCACTAATGACTGATTTTGGCAGGGGGGAGAGCAGTGCTGCTCTGTTGGGGGATCCTCAGAGACATCCCAAAAATATGCCGTGGAAGGAGAAGATGCAGCCAGAAGAATTTCGGCTGGATGGGAAATAAAAGTCTCCCCGGGAAACACCGGCGTGGGGAGCTGGTGGCATCTGCACCTCCTGGGGGACCCTTCAGCCTCTGCTGTGCTGTGGTTGCACAGCTCAGACTCAGATCCCCAACCCTGCTCAGCATTTCCCACACCTCCACACCCACTGGTAGCCAGGAAAAGTGGGAATCCTTCCCAGAGGAGCAAAAAGTCAAACTGCAGAAGAACGTGTGCAGCTCTCAGAGGAGCAATTCCCACCTGCTCAAGGGCTGGGCTTGTCCTTAGGAAGTCAATTCATTACTTGGGGACACCTCAGGACACCTGAGAGCAGGACATGGGATCCTCACTGCTGAGGATGCAACAGAGAAACTGTGGGACAACCCATAGCGAGGAAAAAAAACAACCAGGAGAGGGAGGGAGATAAACAAATTGCTGCAGCACAGCTTATTCTCACGTGCCTTAATTAATTTCTAGGAGGGGGCTCCTCCTTTTCTATCCATTTTCCCCGTCTTCTACTGCTACAGCCCCAGGTTGCAAGAGCGACGTGCAGAAATCCCACAAAAAGTCCTTTATTGCCCCTTCTGGCAGCGAGGAGCAGAAACCACGTGGATTTTCATGGCTGGTCATCACAGTCTCCAAGGGACAGATCGGGTCAAAGGGAGCTGTGCAGCCTTAAAACTGACCCTTGGGATGCTGGGATGAACGCTGGGTGGAAGAACTCCAACCAGGCCATAAATTACAGGAGGAGAGAGTTCTCCCCAGCACCGGGGTCATTCAGGAATGTGGTGCACACCAGATTGCTGGGGAAGGAGAGGTTTCCTTATGACACACACACACAAACCAAAAAAAAAACAACAACCTCTGCTGGTATTTTGGTCTTGGACAAGACCCAAGGATTGTCTCGGAAATGGCTCTCCCAGCTTGTAGGAGGAGCACGAGGTGCAGATTCCCCATCTGCCTCCTGGCCCTTTTTCCGTTCCCATTGTCTGCAGCTGGGTTACGTTGGGATTTCCTCCCTTTGACTTTCCAAGGGAGCTTTGGCCACAGGGCACGTTGCCCTCCTGTGGCATTCCAAGGAAATTTGGGTGAAAGGAGAAGGTTCCTGTGGCTTCCCAGGATTTTAGGTGCTCTCCTTCCCTTGGGGGCTGTGGGAATGTTTGCTCCCAGGACACAGCTCTCTGCCATCGAGCAGAGCTAAAATGAATCCGTTAAGCCGAGCTGCTGTGCTTGGGAGAGATGGGAAGGGTTTGGGGATGGAGAGAGGAATGCCCTCCCAGGCCACCTCGTGAACAAGGAGGGTCAGGAGCTCCTTCCAGCCCCCCCCTCCAGGACATCCTTTGCACAAACACTGCTTGCAACTGAATCTGCAGAGATCTGGAGGGAGAAGGGACATAACTCAGGGTCATCCATCAGCCACGGGGAAGATCTTTAGGATTTAAAAAGACGGGACAACTAAAAGCTGTGGAACTGCACCAGCATCTCCACATGAGATTCATCTCAGGACCTTGAGGTGGGAATGGGGGATCCGAGTTGGAGATCCCTCCCCAGAGGAGCATCCTGGGTGTCTGGGAGCCACAGGAGGGTTTTTCTCTCAAGGAATGTTGGCCAGGATGATGAGGCCACCAAGGAGCAGGTTCAGCTCCCACTGGTGGTGGTGCAGCCAAGCTAGAGGCTCCCCGTGCCTCAGTTTCCCCAATTGCACAGGAGGGAGCATAGCCTTTGCAAGGTGTTTGGGATGTGGAGATGAAAATCGTGCTCCCAGCCTCAGATCTTATTTCAAAAACAAACCAAAAGCACCTTACGGAGAAGATAAACTTCTCATGGATTCGAGACACCAACTGCAAATCCACATCTGCTGCTCTCCAGCTGTGCCTGCCCTCAAAGCCCAGCTCATGAGGCAGGAGAAGGGGGATCTAAGCTGGCGATCCCAAAGCCAGGAGGATGCAGATCCCAAAATTTGCAGAAACCTTGGGAATGTAACACAGGATCAGCAGGAAAATCAGGATCTGGTGTTCCTTCCCCAGCCCGGGTGGTCTGAGATAAGAAGAGGTTTGGGAGAGGGACTGGTCAGGAGGTCCCAGAGCACAGAGGGGGTTCCATAGAACCCCAGAACGGATTGGAAAAAAAACCCTTAATGATCACCTCATTCCACCCCTGCCATGGCAGGGACCCCTCCCACCATCCCAGGCTGCTCCCAGCCCCGTCCAGCCTGGCCTTGGGCACTGCCAGGGATCCAGGGACAGCCACAGCTGCTCTGGGCACCCTGTGCCTGGCCCTCCCCACCCTCACAGGGAAGAATTTATTCCCTTTTCCGTGAGGAAAAAGCTAAACAACTACTGCTGGTTTAGTCCCAAACTCCCTGGGCATGGATGTGCACTGCCCTGCGTGCCGGGGGATGATTTATGCCAGCAAAGTGTGCACAAACTGATGCCAAATAGGGATGTTCTGCCTCTTACCCCGGCGGGAAAGGCACCACACGAACATTCGGCCTCATCAACCGCATTTCCCACCCAAAGAATTGGGAAAGAGCAGAAAATGAAGAGCAGGGGAGGGAGCAGAGGGGGAGTTGCAGCACACAGGGAGGGGGGGAAATCTGCGAAGTGCTGGGGAGCAGCCAAGCTAAAAACCACCGGCAAAACATCACCGCGGGGAGGAGGGAGGACAAGGGCAAAACAAACACGAAAAGTCACATACGGAGAAGCGCTGGGCTCAGTCCTTCCCAGAATTGTCCCATCCTGGCCAGCTGTGGATCCCTGGATTCCTGGGTCCCCGTGCGGCGCCGCTCCCAGCGCCGCTCTCCTCCCTCCCGCCCCGCCAAAGCCGCGCTCTGACGTGGAGAAGGGAAAACTCCTCTGGATCTGCAACCCCAGCGTTCCCTGGGACGGCAAGGATTCCGTTGGCTTCCTTTTGTTTTTTTGTTTTGTTTTTTTTTTTCTGGATTTTCCTTCTCAGCATGCATTAAAAAAAAAAAAAAGCGCCCCCAAAAAAAAAAAAAAAAAAAAATATAAAAGGAGCAAGAGGAATAACTCCAGAGCTAAGAGTGGTGCTAATGGAAAAAAAAAAAAAAAATCAAATAATTCAAATAGTGGAAGGCTTTAGGGCTAAAAATAGCAAAAAGAGCTCCTTGGAGGAGAGGGAGGCAGGAAGCGGAGGTGCTGCAGCAGGATAAGAAATGTTTCCTTCTTGTTTAGGATTTCTTTTCATTTCTGCTCCAAACCTGGTGGAAAGTTGGCTACAAGCTCTCCTCGTCTTTACATTTCCAGTGAAACACTGAAGCACCACCAAAAAAAACCCTCATTTCCCCCCCGGTTTCTGTGCCCAAAGCCGTGCCTGTTGCTGCAGTTTTGTATTTTAATGTTTTATGTTGAACAGGGGCTCCTATTCCAGCTCCTCCTCATCGCTGTTCCCCCTGCCCAGCCCCGTCGTGCAGGGCAGGGGGAACAGCTGGAAGCATCTCCCTGCTCTGTGGAGAACAGCTGGGAGGGAGAACAGCTGGGAGGGGACAGAGGGACATTTTCCTCCTGCCCCAGCCCCTCCTGCTCTGTGCCAGAGGGATTTTTCCCCTGGGCACATCTCTGCTGCAGAGGGGGCTGGGGGATGTTGCCCCTGACTCAAACCCACAAACAGGGATTAAATAATTGCCCCATCCAGAGGCCACAACCTTTGGCACGCTGTCATCTGTTCCTTCCCATTGCCAACTCGCATGATTTTATGGCTGACCTCACAAAAATTGATGTTTTCCTTAAAGGCCCCGTGTTGTGAGGGGAGATCAGGCCTCCAGGAGTCCCAATCAGTGAGGTTTCACTCGCTGCAATTAAAGAAAACCCCAAAACTGAACAAATCTGGCATGAAGAAGGCCCTAAACCTTTAAAATCTGGTGGCTCTTTGTCTCTTAAACATACACGACCCTCAGCATGTCTTAAGGAGCTCCCACCATGTGAAACTCCTAAAAAAAAAAAAACAACCCTTGTTTTTCCTGGTTTGAAGGAAATTTAAAGAGCTGTCCTTGCTCCTCAGAGCAGCTGGGATGGGGCAGCCAAGTTTTCATCCTCTAATTTAATTTCTCAAGTGTGTTTCTGCTCTCCAGCTGCTTTAGGGAAGGAACAAGCTGGGAACAGCCTGGCTGATTGTGCAGGGGTTATGTGTTCCCAGAAGGAGTTCTCCAGAGGAATTCAGCTCCTAGGATGCTCCAGGGATGGAGGAGGAGGAGGGAGAAGAGAGGCAGCACCACAGCACTTGCTCCTGCAGCTGCTGCTGCCCTTGACACAGTCACGAGCCCAAAGTTCAGCCCAAATCCAAGGACCTCAAGGAATTTTGGACAAGGAAAACGCCCTCAGCAAGAAAACGGATAGGGAAATCCTTTTTGTAATCCCACACCTCGAAAACAACCTTAAATGTGCTCCTAAATAAAAAATAAATAAATCTCAGCCCTGCTCTGTATCAGTCTTGGAGCAAACTCTTATTGAGCCTCGTATAAAACAGCTCCGAGTAAAATCCTGGATCCAGATTTTAAGGGACTGCCCAGACCCCAGGTGGGGTTGGATTTCTGTACCTTACACAAATATTTAATGCAAAATGCAGGCTCGGGGAGAAATTCTAACAATCACAGCTCTCAATGCTGCCTTTATAGACGAAATACATAAAATATAACAAACTATGAGGGACCAACGAAGCCTGCTGGGGCGGGGAGCACCTTCTTGCTCCCAAATCCACCGTGCCCGCCCTCCAGTGCCCGCCCAGAGAGCCCCGTCCCGCTTAGGAGGCGACGATGACGGAGCCGTACCTTTCACAGCCAGGAAAAAAAAATAAGAGGTGCCCGTGGAGCCGCGGGTCTTCACCGCATAACCGGAGCCCCGGGTGGGGAGAAGCCCTGCAGGAGCAGCAGCAGCAGCAGAGTCCTGCAACAAAGGCAAGGAGGAGGCGATTATTCCCGGGCATCTCTCTGCCAGGCACAATACGGCAGCGCGGCACTGTCCCCGCTCAATGGCACCATTGTCCCCTCCCCGGCCATGGCTCCCGCGGGTGGTGGCGCAGGGAGAAGCTTCTTGCTCCTCAGAGAGCTCCTGAAAGGCTTGGTCCCTCCACTGGAGAAGAGGAGGAGGGTTTGGTTTGGATGCCAGGTTTGCCTCGGGAGCAGCGCTGGGGTGAGGTTCCTCCAGGAGAGGAAGGAAGAGGGGCTGAAATGAATTGGGATGGGAGGATTGGGATAAAAATGGGAGTGCCCAGCTCACTGGTGAAACAGAGGGATGGTCCCAGGGGGATTTTGTTGGGATCCTTGCAGGAGTTGGCATCTGGATGCTGCTTCTAGGGCGGCTCTGAGGAGCTGGAGAAATCTTAGAATCCCAGAGTGGTTTGGCTTGGAAGGGAACTCAGAGCTCACCCAGCTGCACTCCCTGCCATGGGCAGGGACACCTCCCACCATCCCAGGGTGCTCCAAGCCCATCCTGGCCCTGGACACTGCCAGGAGTCCAGGGGCAGCCACAGCTGCTCTGGGTAATGCAAGGAGCATGGTCAGGGCTGGAGGATGGGAAGCACAAGGGGAGGCTCAGCCAGAATTCATTGATAAATACAACTCTTAAATGGGAAAGGGGGGAGGAAACAGAGCCAAAATATCCTCAGAGGCACCCAAGGCCCAGAGAGGCAGCACAGCTGTGGCAGCCAGAGTGGTGAGAATGCACAAGGGGAGATCCTGCCTGCCTTTGGAAACACCAGGAGCTGCTGCAAGAGCACCAGTGAAATGTCTTCCCTATAGGACAAAGGGAATAGGCTGAATTTCAGGAAAAAAAAAATAAGCAACAAACAGTAGAGATCCCAGAGATGCCACCACAGCAATGCTGTGGGGTGAAGCTGCAGTGGGATGACCCCAAGGAGCAGCAGCCTCTGTGCTTGGGAAGGTAGAGGGGGTGAATAAGACATTATGTACTAAAATATATATATGAAAAGGCAAATTAAACATAGAAATGCTGCTGTGATGGAGCCAGGCTGCTCCTGGGGATGCTGGCAGGGGCAGGGAGTGCAGACAGCCCCAGTTTCCCCTTCTCCACCCAAACCAGGATGCTGTTCTCTCCCCTCCATCTCCAGGGGACATCACAGGATTTCAACCACGTTCAAAGCAAGGGATGCAGCTCACGTATCCTGCCCTTCCAAGCAGGAAAAATAATAAATCTCCTCTCTTTTTTCACCCAGCACATCCAGGTCAGCACATCGGTGGTGGCTGGAGCATTGCTCTTGGCTTTTTGAGTTTTTTCCATCACCTCCATGCAGATCCCAGATTAGGCAGCCAGGCCATCCCTAAAGTTCAATGCCCACCACACAGAACTTTGTTTTCCATCATGATTTGATACAAACAGGAGCAGCAACCCCTGATCCTCCAGGGAATTCAGCAAATTAATGCTGGGCTGACGACTTGGGCACCTTCCCTGTGCCCACTGGACCCAGCTCCCAGGGACCTTATTCCCACATGGCTCCAATAAAATAAACCCCTCTCAGTGAAAATTGAGGAACATATATCTATATTTGCCCAGCTTCACCTGGACACTGGAATTTTGCCTTTTCTGCCTTCCTTCTTTTCATCCCCTCTCCTTGCATCTCTGCAGATGGCGAGAGTAAAAATCCAGGAAAACCTCCTGCTCTCCCCCCTCCTTTTTGTGGCCGGACAGAGAGGAACCAGGCGTCAGGAGGGGGGGATGCACCCCCCGATCCCACAAGCTTTATCAGCTTTATCAGTTGCCACGGCACAATGGGAACCACAGATGGCTTCTGGTTATTTACAGGGCTTGGAGCCGGGACAAGCGGAGCCACGTTGGGAAAACGTCGAGGCCGCGGCGGCTGGCGGAATTTTGGAGGCTGGGAGCAGGGAAGGGCAGGGAGGGGCAGGGTGAGGATGGAGGGCCGTGCGTGCCATCCCGGCGGAGCCGGCCGCGGTTATGGATCGGCGTCCCGCGCTCTCCAGGGATGACACAGTTGCACGTCCAGTCGATGCGGCTGACCCAAATACAAGGCAGGCACAGCCCGGCCCCCGAGCCAGCTGCCAGGGCCACTCTCAGCCTCGTGGAGCTGATGGGCACGGCACAACTCCTACGAGCAACCCTGGAGCATCCGGAGCCACGGGATGCTCGGCAGAGAATTCCATCCTCCCACTCGACTTCCTTTCCAGCAGCAGCACAGGCAGAGAAAAGCCCTGGAGGGGCAAGGGGATGCTGGCACGGATCCACTGGAGTCCCACCCGGAGCAGTTATCCCACGGAGGGACACTGGCTGCCCTGGGATAACGGGACCTACCTGTGGTGGGGGTTGGTGGCGCTGGTCCGAGTCTCGGCGTGAGGTGGCAGCAGCTGGAGCGTGGCGGTCACCTCCCCGTCCTGTGGGACAGCACGAGGGACATCAGGATACCCCGGCGTGGATCACACCACCCAGCCCAGCTGCCACCTCCTGACAAACGGCCCAGGATTCACACGGCTGGGGGAATCCATCCCGAGCCCGCCTCCCTCCGCTCCCAGAGGTTCCGCCGCTCTTTATCCGCTTCGGAGCGGCTGGGAGCTGCCAGAGGTTTGTGCACCCTGGAGGATTGGTGGCTCCACTGTGGAGGGATGAGGATGAGACCCCCCAAATCCCCGCTCTCCTGTTTGCAGCCATGAAGGCTCACGGAGGATTTCCTAGCAGAAGCTTCCATCGTGGGCAGAGCAGGAAAGCTGCCTTTGCCAAAAATAGGTGGGCGTTAGCGGCCTTCCCCATTGAACAGCCTTCTCCAGAAGATCCCAGGAGTTTAACCTCACAGGAGAACTGCTGGCAGCACTCAGGTCACCCACGACACAGCCTCCCCATGCCCCAACACGAGCGCGTCCCCTCACGCTTCCATACCTGGGATGCTCAATCCCAGCGCTGCCGCGGCAGAGCGAGCGCGCAGAGCGAGCCGGACGCTGACGGACAAGCAGGAAAATCAGGGTTATTCCTGCTCCTTCTTCCCCTCATTGCTCATTTTCTACGCCGGCTGCCCAATTATTTCCCAGGCCAGCTCTGCCCCGCGGTGCCTTTCTGCAGTGGCATGGAAGAAAGCCTGAAAAATCAGAGCTGCCTCCAACGGCACTGAGACGCCAAGGCAAGGACTGTGGGCTCATCAGGATGGGGGCAAACGGGCTTTGGCTGCTCCAAGGTGTCCTGGAGTGTGGCTCCAGCTTTTCTTGGGTGATTTGGGCTTTGGGGACTGCCCCCCCTCCTGCAGCCCTGCACAACATCCTTCCCAGGCAGGGTCTGGGAGCTGCTGGGTCAGAGCAGGGGTGACCTCTGAGTCCAAACTGCACATTCACTCCTTGAAGGAGTATTTCTATTGCCAAAGAGCTTGGGTAGGCAGGAGAATTGAAAAACGGGGGGAAATAATCAGTTCCTGCCCCAAAAGCAGCGTGTCAGCCTGGATTCAGAATTTTTAAAAAAATAAAACAATGTGATGACTGCGGAGTAACAGCTTTGAAGCAAAAGTGCTACAGGGGTTGTTATTTTTTTGGCATCGGCTCCAGAATATTCTCAGCCTCAGACAGGAGAGCTCCCAGGGCAGGTTTTATCCCAGCTTTTATCATCCCCTGCACTCCCCCAGCATCATCCTCCTCCTGCAGGGATGTAGGTGCTGCCACATTTCCCAAAGCATCTCAGCTGAAAAAAGCTGAAGTCTGTCCAAATTTATCTCAGTCTGATGGAACAGCGAATATATAGTTATATAAAATCCCTATTTCTGACATCTCTGGAAGCAACCCCGGAGCAGGCCTGTTCCTTTACTTGGGTGTACCCCGAGATGGGAACTGCACCTTCCTGCCTGGAAGATCTCGGTGGGAAAACAGTCCTCCAGGAGGAGCATCTTTAATCACAGACAATCCCTGGGCTGGAAGGCCCCTGCATCCTCACTTTCCCAGTCTGATCCCTCAATCCCAGCCCCACATGGAGCACTGGGAGCAGGTGTTTGCAGTGGTGGAGAGCCCAGCATTTGACACCTGCCATGCTCAGCGTGGTCCTTGCCTGCCCCAGGGACGTGGGAATGGAACACCCCAACGAGCCAGGACCAAACCCACCGATCCAGAAAGGCCCTTACGGCTACAAACGCAATTAACAAAACAAAACATCCCCTTTTTGAGCGTGCAGGAATTCAACTCGCTTCAACAAGTGCCTTCAGCCACCCACAGAATTTGGGATTCGACGCACACCACGAAAACACCGAACCTGGAGAGGGGGCACTGCTGACAGCACCCGAAGTGACTCCCTGGAGATGCTCCACAGCCGTGCCACCCTCCTGGGGACCAGCGTGTCCCTCCCTCCTCCATCCCAGCCTCCCAGGCGTGCTCCCTCTGCTCCGCCACCCACAGCAGCTACAGCAGGGCACCCGCCAGGGCGGGACACCTCGGAGTCCCCTCTCCCTCCCCTTTCTCCAGGAAGGCGGGCACAAGCCACCCAAAGGACGGGGTTTTCCCCCCGTTCTCCAAGAGCTGCCGCTGGCCGGTGCGCTCACCTGTCCCGCAGGGATGAGCCGAGGCCGGGCTGGCAGCGGGGATGGGCAGCAGGGAGCAGCCGGGCGCTTCCATCTGGTGACAGCCCCGCAGGTGCCACGCGGTGGCGGCTGAGCCCCCGGACTGAGGCGGGCGCCGGGTCCTGCAGCTCCTGCTCGGCTGCTCCGCCGCTCCAGAGCGCTCCCGCTGCCGTTCCTGCCATCTAGAGGGGACCTTTCCCCATTGCAAACGCGTCCCTCGAGTTGTAGCAAAATCTCCAGGGTTCAGAGGGAAAAAAAAAAACCGGAGCGCATCGCTGGATGGTGCAGGGAGAGCCTGGATCCACGCGGGGTTTCCCTGCTGCTCGGCCAATCCCAGAACCAAGCCGTGGGAAACCCACCACAACGGGGAGCTGCGTTTTCTAGGAAATCTGGGGAAGATGTGTCAAACCAGTCCAAGGAAGGAGAATGATCCAAACAATCGAATCAGGGCTGTGAATGCAAGGGGTTAGAAGGGTGGCCCCAGGGGGGTTTCCTGTTTGCTGTCTCCAGGAGGCGGAGGATGGAGGTTTGGAGATGAGCCGGACCAAGAAGAACTGCAGAGCAGCTGGATAAACTGCAGGGATGGGGTGTGAAGAGGAGGAATCCCCAAAATGGAGCGTTTGGGTGCAAGCCTGCTCTGGTTCGATGGGGTTTGGGTGAGCCAACCTCCCAGCCTGGCACTGCAGCTGTGCGTGGAGTGGGGGGAAAGCAGCTGAAGGCAGGGGGGGAGCTCTGACCGTGGGCATTCCACAGAATGGAATCACGGAAGGGCTTGGGTTGGGAAGGATCCTAAAGCCCGCCTCGTTCCAATCCCCCTGCCACGGGCAGGGACACCT
>VWZN01010410.1:43685-55844 GCA_013396955.1 Regulus satrapa | reverse complement strand
TTGGGCTCCGCAGCTCCTGCGGTGCCCGGCACGGGTCCCTCGGTGCCGCAGGTGCCGCCCGGGCCAGCGCCGCCGATTCGCAGATCCCGGCTGTGCCCAGTGGAAATTTTGCCCGTTTTGTGAATTCAGCTCACAGCCCGCTGTCCCCCCCGGTGCCTGGCACAGGCGGCGGCGCTTTCCTCGCCAGAGATTGTGAGGAAGGAACATCCGTGGCATGGGAATGAAGCTGCCGGGGCCGGCGCTGTATCAGCGGCGCGGGGGATGCGCCCCCGGGGCTGGGGGGGCACTCGGCGCTCCGAATCTCCTCGGGGAGGGACGGGGCGGGGTTCAACAGCATTCCCAGCTCCAGCCACCGCCTCCAGCCACCGCGGCTCCGGCCAGAGCAGCCCGGCAGAGCCCCGAACCCCACGGAGCTCCCGAGTCCGAGGTAGAAGCCGAAAAGGGAACTTACTGCGCTCAGCCGGGTCTTATTCTGCTCCCCGCGCCGGGCACCAGCAGGGCTCTGCCAACTGACAGGCAGCTTAAATATTGCCAGAGAATCGGGGTTTGCCAGCGGAGCTGTTAACAGGGTCACAAGGAATGAGAAGGAATATTTATAGTCAAAGTTAAACTAATTGACCGAAGTTACTCTTTTGGTCTCCCGTGGCTCTGGTGAGCGGTGCATTATTTTCACTATCAGGGCTCCCGGGTCAAACTCCACGGAGTGCCATTCTCTTAAGCAATCTGTGCGGCTATACAAGGGGACACAGAACAATAAAAAAATCCGGGCTGATGTCCTCGGGAGCTGACAGCCCGTGGCACAGGGAGGAGCTGACAGCCAGCCCTGTCTCTGTGTTTTGTGCCCGAGCCTTGCAGAGCGCAGGATCCATCCGTGGGCTGGGATTTGTAACACTGCTGAGGCTCCAGGTCAATCCCAGAGCTGAGTCCCTCTCTGGGATCAGGCTGGAGCTTTGTCTTCAGCATCACCTGTCTGAAAACCCCTGACGAGCCATTAGGGCCAAAACACGCGGAGAGAGGTGCCGAGGAGGGACCTCACAGCAGGACCGTGGCAGGAGGCAGCTCATAAATCCCTGGAATTGGGGTGCACAGAACCCCAGCAGCGCTACTGAGGAGCCCCTGGCTGGGCAGGTGACCCTCGGGCCTGGGGGTGGGTGGAGAAGGGGCACCGTGCCCTCCCAGCCCCAGCCTTGCAGAGATTTTACTGTCGGTGACCTGCTAAGGGTGTGCTTTAACCTGCCAGGGGCAGGGGCAGCCGGGATACTGCGGATAAATTCTCCCCTGTGAGGGAGAACCTGGCCCAGGTTGCTCAGAGAAGCTGTGGCTGCCCCATCCCTGGAAATGCCCAAGGCCAGATTGGACGGGGCTTGGAGCAGCCTGGGATAGTGGAAGGTGTTTCAAAAACCCCATGGCAGGGCTTAGGGTTGGGTGATCCTCCAAGTCCCTTCCAGTGCAGACCTGAGGATCCACAAAAAAACAGTGTCTGTATTTCATCTCATATCCCAGTCACAGCTCTGATGAACCTGCCTGTAGCTCTTTGAATCTTTCATCTGGAGATGTGTTAATCTGATCTGCTATGATTTGGAAACCCCACATTTTCCCCAAGGTGGATCCTTGGGGGCTGCAAATGCAGCACCAGGTGTCTTGTGCTGCCTCCCAGTCCGTGCCACCTTTCCCCCCTGGCTTACAGCCCTTCCAGCCTGAAGCTGAGATCTTTCTTTGCCCCTTTGCCATCTTTCATGGCACCTGGAGAATAATGAAAGCTCCTGGCCCTTCAAGCCACAGTCAGGGCACTCAGAGGGAGGGTTCTCAGGTGGTTCCACTTTGCCTTGTGTGGTGCCTGGTACAAATGTGTGTGGCTGTGATCCACCTGACTGCTGCTCAAGCTGCTCATTTCCTCCCTGAGGTCTTTTTATCCTCTTGTTTCTTGCAGGAAAGAACGAAATCCCCAAGTGATCTGAGGTTTGGGATGTAACCTGGCATTTCCAGGGACACCGTTGGCCTCCGGTGTGTGCCAGAGGGTGGAAGTGGCACCCGTGGAGCGGGAGCAGCCCCAGCTGCGTTCCCTGCACGGCCCCTGGCTGCTGCCCCGGTTGTTGCCTCCTTCCCAAGGCTTTCCTCGAGCCCCATCCCGAGCTCAGGGCTGGGGCAGGAATGCTCTGCGAGGCTCAGAGGTGCCGGCTCCAGGCAGGAATGACCTCATGTCTGCAGAGAAGTGCCCAGAGCCCGGGAGCGTGCAGGAATGGTGGGAGGGTTGTGTGGTCACTGGAGGCTCTGGACATCCTTCCCACGCTGGGCTGCTCCCTGCCGCGGTGGATGGGCCCGGGGCAGGAGGAGTTTCCACTTCCAGTGGAATTTCAGGGTGGGTCAGGCTGCATGGGAGCATCAGAGGTCCCCTAATCCACCCTCCCATCCCTCGGGATCCGGGGCAGGTGCTCTGAGTGTCTCCAGGGCAGGAGATGGACGTGGCCGGCGAGGGACGCTGCGGGTGCCTCTGCACGGAGCTGCTCCGGCCCCAGGGCAGCTCCCAGGGCTGGAGCAGCTGCACTGAAATCACAGCCCCCGAGAGGAGCTGCTCCTATCTGTCTGCTCCAAGCGCCACGGGAGAGAAATCGCCCCGGGGCACAAACTCAGCCCCAGCCAAGAATTCTTTTTTCAGAGGGAAACAATTCACTGGCTCATACGGTTCACGATATGTTTTCTTCTGAAGGCTGGAGTTAAAAATCCATGCTATTTTAAGAATCTGCTGCTCGTTTTGATGCTGTGGTGCAGGAAGGTCCCTCTCCACACCAGCCAGGTGGGAGCCTGCAGGTGTCAGGGCCAGTATTGGCAAGAGCAGAAGGGGCAGATGCAGAATTCCTCACACCATCACCAGCAGCAATCCCGGACAGAAGACAGAGGTCTGTGCAGTCAGGAGGCAGAAGGCTGCAGCTTTATTTTAGGAATAGCACATAGGCATTGGGGAAGAGACTGAACTGTGACTATACATCGTCCCATTATCAAATCATATCACCAGAAGTTCTGCCTCTTTGAAAATATTCACATAAAAATACCAAAGGGGTCGGGAGTTCTAACTATTTCAGAAAGTTACAACATGTAGCAAAATCTATGTACAGCATCTTCTGTCGGGACAGTTTCAAAAGAACCTCCGGTGGTTTAAATATTGGATATGTTCTTAAAAAAGAAAAGGGAAAAAAAAAAAAAAACTCAACAGAATGCAGTGTGTGCAACATCCAAAAGGGAAAGAGGAGCAGAGGGAGCATGGCCCTGCCCTGGACCTCTGGGAACACAAGGCTACCCACTACCTGGCACTTAAAGCTGTATAAACGGAGAACACTTGTGAAAATATACTTCACTTTCTACAGCAGGGTTTAAAAAAATACCAAAACCCGGAGATCTGAGGGCCGTAAGGTCTGCCATGAATAATGCACCGGTTGGTGATTGCGTCCTTGAGCCGAGGCTGCAGGAGCAGCCCTTGCTCTCTCGGGGTGACCCAGGCTGTGTTTGCTGCGGGGCTCCTCGGGCGGGCTCCGCCGGGCAACCCAGGCCATTCGCACCCAGAGATGCTCCCAGAGGCTGCTGCGGAGCCCTGGAGCGCTGCCCTTCCATCCTGGGGGCAGCACGGGGCACTGCAGAGCCCTGGAGGGGCAGAATGGGGCACTGCAGAGCCCTGGAGCTCTGCCCCTCCATCCGGGGGGTAGCACGGGGCACTGCAGAGCTCTGCCCCTCCATCCTGGGGGCAGCACGGGGCACTGCAGAGCCAGCCAGGCGTGGGGAGACGGGGTTGTGCAGGGTGGGAGACGGGTGCACACATCGGGAGGTGGCCGTGGACACTTCTGGAGTTCCCCGGGATATTCACCGGGCAAAGTGCTCCTACGGGAAAGGGGCTCTCAGAAGTGCAGGCTGGAGAGGGCAGGGGATGTTTCCTGCTGCCTCTTGGGGCTGCAGAGGGCTCCTGCTCATTTCTAGGCTCTCGGGGATGCTGTGCTTTCCAAGGAGGCATCAAAATGCTCGGGGCTGTCTGCTGGCGAGTTCCAGCAACCTCGTGCTGATGGTGTTACGCTCTTGGGAAGGGTTCAAGATCCGTCAGCCCCTGGCACGGCTTTAGGCAGAGCTGACGGCCAGGAAGGACCCGTGAGCCGGGAAGGGTCACACCGGATCCGTCCTTGGGACCACAGGGATGTGCCAGGAGGGCTCTGCAAGGCCCTACTGCTTTCCATTGCCACTGGCTGCCAGTGGAAGGGAACTGAAGCTTCCAGGCCACCCCCAGCGAGCTCTGCCCCACCGTTACCGTGTGGTCAGGAGCAGCTCCAGCCCCACGTGCTCTGCCTCAGGGCAGAACTGCTTGGAGAGGGACTGGAGAGGCCTCGGCAGCGTCCTCAGGGTCCCAGAGGAGCTGGAGGTGGCCGCCCTCCCGCTCATCCCCCCTGCTCCCTTCCCTGCTGCCCTGCCCAGGCTTCCCAGGGGCTCTGGCCGGGCTCTCCCCCACGCCAAGGCTGCCTGGGCAGAGCCTCCCACGCTCGGGCCGTGGCCGTGGGGGTGTGGGGAAGGTGTCCAGCAGCTGCTGATGCCACTCACAGGTGTTTGGGAAGCATGGGACAGCGGGGTTTTACCAGGTGCATGCGAAGCCCTTGGCTCGGTGATCCCCTGGAAACGGAGGCTGCTAAGGAAGCTCTGTCAGGACCAGCGCAGGGTTTATCTTCGTGTCACCCCTCTGTCCCCTGCGGTGCCTTCTCAGCGCCCACCTGCCCCGAGCCCTGTGCCCGTGGCTCTGCGGGGCGGTAGCAGGTGGCAGCAGCGTATTTACAAACCAGGCTGCACAGGAGCAAATTGCACTTTTGTTGGCAAGGAACTGCTGCACCTCAGGTGGCCGCGGGCGTCACCAGGCGAGCGGGGAGGTCATCCTGGGGCTGCGCTGGCTCTCGCCCACCTGCACGTCACTGAGAGCCCGCTGAGGGACAGAAAGGGCAGCGCTGAGTGTGGGGCTGCTGCGGCAGGAGGGAGTGCAGGGCACTGGCCACAGGGTGCCCAGAGCAGCTGGGGCTGTCCCTGCATCCCTGGCAGTGTCCCAGGCCAGGCTGGGCAGGGCTGGGAGCAGCCTGGGACAGTGGGAGGGGTCCCTGCCATGGCAGGGGTGGGATGTGGGGTGATCTTTAAGGTCCCTTCCAACCCAAAGCGTTCCAGGATTCTAGGAACAACCACATCATTCTCTCCTGGGGCTTGTGCTCCAGGCCTCCCACAGTGTCCCGCCCTGGCCAGCTGATTTGTATCTCAGAAAAATTGCACCTCACCAGCATTAGAAAAATTGCCTCTTGCTCAGGTGCAGCTGCTCACAGAACCCCACCCCACCACTCCACACAAATAACACCTCACTGACACTCCACAGGAGACACCTGGCTGCCTCGGAAAGGCTCGGCTCACCTCAAACTTGCTCATGAATTCCGCAAAAATGCCAAAGAAGGCTTCAGAAGTCGTCATCTTCGAGTCTTCCCCAAAGAAGGACAAGACCTTGCTGAACTCCTCCATGGCCTTGTGCTGCAGGTCATCCAGGGAGCGCATGGCAGGCTGGGCACTCTCCAGGAAGGACTGCAGGAATCGGCTTAAGGACAAAGAGCTGCTCCAGGACTCTGATAGGGATCCGAATCCCTTATCAATCTCTTATCAGATGGCTGTTTTCCAGGGAGCTGCTGTACAGGCACGCGTGGAGGGGCTGGCACGTGCGGAGGGGCTGGCACAGCAGTCCCTGGACAGCACGGGTCTGGAGGACAGGCGTCCCGGCACATTCCCTGGCACGTGGCACTGGGGCTGTGCCACACAGGGCTGCCACCAAACCCGCTCCCCATCCTGGCTGGGAGCAGGGGGGGGAGCCCCCAGCAGCGCCGAGCGGGTGCCAGGCACAGCCCTGGCTTGGAAGGAGCCACCGAGGCTCTGGCAGGGTCCCACCCGAGGGGGAGCTCCCCTCTCACGGAAGGATACGGTCATGACGATGGCAAACCTGTCCTCGGCGGTGGCTGGCATGCTGTGACAGGCCTTCTGGATGTCACTCACCGTGCTGTGCAGGTCCTTCAGGTCGGCTGTCAGTGTCCTCTGGTTCACTGCGGGGCAAGAGCGGGCTCAGCAGGGCCGGGTGGGCTCCCAGGGCACAGCGAGGGCGATGAGCCCGGCCTGGCTCAGGGGGGGTCAGTCTGTCTGTCCGCACTGCTGTCCGGGCAGGGGGGACAGCCAGACCGTCCTGCTGGGACCAGGGCACCAGGAGCTCTTGGGGCTCACACCTGGACAGCCAGGAGTGTCAAAAGGAGCCTGGAACGTGCCAAGGACAAGGGGCACACGGGACTCGTGGAGATGGACACCCAGGTACCTGGGAGGGGACAGGAGGGACACGGGACATCAGGATACGGGGGACACAGGGCGGGAGTTTGGGCAGCTGGGAGCCTCCAGTGACAGAAGGGTTATTTGAGAGTTAGGCCAGATACCAATTCCAGCTGGGAATTCCAGGTACAGACCTTCCTCAAGTGGAAATTTACAGCTCCAGGGCAGAATTTGCTCCTTTATTTATCCACTGTAGCACTAATTCCCAAGGGAATTGCTCACAAACAGCAGGGGATGTGTGCAAGGGGACTGCAGCCCGTGCTTTGTAGAGATTCAGTGCATTATTTAAAGTCACAGGATCACGGAATCAGGTTGGGAAATCCCCCCAAGGCCATCCAGTCCAGCTGCCAAAGCCACCACTAACCTAAGCACTGTCCCCAGTGCCACTTCCAAGGGCTTTGAAATCCCTCCAGGGATGGGGACTCCACCCCTGCCCTGGGCAGCATTTCCAGATTTCCCTAAAATCCCACCTAAACTTCCCTGGCACAGCTTGAGGCCATTCCCCTTGTGCTGTCCCTGTTCCCTGGCACAGCCCAGCCCCCCGGCTGTCCCCTCCTGGCAGGAGCTGTGCAGAGCCACCAGGGCCCCCCTGAGCCTCCTGCCCAGCTCCCTCAGCCCCTCCTCTTCCATTTCTTGTGCCTCCTCTGCACTTCCAAGGTGTCTCTGACCTTGGGAATCCCGGGGCAGGGGACAGAGCCTTGTCCAGGCACTGCCAGCGTGGGATGGGTGGCACCTCAGTGCCACTGAGCTCGTCCCTTGCTCACGCTCTCCTCATGCTCAGCACCATTCCTCCCTTGTTCTGGCTCCCCTCCCGCTCCTGCCAAGGCTGTGCAGCTCCTGGCTGACCCCAGACCCAAACCAAGCCCAGAGGCAGTGCAGGGACACGGGGCTTGCAGCTGCCTCTCGTCCTTTACCTTTGGCAGCGAGCGGCACTGTCGGGAGGTCCTTGGCAAAGCCCAGGAGCTCTGGGAAGTGTTGGCTGAGGGATTTGGCAAGAATGTGCAGGAAGGTGGATTTCCCATCGACAGTCTTGGTCGTGTTGAGCTGCAGCAAAGCCAAACGAGTGAGGACCCCCCCGCAGGGGGAGTGGGGCTCACACCCGCTCGGCCCCACGCTCCCGGGGTTAAGGGGGGACCTGGACACAAGAAATGGGCATTTCACATCTGCACAGCACCTGTGCCCGCATCAGTGGCACGGAGATGCCCCCCTGGCAGGGCAGGGCTGTCCCCTGTCCCCACCCACTGCAGCCCCTGGGGTGGGAGCTCCTTCTCCCAGCCACACCCGGGCCCTGGCCAGCCTGGGGTGGGCAGGACTCCCGGGCTGGAGCAGCAGAGCCACAGCAGAGTCTCTCTCTGAAGTCCCTGTGCATCAACCCAGCCCTCTCCACCCCTCTCTGCACCCCCGGGTCTCTATGAGAACAGCTTTGAGAACAAAGGAGCTCCCGGCCTCGGTGTCTCTGGCACCAGGACAGGCCTGGCTCTCCTTACCTCCGTGAGGAAGTTGATTTTAAAGCCCGTTGTTTTGCTGGTTTTGGGCTGCCCGTTGTTCAGGTAGTTTCCCATGGCCAGCACGAACTGCAAAGAGCAAAATTGGGAACGAGGGGCTGGTGACCTCCTGTGTCCTCCCATCTGGGACTCGGAGTTTCTGTTCACACCCATTAACGTGCAGGCAGACACTGTCCCCATGGATTTAAGGAACTGGTGGAGGGTCAGTGGCCAGGAGCTACTAAGGAGTTTCATCACTCATCTGCAAATGCCTTTGAGTGCACTGAAACCTCCTTTGTCCCACCTGCTTTTTTTTTTTTTTTAAGCAAAACCAAATGAATTAACAGTAATTTGGGACAGTTCATCTCAGGAGGGTCACGGAGGAGCTGCAGTGGAATTCGTTCTCTCTCTGCCAGGCACAGCCCATCCCAGGAGCCCCCAAACCCCTCCTCAGGGGGACAGGCAGTGTGGGGGTGAGCAGGGACCAGCCTGGAGTGCTGCCCCAATGTGGGACACTCCCGTGGGGCTGGAGCTGCCCGTGGGAGCTCCTTGGGATGCTGAGGGCTATGGGTGACTGTCACAAGGAGGAGGCACCGCTCTGACCTCCAGGATCTTCGCCAGCTTCTTGCTGCTTTTCAGCTCTAGGGAGGCCTTGCAAATGCACTCATAGCTGGCTTTGATCTCCTCGGTCTTCTCCTGCAGGGTGGTCTTGAAGTGCAGGCTGCGCAGGCGGATCTTGTACTCGGGAACCGACAGCATCTGGGGCAGAAGGAGGGCAGGATCAGCATCTGCAGCAGCCACAGCCCCTCTGCACGGGGCTCCTCTGTGCCTGTTTGCCTGTGCCTGCGAGCAGGAGGCACGGGGGGCACGTGCAGTGGCTGGGCTGGTTTGCTGCCACGGGATGGGCCCTTCAGCACGGCCAGAAAATAAATCAGACTTGGGTAAAGTCACTGCCACCAGGGAGCAAACGTGGTGCTGGCTCTGAAGCAGCCACGGGGAGCTGAGACCCCTCAGGCACCAATTGAGCACCATCCCCACGGTGCCAGTGGCAGCAGCTCCTGCCACCCCCAGGTGTGAGTGTGAGTGTGAGTGACAGGGATGGGCACACACAGCTCAGGTGTGAGCGTGCAGTGACAGGGACGGGCACACACAGCTCAGGTGTGAGCGTGCAGTGACAGGGACGGGCACACACAGCTCAGGTGTGAGCGTGCAGTGACAGGGACGGGCACACACAGCTCAGGTGTGAGCGTGCAGTGACAGGGACGGGCACACACAGCTCAGGTGTGAGCGTGCAGTGACAGGGACGGGCACACACAGCTCATCTGTGAGTGTGCAGTGACAGGAATGGGCACACACAGCTCATCTGTGAGTGTGCAGTGCAGGGGATGGGCACACACAGCCCAGGTGTGAGTGTGAGTGTGCAGTGACAGGGATGGGCACACACAGCCCCAGGTGTGAGTGTGCTGCTGCAGTGGATGGGCACACACAGCTCAGGTGTGAGTGTGAGTGTGCAGTGACAGGGACGGGCACACACAGCCCCATCCCAGAGCACGCCCCTGCCCGGGCACCTGCAGCACGAACTGGTCGGGCTCGCTCAGCTTGCCGGGGCTCTCCTTGTAGCTCTGGAATCGCTGCACCTCCTCCCCGTCCGGGGCGTAGAGCAGGAGCTGCTTGATGTGGGACGGCTCCAGGCGATCCGTCTCCATGGTCATCAGGATCTGCCGCAGCTCGATGTGCGACAGCTTCAGGTGGGCGATCAGGATGGCTGCGGAGAGGGGGGCACGCCGCTGTCACCCGGGGGGACACGGGGCGCCCCGGGCCGTGGCGCTGCCCGCAGCCGTCGGGACAGGACGGGGCCGTCGAGCTCCCCGCGCAGTGAGAGTCGTGTCCGTGTGGGGCAGGTGCAGCCCTGGCGCAGGGAGGGCTCTCACCCCCGCTCCAGGTGGGGCCAGCCCTGCTCCCACAGCCAGCGAGGGGCCCTGGCACAGCCCTGCCACCCTCCTCCCTACCCAGGGCACAGCCTGGAGAGGCGGCACTGCCCCACTTCACCCACAGGGCCCCTCCCCAGGACAGCGAGGCACATCCCGTCCCCATCCTTCCCCAGAAAGTTCCCTCTTTCCCCCTTTCCAGGGCTGCAGGAAAAGTCCATCCCAGCTGAGCTGTGCCCGTGGGATCGAGCTCGCGTTCCTTCCCTTTACCTTTCCAGTTCTCTACATCCCACCTGTGGGCCCCTTTTGGGGGTGCCTTCACCGTGGACTCCACTTACATGTGTTGTAGGCCTTTTTGTGGGACAAAATCTCAACCACGTCTTTCTTTTTAAAGTTTTCAGGCATGAGAGCTGGCTCTGGAAGAGAAACTGAAAGATTTAATCCTGGGTAAGGACAGGCTCAGGCGGCTCCAGCGGGAAGAAAACTGCCCTGCAAACAGTGAGACCATGAATGAAAGAGAGGAGGACGGATGCTTTGCACACAGCAATGGCTCCAGGAATCCTTGAATTCTGCGATTCAAAGATCTCCCCAGTGGAGGACTCAGCTGGAGCTGGAAAAGGTAAAACGAGAGGTGAACCACACAGAAAATCCCAGACTGCTCAGACACATCCTGAAAACAGCGTCCCCCCGAGATGAGTCCCGCTTCACCCCACTGCCAGCTGGGCAGCGTGGCCCTGGCAGGAGAGCTCAGACATCCCTTTTTTTTTTTACTGGAATGCCTCCCAGCAGGATCACCACCCCAGCCTGGACCCCGCTCTGGGTTTGTGGTGCCCGGAGACTCCAAAGCTGGGTGGGAGATCCCAGTGGGTCTGGGGCAGAGCCCAGAGCAATGGGGCTGCACAGGCATGGAGCTCCAGACCCGGCACAGCTCTTGGGAGACATCCACTGATTATATGTATAAAAAGCAAAGTGCTGCTTGTGGTGATTTCTTTGGACACGGGAATGTTTTCATGGCTTTTTCAGCATTTCCAGAGTTCTCAAACACTGGAGCTGCAATTGGTGAAAGCCTCCAGCCAGGTTTTAGTGGCCAAGGAAATGTGGAGAGAAAACACATCATGGCAGCAGAGATAATTAAGGGAGATAATGAAGCCATCTCCACCTTAATGATCCACTGTCCCACCGGCCACAAAATCCTGAGGATAGACAAACTCATGCCACGGGTGATGCCACAGACAGGCACTGCTGCCCATCGAGCCCCAGTTCCTCCCAGCTCCTCCCAGCTGGCACCACTCTCTGCTGGTACCAGGACCTATCTTGGGGCTCAGTACTTACTCGTGGGCTTCTGAGTCCCAAAGTGCAGCTCCAGGTCGAGGTATTTGACCATATCACTCAGCTTGTCGTAATCCGAGTCTTCCCCGAGCTGTGGGCGAGGAGGAGGCGGGAGCTGAGCTGGCTCAGGGACAGCCCCACAGGGCCCACCTGTGCTGGCACCTGCCCTGTCCCCCACACTAAGCTCTGTGTCCCCAGAAGAATCCAGGACGGGCTGGTGGCACCGTCCTGTGACGCCCTGCAGATTGACTCAGCTCCTGACACAGCAATTCTACAGAGCATCTCTGCCTTCACCTGCTCCTTGGGCATGATCCCTTCACTGAAGGATAACATGGGAATTCCAGGAGCTTCAGGAATTTTTCTGCACACAGAAAAACCACCGAGAAGAAGTATCTCCCTTCCCAGAGCGCCGGGGAGAGGGACCTGCAGGATTTCCAGTGCCTGTCGGGCTGAAGATGATCCCACAGCTCCCCTCTGGCTGCTCAGGACACAGGGAACATGGCATGTCCTGACCACCAGAGAGATGCAGAGGCTGGGAGTTAATCCCAGCAAGGGACTGGATCCACCTCGAGGGTCTGCAGCACTTCATGCCCAAGGAAGTCACGTCTGCTCTCAGTCCTCCCCTCTGCTGTCCTCTCCACTGCCCTGCCCTGCTCGGGGCTCTCCCATCCCTCTGCTCATCCTTTCCCACCGATAAAACCCCCCACAGCTGCAGAACACATCTGGAGGCAGCTCCTGGCTGTGGCAACCCCTCAGGGCAGGGAAGCGCTCCCCAGGGTGCTGTAGACAACATCAGCAGCTCGGAGGAGGCTTCGCGGGGCCTTGTCCCACCCCGGCAGCCAGAAGGACGGAAGGAAGCCCCGCAGAGCCCGGCACAGGTCACTGCTCCCCAGGGTGACCCCCGTGCCTCGCCCCGCTGCCCTCTGCCGGGCCGTACCTGCCCCCAGATGGTCCCCTCCGAGTTCTCCACCTGCTCCCAGCGCAGCCTCTTGACGCTCATGTGGTTGGACTCGCTCCTGCGGTGCAGCAGCCCCCGGTGCAGGGGGGGCGCG
>VWZN01010410.1:28958-40987 GCA_013396955.1 Regulus satrapa | reverse complement strand
GGCGAGCTCCTGTGCAGGGCGGCGTTGCCCATCTTGCCAGCCAAGCCGCCGATCAGGCGGTTCTCCAGCTCCGCGTAGACGGCCGACATCTGGGCAAGGACAGAGAGCTGCTGCCTGCCCGCCCAGACCGGGCTGCCCCAGAGAGCTGCCATGTCCTGGGCACGGGACAGCCCCCCCAGAGCAGGCTGCCCACCCCTGGCAGTGCCCCAGGCCAGGCTGGACGGGGCTGGGAGCAGCCTGGGATGGTGGGAGGTGTCCCTGCCATGGCAGGGGTGGCACTGGATGGGCTTTGAGGTCCTTCCTGCACAAACCATTCGGGGACTCTCTGGCCCACCAGTATCCATGTCTTACTTTTTAAAGGGGGCTTCACCCCAGCCCAGGCTACTCTGCCTTGTCTGACCCCCCCCCAAGAGCCTCTCACTGAGGAGGCTGCAGGAAGATGCTGGGAGCCTTCAGCCTCATTAAAAGCTGCCCAGGGGGTGACCTCAGAGAGGGGCTCCGAGGCAGGGACACCGCCAGCCCCCTGCAGACATTCACCCGCAGGCATCATTCCCTTTGTTCCTGCCCTGTGCTCCCAGTAAAGGAATCAAACTGCCTTCCTGTGGACACACCGCCCCACACACGTGGGCAAAGCCCTGCCCGAGGTGTCCCTCGCCCCCTCTCACCATTTTGGGGTTGGGTGTCTCCGGGAGGGACGTGCCATCGCCAGCCTGTCTCTCTCCAGGGATCAGGCGGACGGGGACCTCCACGGTGTCACTGCCTGTGGGAGGGAGAGACAAAGCAGTCACTCCTCTGTCCCTGCCCCCAGCTCCCCACAAAGGGTCCCCAGACCCACAAAGGGTCCCCAGAGTGCCCTCCCTGCCCCGGCTCCCGGCTCTGGGGTCCCGAAGGAGCAGTGCAGAGTGGGTTTAAGGTCAGCACGACACTTCCGAGCTGCTCTGCTCTTCCCTCGGGGCAGCTGAGGACAGGGCTGCTCCCCACAGCTGGCCAACATCTGCCCAGACACGCTCCCCTCCAGCCCACGCAGCTGCCGGCTGCTCTCCGTGCTCTAATCCCCGCCAGAAAAGCTCCTCAGAGCCAGGTTAGAGGATCTTCCCCCGGGAAATGTCTCAGACCCCGCCGGCAGCTGAGGAGCCACATGCCCAGGCGGTCCTTAGGGAGGTCATGGGGGGGTCGAGGTCAGGAGTGCAGGTCAGGGCCCCTTCAGCATCAGCCTGGAGCCATGGGAGCAGGCAGGTCTGTGTCCCCTGAAGGGAGGGACCCTTGTGCCACTAAGGGGGTTTGTCAAGAGTCTCAAAGTGGCCCTGAACCGTGATCCCCCTCCTCACAGGGATTTCACAAATGTGGTTTTCCCTGTTCATTCGATGGAACCTGGGAATGCTCAGAGGGAAGCTGTGAATTTCACCCCCAGAAGGGAGGGCCCCGACCAGCAGGACCAGTTCACATCTGAGTAACGGGAGGGGTTGGAAGCCACGTTCAGCCTTCTGATCAAGCACCCTCTTATTGAATTGGCTCTTTCATTGTGGAATCGCTGTCCCTGGAGGTGCCCAAGGCACCCCTGGATGTGGCACTCAGTGCTCAGGTGGGGATCAGCCACAGGTTGGACCTGATGATCCTGGAGAGCTTTTCCCGCCTAAGTGATTCTGGGATTCTCTAATTCTGTGATTCCGTTTCTGAAAACACGGATTTCCAGCCGATGCCTCAGTGCTCTCTCTCTCTGATCTTTTTCATGCTTAGGAACGGGTCAGGAATTTGGTTTGGGGCAGAGCAGGACCCTGCAGGCGCAACCCCCCAGGTGCCAGCTGTAGTCACCCACCTGCTGCCCCCTCCTCGGGGCGGGGGGTCCGGAGGCTGCCCCGGCACAGGGAGGCCCCTCGGACGGAGCTGCGGTAGCGCTCCTCGGCCTCGGCCTCGGCTGCAGAGGAAACAGCCCCCGTGAGGCACAGCCACTCCCCACGCTGCCCGCCCTGGCACAGGCACCCCAGGGACTCCCCGCAGCTGCCGTTCCCAGCTGCCATTCCCTCGCTCCCTCCCCAGGCACTGGAGCGGGTTCCAGGAGCTCCACCAGCTCAGGGATGGATGCACAGACATGGCACAGCCACTCCATCTCCCCAGCAGGATTGGGAAGCTCATGGCCCACTTGAAACTGCAGCCCTGAGCTGGGCTGGTCCCACCAAACCCTTCCTGCCCGCAAGGGAAAAGAAGGAAGTGGGGCCAGCTCTGGAATGCTGCCTGCAGGGAGCCCGTGGTCCAATCAGCCACAGGAGAGGCTCAGGCTCGCAGCAGGATGGAGGGAAGGGAGCCTCCATCTCTGAGGCAGACCAGCTGGGACAAGGGAGATCAGCAGAGTTTGGAAGCCCAGGGGAAGGAGCAGCCCAAATCCCGAGATCTCTGGCCATGCTGCTTCCAGGCACAGACACACAACGGAGCAGAACAACCAAAAGTGCTCATGCTCAGAGACTGCCCCGTTCACCTGAGACCCTGAGAGGAGCCAGGGACCAGCCTGGAGCTGGGAGCAGCAGCCTGGGACAGGGAGATTTGCTCCTGTGCTTCCCTGCTCCCCTGGCCAGGGATTCCTGCTCCGCATTCCTGGAATGCAGCTGTGAACTTCTCTGGTTATCCACTAATCACAGGCCATGAGCTCTTGGGAATCCAAAGCCCGTGGCTGGGCTGTGATTCTGCAGACACCAAGCAGAGGTGGCAGAGTGCAAATCCCGTGAGCAGATCCCGTGTGTGTGGGGCACAGGATCCCACGCACAACAGGCAGGATTTGCACCAGGACTTGGAGCTGTTCCTGTTTCCTGATAAAATCACTGTGCTCCCCCAAAAGCCTCTCTTCAAGCAACACTTCCTTTACCTTTGCTGAGTCTAAAATTAACACATCTATGTGAGTAGCTGAGAACAGGGAAACTGCAAGCAATTAAGAGCACAAAAGCACGGATTAGGACATTTCACTCCAAATCTGCTCTCCCCAATCCACCGCTGGCTTTGTGCTGCCACAGAACCAGGCGGAGGGTGATGGTGAGGAGACAGGGGGACCAAGGACAAGGGAGATCACCAGGTGCCTTTTTGTCTTTTTGGGAGAGCAGCGCCAACTCTTCCAACCGTGGATGTTTTTGTGACATCCCAAGGGACGCCGTGTCACCCTTACTTTACCTCTCTGACCTGAATGCTGCCCTTAAACCAGCTGTTCCCTTCCTGGATTTTCTCACCTCCAACGACCCGAGCAGCCTTTGCTCCCAGAGCCACCTTCTCAGGCACCATCTCTCCCCTCAGCTCCAAAACTACCCCGGCACGACGGGCCGAGCTCCCAGCACACGCCATGTCTGTCCTCTCACCTGCCACGGCCTTGTACCCCAGAAACCTGTCAATCTTTTGCTGGCAGTGCTCCTGCTCCTCGTAGGTCAGCAGCTGGTAGATAAACTGCCACAGGACTTGCTTGGCCGGTGTGTCCAGCACCGGGTACACGTCCACAATGAGAGTGTCAATGTTCCTGCAAAACAGGGCAGAGGGCTGGGCAGTGAGCACATCCCTCCCTGCACGGCCCAGCCTCGGCTGTGGCACCGACTGCCGCCTTCCCTGCGGGCGTTCAAAGCCACCTGCGTGTGGCATTTTGGGGACACGGTCGGTGGCGGCCTCGGCAGTGCTTGGGAGGGGGGGACAGTTGGACTCGATGGTCTCAGAGGGCTTTTCCAGCCTAATGGATTCCATGGTTTGATGTGTAAGAGGGGTGGGGGGCCCCCAGAAAGCAGAGAGAAACCCTGGAGAGATTTGAATTTTAGCCAGCAGCGGGTAAACAGGCTGAGGGAGAAATGCCCTGGGGAGGGTGGCTGGGCTGGCAGCTCCTGGGGCCAAAGGCTCCCTCTGATTTTGGTGTGAAGAGGGGAAAAGGGCTGTTGGGAATAGCAGGGCTATTCCCATGAGGATAGAACAGCCTGCAACAGGATGAAATTCTGCCCTGGCACAGATGCCCAGAGCAGCCGGGGCTGCCCCTGGATCCCTGGCAGTGCCCAGGCCAGGCTGGACAGGGCTGAGAGCACCTGGGACAGTGGGAGGGGTCCCTGCCATGGCAGGGGTGGAACAAGATGTTCTTTAGGTCTCTTCTAACCCAAATCATTCCATGATTCTGTGACAGCCTCTGATAAAGCACTGCTGGAAGACCAAGCAAGGGCAGGAAACGAGGTCGGTGACGAAATCTGGAGTGTGCCAGGGGATGTGCTTGGATCCCTGCACAGGACAGGGGGATGTGCTCCGTGGCAGGATGAGGGCTCTGCCAGCCACAGCCGTTCCTGTGCAGCCACCAAGGAACGCTGCAGCCAAGATTCTGGGAAGAGTGAGGAGACAAGGATGGAACATGGAGAGATTTACTGAAAGAGGTGGAACAGGACCTGCGGCTGTCAGGGACAGTCAGGCAGCAAAACAGCCCGCACGGGGGGATGAGGAATAGAAGGTGACCAAATTAACCTAAAGGAACCAAAAACTAAAGGATGTGCCCTGTCCCCAGGCAGGACACCTGGACTGAGATGAGCTCGTGCGCAGGGAACGCCCGGCTGGGGGACCTGCAGAGCTCCGTGTGACAGCAGAGCTCCTGTGACAGCCTCCCTGCCCGGGTCTGCCTCTGCCTGCCAGCGGCCCTGGCACGGGCACTGCTGCAGCCAGGTGCCAGAGGGAGAGCGGGGCTGGTGTTACCGATGTTGGAAGAAGCCCTCCAGCGCCTTGCAGACGGCGAAACGCTCGGGCGGGGTCAGCAGGTGCTCCAGCTGCTGCGTGAACGTCCTTCCTTGGATCTTGATGCTAGAGGGGAGAATCTCTGCAACCCACTGCAGGGAGGTGAGGGCCGAGGAGCTGCTCGGGGACTCAGCAGAGTCAGAGTCTGCAAAAAAAATATTCCGTCTTTCCTTGGTTTCTTTTGAGGGCAGTGGAGCAGTTTGAGTGCCACTGGCTGCGTGCTTTGAAGTAGGTCGGGTTGGATGGGGTCTGGAACAGCCTGGTCTGGTGGAAGGTGTCCCTGCCCAAGGCAGAGGGGTGAAACGAGATCATCCTTAAGGTCCCTTGCAACCCAAACCGTTCCAGGGAGCTGCTGGGGTGGCTTTGAGTGCACCTGCAGACGAGGTGGGGCCTCCAGGGCTTCTAACGTGGGGCTGAGGGGAGGCCACCAGAGGGAAGGGCCAGTCCCTGCCTCCCAGCTCTGCACCTTCTGGAGCAGCACCCCAACACCACCGGGACCCTCCAGCCTCCACAGAGCTTGGGAGGCACAGCAGGGACACAGGCACAGCCCGGACACGCTCTCCTCCCCTGCAGCACCATCAATTATTGATTCCTGCAGCAGGAGAACAATCCTGCCCAGCCCAGCAGCCACCACGGACACACGGGGTTGGATTACTGGCACAAGGACACGGCACACACTGCACAGGGGAGGAGGAGCAGGCAGGGGACACCAAGGACGGGCACGCAGCGGGATGAGCCCTCCTGGAGAGCAGCCAAGCCTGAGATCCAGCCCGATCCCACAAAGCAAGGGGGCCACGTGCCCTGGGGAGAGGAGCATCCCCAGGCAGCGTGAGACCTGCTCAGCCTGCGGAGGCGCTCGGCACTTCCCTCCTGCACCGGGAATTCGGGAGCTGGCGCGGGGTTTCCGCTCTCCAGAGCCTCCTCCCTGCACGCTTACCGTTGGAGAAGTTGACGATGCCCTCTTCCACCACCAAGGTGGGCATGGCCCCGCTGCCCTGCAGCATCGACACCACCTTGTCGTGGGAGCAGTTCCTGCGGGCACAGGAGAGCCGGCTCAGAGCTGCTCCAGCTCCGGGACAGCACCGAGGACCCACAGCTGGCAGCTGCCTTCATTTATCTCAGAAAAGCCTCCTGGTGCTGCTCAGAGCCAGGGGAGGCCTGGGCCCCGCTGTGATTCCCTGGATTCTCTCCGTCTTTGCTTGCTTTGCCCTGTCCTGCACAGGGAGGAGCCTCCCGAGGGAGAGCCTGGATCCTGCCCCTCCAGTGGGCTCCCCGCTCTGCCTGCACCAGGGAATAACCCTGGCACGGCCTCTGGGCACCCCCTGGAGTGGCACGGCACAGGAAGGCAGAGTTAAGCTACACCCAGACCCAGAAAATGAATTTTCCTTTAAATGACACAGCGTTGCAGGTCTGTCCTCGCCTGTCCTAATTCTGCATGAAAAGAAAATGCAAGGAGAATATGAAGTGTCGTTTTGTAGGTGAAAAAATCTCGGGATACCCTTGGAGAAGGGTAGGGGCCAGGCTGGGACAATGCCTGCCAAAAGCAGGGCTCAGAGGACAATCCTCAATCCAGTCTCTATTTTCTGGCAGTGCTGCATCAGCCAACAGTTCGCTGGATCAGCTGAAACACGAGAACCTGAGCCCTGACAGAAGCAGCATCAGTTTAACCTTTAAATATTCATCGCTCTCTCTTGTCCTGTAGCCTCCTCTAACCCTTTGCTCTTGGTTTTTATGCAGAAAGACACACCCGAGGACGCAGGGGCTGCTGCCCTGCAATGGCCAGGAGCCCCTCTGGTCCCACTGCTTTGGTGCACAAAGAATACAGAGAATTAACTTCTGGGTACAAGTGGGATTCCCACATGGCCTTAAGCTCAGGATCCCGTTCTGGGAGTGATTCATGGGCTGGATGGGGCTCTGCTGCTCTCAAAAGCAGAACCTCAGGTGGTTAACACATACAGATTAACTCAGTGTGCCTCAAATTGGGGTCTGGGGGCAGGCTGCAGTTGGAACCCAGGTTATATCAACCATCCTACACAGAGAACCCAGAGGGGGAGCAGCAGTGGGGAAAATGCTCCTCTTAGGGCCAGGTTTTGTTCAGGAGCACTGAAGGAGCTGTCCCCAGCTGTCCCCACGGGGCAAACCCCTGCACACAGGGGACCAGGGCCAGCAGCTCCCCTTGCCCTGGGTGCCCTGCACAGCTCCTACCTCATGTCCAGGCCGTTGAGGAAGAGGATCCTGTCTCCAGCTTTGAGAGCAGCCTTCTCCGCCGGGCTCCCTAAAGGCACACGGACAAAGGGGCTTCAGCTGCAGCAGCCCTGCCTGGGATGGGGGCCCAGGGCACCCCCTGCACCTGGCTCATGTGGGCAGGCTGGGACTGTGCAGCCCCCAGCCTGCACTGGGAGCACGGGGGTGGTTTCGGGATCGGCGCCGCTGGCGTTTCCCACTGCTCAAAACGAGGAGGGGACAAAGCCAGTCTAAACTGGACCGAAGGTCCTCACCGTGCCACTGGAAACATTTCCATCAGCGAGCCTCGGAAAAGCCCCTTCTGCTCTTTTCCAGCAAACAGCACTTAACATGTCAAGTTCAGAAAGTGGTGCCCCAAATCTCGTGTTCTTACCTGGCAGGACAGACTCGATCCACACCGGGGCATGGCCACGGAGCGTGAAGCCAAAGCTCCTGTTGCCTTTATAAACTCGCACAGTTCTGTGGGTGGGAAAAGCAAACAGGACGTCTGAGCACAAGATCCAGCCCTTGTTTCCTTCCCCAGCTCCTCCACCACCCTGTTAGCCCAGGTTCTCCCGAGTGCTCAAGTCCCCAACTCTCCCAATGTCCCCACAAGGTCCCATTTGATACCCAAGTGTCTTTCAAAAGGGGGTTCTGAAGTGGAATATGGAATAAATACATAGATTTAAAGAATATATATATATATATGTATGAAAGCTAAAAATCATCTGGCTCCAACCCCCCCCCACAGCAGGGAGTTGGCATTGGATCTTTGAGGGCCCCTCCAAGCCAAACCAGTCTGTGGCTCTTCATTACAGAGAATTAGAGAGACAATGTGGATCAGGGAGAAAAGGTCTCGTAGGCTGATGAGAGAGGAATTAAATTCCTCTAGGAAATTTTGGAAGGAGCATTAGGAAATCTCCCCGCTGGGAGGCTGATTGGAGCTGGGAGCTGTTCCCTCAGGGAGCTGGGGGACGGCAGCATTACTGAGCTCATTTCCAACCCTCCTGTGCTGGGGTTTTGGAGCGGGCACAGGGGAGATGAGCCTGGCAGGAAGGTGGGCTGGAGCCCGACGCCCTGGATTGCCCAGCCCCTGCTCTCCTGTTGGCTGGGTCAGGGCAGGACCCGCAGCCCCGAGGGGCTCTCTGACCATCTGGGCACGGGAAGTGGGTTAATCCCTGTGCTCCAGGGATTGGCCATCCTTCCTCCCACAGCCTTGCACCCAGACACCTGCTGGGGCAGGCCAGGCACGGGCTCGGAGAAAGAGGGAATCTTGGGGTCAGAAAAGACCTTTAGGATGATGAAATCCAGCTGTCAACCCAGCACCACCCCCGTGCTCACCACTGGCCCATGGCCTCCAGTGCCATGTTCAGCATTTCCTCAACCCTTCCAGGAATGGGGACTCACCACTGCCCCGGGCAGCCTGTGACAGTGCTTGGCAACCCTTGCTGTGAAGGAGTTTTCCCTGATACCAAACTCAACCTCCCCTGCTGCAACCTGAGGCTATTCCCTCTCCCCCTGTCACTCCTTACCTGGGAAAAGAGACCAGCCCCAACCTGGCTCCTCTCAGTCTGCTCTGTGCCCGGGCATCCTGAATCCTGCTGGCACAGCCGGGTACCCCGAATCCTGCCGGCCCAGCCTGCACCCCACCCAGCAAGGAGCACACATCCCCTCCCAGCCTGCAAGCGCCAGCTCAGCTCCTCACACAGCTCATCCCTGCGGGGCTGAGGGAGCCCAGAGGCTGCCAGAGCCAGCACAAGGGGCACAAAGCTTCCAGAGGGGAGAGCTCTTTGCTCATCCTGATCCCGGGTACCCCTCCCGCACCCCCCACACCATCCGCAGGGCCCCGGGAGAGGCGTTACCTGCGGGCAGCCCCCGAGGCCACATTGCTGGTGAGGAGCGAGGGGGTTTTGCGGAGGCTCTTGCTGAGCTCCTCGTGGCTGCGGGGCACGGAGCTGGCGCGGGTGGACACGAGCAGCCGCTCCTGGTGGTCCTCGCTGCGGCTGCGGCGCAGGCGGTTGCTGTGCTCGCTCTTGGAGCGGCACAGTTTGCTGATGAGGCTCTGAGACACCACCTCGTCAAAGCGCTGCCGGTGCTTCTTGGGGATGAAAATCCTGGGGAACGAACGAGGCAAGGCGGGACAAGTGAGGGGCAGGGCCAAAGGCAGCTGTGGCGCGGAGCTGCGGGTCCGGGCATCCCTGCAAGGGAAAGATCTGAACTCCCGGTGTGAGCTTGGCCTCAGTCCTTGCAGAGCTGTGAGTGCCAGGGCTGGGGACGCCGGGGGTGCTGGGGACACCCAGGAATGTCGGGGACACCAGCTGCATCTCTTCCTCCACCCTATGCAGAGCTCCGCTGGGGCAATGATCTTGGACCTCAGCACATTTTGGGACCCCCAAAGGGTCGCTCCCCATCTCCTGTCCCAGACTCTGCTCTCCTGGGCTCCAGCCTAGAATATTCCCACATTCCAGCTCCCTCCACAGCCAGGCAGGAGCCCCAGGGGAGAGGATGGTGCTGCAGGGGTGGGCACGGTGACACTGCAGGCAAGGGGACACCCCTGGGATCTCGCTCTGTTCCAGGTCACCTCCCCTCTGCCTGGTAGCAGCAGCCAAGTGGCCTTTGTGCCCCTGCAAGGACCCCCAGGACACTCAGAGGATGCACAGGGAGTGCACAGCAAGGTCCCAGGAGGGAAGGAGGAGGCACCACTCGCAGCTGGGCCGGGGTGAGCTCCATAACCCTGGGGGACGCTTTATCTGTCCCTTCTCCTTCTGCCGTCACAGCAGCCAGAGCCCGGCACCTACTCGCCTTCCCCTACCCTCCGCTCACACATTTCGGGCCTTCTGGAGGAGCTGTCATCTCCCAGTGTTTCTATAGCAACTCCTGCAGCTGCAGAGCTCGTTAGACAAAACCACCTCGGGAGGTCGGGCAGCGCAGCTTCGTTAGCGCCCGGCGCCTCGCGGGCTGCCAGAGCGGTGTCAGCACAGCCCCGAGGGGTGCGAGCACACCCCGGGCACCGCGGGTGCCACCTCAGCAGGAGCGGGGCCAAAGCGGTGCCAGAGGAGCCAGGGGAAGCTGCTCAGCACCGGCGGGACGCAGCTGGGGATCCCACAGGGCTCCCTCGGGCAGCTTCACCAAGGGAACACAGAAAAGCCTGGGCGGAGACAGATGAGGAGGAGGATTTCAAATCCCAAATCTACAGGGGACCAGGACATCTCTGTTTCCCCCAGCCAAAGGCAGAACTCAAAACAAGAGCTGGTGCAGGAGGAGACAGACCACAAGCCGCCCGGGGCTGGCAGATGCTCACACACAGCGTTTGGTGGCAATGTAAAATAAGTAACGCATTGGTGCAGTTCACAGGCGATTTGTGATTCTGCAGCAACTAGAAAAGAGTGAAACTGTGCTAATAAATAGTTCACTCCGTGGGACGGGGGAGGATGTGGAGCCCCCAAGTCTCTGCCCCAGGCTGGGCACCCACCAGGGAGAAGTCCGGGTTCCTCACAGGCAAAATGAGCACAATCCCATTTAATTGGCCAAACCACATCGGCCCTGCTGGTTCCAGCAGAGCTGTCCCACTTTGCACGAGTCCCTGCTTCACCAGTGGGCTGAGGAGCTCAGCTCCAGAGCTGGCACCAGCGCTGCTGTGGGACTGGCTCAGTGCTGGAGCACAGCAGTGCCCAGGTAGGAGAGACCCGACCGCTACAAACAATCCACCCACGGCAGGCAAAACAGTTCCCGTGGCTATTTCTGCAGTGTCCTGCCATCCCTCGGGATAAACCCGCCTTTGCCCATTGGCACCAAGGAGCAGCACCCAGCTGGGCTTTCCCAGCAAATCCCACCGGGATTCACGGAGCACGGATGTGCCCACCCAGTTTGTGGAGATCAACCGGGGCAGGGCTGTAGAGTGCTGGCCTCGTGCCTTCACCTTCCTCTTCCTCTCCCTCCTCCTCTTCGGGCGCTCTAGGCCAGCCCTAGCTCTGCTTCCTGCTGGAGAGGGGTTGGGAAAGGCAGCCCATGCATCCCTGAGCCCTGTGCCCGCTCCCCTGCCCGGTGCCGCTGAGCCCAGGGCACCAGCCCTCCTCTGCAGCAGCTCCCGCACTCCCTCGGGAGAACTCAGTCTGCTCGAAGACATGGATGTGAATTCAGGGTATTTTCCAGCCTGGGAAAGGTCCCAGATGCTCCAGGCTGCTTTACCTTCACCCCATCCCCAAAGCAGCCTGGCCAGGAGGGTGGCAGAGTGCCACCGTGCCCGTCCCGCGCCCTCGGGGCTGCCGGTGGCACGGTGGCACCTCTCAGCCTGTGCCACAGCCCCCAGCTGGGCCACTGGCCACCCACCCTGGGCACACAGCCCGTTCCTGCAGCCCATGCTCCCCCGTTTCGCCCCTGTCCCACACGCCCCTGTCCCGCGAGGGGCCCCGAGCTCCCCCGGACGGGACGGGACGGGACCCCCGGGGAGGGCAGCAGGGCCGGCTCCAGCTGCAGCAGCCGCAAGTTTGCTCAGCCAAGGGAGCCGGGGGAGCGCGGGCCTCGCTCCATCACAGCCGCAGCCCCCCGGGCTGCCCCACGGCCCTGGAGACAAAGCGGCCCCAGGCGGGCTCTTGGCCCCACTCGCCAGCCCAGCTCGCCCGGCAGCGGTGCCAGGGCTGTCCCGGGACACGGCGGGAGCCCCCACCGCCCCCAGAGGCAGCGNGCCCCGGGGGCAGCTCCAGCCCCGGCCCGGAGCCTCCGCTGGCGTCCGCCGGGCTCCAGCGCCAGCTCTGCCCCGGCTCTGCCCCGGCTCCTGCCGCCTGCCCTTCCTCTTCCCCTAAAAACTGCCGCCGCTGTGCTTTCCAGCTGGAACGATCTCGCAGCAGAAAGGAGGGCACGGCTCGGCGCCGAACTCCGGGGGGGATGCCTCCCTGGTGCTAATTAGTTGACTTCTAAAGTGCTTGTGTTTAAATTACGTGCTGCGGTAAGGGGTGAGAAACCTTAAAGGCAAACGGCATCAAGGGGTGCGGGGTTTGGGCGGGGAGCTGGAGCTGCCAGGCTGGACCAGGACCAGGACCAGGACCAGGACCTGGACCAGGACCAGGACCAGGACCAGG
>VWZN01010410.1:2132-14767 GCA_013396955.1 Regulus satrapa | reverse complement strand
GACCGGGAGGGAACGGGACCGGGAACGAGCCCGGCAGAGGAACGGGGCCGGGAACGAGCCCGGGAGGGGAACGGGACCGGGAACGAGCCCGGCAGAGGAACGGAACCGGGAAGGAGCCCGGCAGGGGAACGGGGCCGGGAACGAACACGGGAGGGAACGGGGCCGGGAACGGGCCCGGTAGGGGAACGGGACCGGGAAGGAGCCCGTGTGACCGGCTGGAGAGGGACCGGGGAAGGGGCTGGAGAATTCCTGGGAGTGGGAAGGGGCTCAGCCTGAGGAAGGGAGGCTCAGCACAGCCCCTGACAGGAGGGGCCGGCCGCGGTCGGGCTGTGCCCCCGGGAGCGGGGAAGGGGAAAGAGCCTCGAGCCGTGCCAGGGGAGGCTCGGGTCGCACATCGGGAACAATTTCCCCGTGGAAAGGACCTGCCCAGGGAGGTTTGGATCCCTGGAGGTGTCCAGGGAGTGTCTGCAGGTGGCACTCGGTGCTGGGGACAAGGTGGGCAGCGGGCACCGCTGGGACCCCGCGGGCTTGGAGATGTTTTCCAGCCTCGGGGATTTGGGGGTTCTGCGTTTCTGCCCTGGCCCTCCCAGAGATGTGTGTGCCCTGCCAGGGCTCCCCAGAGCTGCTCCTGTTCCCTTCCAGGGCTCGGGATGGACTTCCTGACGCTCTTCCTGATTTACCTGGGCTCGGTGCTGGCCGTCGCTGCCCTGCTCTGCCTCTGCTCGGGAAGGAGCCAGAGTTTCCTGGCCAGGAGCGCCAACAGGGCAAGCCAGGTAAAGCACTGGGGGAATTCAATCATAATAATCAATTCCACCTCGGGGGAATGGTCACCTCCTGCTCAGGTAATCTGCCCTGCTTTGTTGTGCTAAAATTAGTGTGAGTGCTGTGTTTGCTGTCAAAAAAAACCACCCAGAAAATCTGGGGGGGGTGTGTGGTTAGAGTGATAATTTATTTCATCCTGTTTTAATGCCTGCTCTCAAGGAGGTGGGATAGGAAGTAAAAATACGCTTCCTTTGAGATGATGAAAGCCTGCCCAAGCAGGTAATAAAAATCATTTGGGTCTCCCAGCTCCTGTCCCTGCCTGGGCCTCTGCGGGGTGAGGATGGAGCTTCTCGCCATGGCAGAAGCGCCTTCTTCAGTAACACCTCAGCACAACTTTGAAAAATGAAATAAGAATCAGGCGCCGGGAATTTGCACTTCTGTGGTATTGGCTGCTGTCATTGGGAGGAAGAAGGTGGGGGAGGTTTGAGAATTAAAATAGGGAGAGAATTATAAGCGGTGGCAGATATTTTAGGGGAAGCTCTTTAATGTGTGTACTAATGCTGCAGGCTCTTGTTCACTAAGAAAGAAGCAGGAATGAAGAGCTTTGAAAGAGGATTAAGAATTGGCATTTTTATTGTAAAAACAGGGAATTGGAAAAGCACCAGTTCATTTTTCTGTCTGTTGGGCTGTGTCTGAATGAAAAGGAAAAAAAAAAAGCTGTAATATTCCTAGGAGGTAAAGGATGAGAGAATTATCACTTAAATTGTAAATTATATTTAATGCTGCTCACAGGAGTTCAGACAGACTTTTTTATTACTGGTATTATGCTTCCTTTTCGCTTATAGACACACTGTGCAGAGAAATTGATTTTTTTGCCCCCTATCTTAATAGCTGCTGCTATGAAGTGTTTAAACGGCAGCAATTAAATTGTTGCTGTGGTATGAAGCCACTGTCCAGAGGAATCTAATCAATACTTGTGCCTGGGAAATAAATACATGTGAATGCAGTCAATATTTTACCTGGGATATAAATACAGGCAATGCTAAACGTAAGGTCCCAATAAAAGGTAAATTTTATTACCTTTAAAATAATACAATTTTCAAATTTTATTTATAAGGCAAGGACCAATACGATAGAAACCCCAGAATATCAGAAGGGTCTGAAGCTCTCCGAGGGCATCCCAAGGATGGGCGCGAGGGTGGTGAAGGGCCTGGAGGGGCCATGGAAGAAGAGCAGCCGAGGGCACCTGGCATTGGCCTGCAGTGTGTTGGGGTTTCCTGCAGCTTCTTTTCTGCTGGGTCGTGTTTCCTCTTGCAGCACGCTGGAGAAAAAAAAAAACCCTTCTTTTCACAAGCACTCGTCCCTCGAACTGCCGAGCTCAGACGCACCCGTTCACACCAAAATATTTAGCGTCTTCTCAGCTCCCCATATGCTTTTTGCCTCCTGGTCTTTCACATCTGAGGCAAGAAGCTCTCGCTGCATATTTTCCTTCCATGTCAGCTAGAAATAGGCTCAGCCGCTCTAATTCCTGCGCCCTGTTGCTATAGAGATCCCTCAGTCAGACAATTCCAGCCCTGCCTGGGGGCTTCACTCCACCAGCACGGGCAGGTTCCTTCTTCAGCACGTCGGGCTGCGCTTGAAAGGGCAATTAGACACGGAGCCATCAGGCTGGAGCTGGAGGAGAAACTGGATTTTTGGGGTTGGGCTGGCTCGTGGGGTTTTTTCCTCTCTTTTTCTGGAGGCCACGGGTTTTATCCCTTTGCTTATCTCCCCTTGATCTGTCAGATGGGCTGATGGAGCATATTGCAGCTGGGGAATTGCTCAGTTCTATCCCCTGCTTAACCCAGCCCCGCCCTAAGCTCCTTAGAACTTTCACACATTAACCCAGATATGTTTGTTTGGGCCTGGGAAGCCCACCGGGAGTACTGGAACCTCAGTCCCACGTGGAAAAACCCCAGCAGCATTCCTGCCTCTCTTCTTCCTGCATGGAAAGGGGGGTCAGGACCTGGAACTGCCCAGGGAGGGTTGGAGTGCCCATCCCTGGAGGTGCCCAAGGAAACACTGGACGTGGCACTCAGTGCTCTGGGCTGAGGGACGAGGTGGGCATCAGGCACAGGTGGGACTTGAGGAACTTGAGGGGCTTGTCCAAGCGTAGTGGTTCCAGGATTCTGTGATTCTGTGGGTTAGGGTTGCACTCTGATCTTGGAAGGTCTCTCCCTCCTTTGGTTCTGTGGTGAGAAGCTCCCATGCCCCTGAAAAGGAGCCTCCAGCTCCAGCTGGGGGCATGAGGGATTTGTACTTAAATCTGAGCTTGCCCCAAGGCAGCCGTGATGGCCAGGTAACACAGAGCTGCACTTCCCTCAGGTGCTGTCACTGCTGATCCCCAGCCAGCTCCAGAGGGTGACGCACAGAGCGCTGCACAGGCTCTTCCACACAAGGTATTGCACTTTGGTTACCTTTGCCTTCGTTTTTACTCTTATTTCTGGTTACTGTTGGGTTCTCCTGCCACCATCAGAGCTCTCGGCATTATCCTTAGATATTCTGTCTGCGTTTGGGATGCCTGTCAGGGATTACAGATTCCCTTTGAGGTTGGCCACGCTGTTGTCTCTCCCTTCCTCGCTCGTTGTTTAGAGGGCGGTACCCTGAAATGTTTGAGCATATTGACAAATGAGGATAACGTGGCTCGGTAGCAGATGTTGGTCACACTGGGGGGATCCTGCATCCCCACAGGAATTGCCACAGCCTCTCTGGCAGCTGCAGATGGAGTCAGACAGATTCTCAGTCTCCATCCCCTCCCTCAAATCCCATTAGTCTCAGTCCAGCAGCCTGGATGTCCAGGTGGCTGAGGGGGAAGCTGCACGGCTGCTGCACTCAGGTGGATTTTGTATGCCTGAAAACTCCGGGGCCTCAGGAATGATTTAAATACCTTTTTCCTGGGGACAGCGGCTCGGTGTGACAGTGACTTCAGGGCAGTAAACGTGCAGCTGTGTTGTGAGTGCTGGGGTGGTTTTGTGCCTGTTCTGCTGATCCTCTGCCCTAGCACAGCCTGAGACACAGAGGTGACCCTGTCAGAGGTGCTGGGGGCACTGGGATTCTCCACATACTCTGGAACTGGAGTTCACCTCTGCCCACCTCCTGCCACCCTTATTTTCTAGCAGCTGGTTATATTATTGCAGAGTTTTCAAGATTATTTGGGGGGATTTTTCTTTGCTTTCAGAGTAGCAAATGTCTTCTGGCAGAATGTTTTGAGGCCCATTGCTGTGGCATATTTTGTCAGCAGCAAGTGATTATAAGCCTTTGTACTGACAGGGAAAAAAATCCAAAGGATGTGAATAAAGCAGGGAATTTAGCTGACATATTTAAAGGCGTATATGTGGGAAGAAGAGAAGGAGAATCCAGTGGATGGAGAAAACATTATTAATATGCAATCCAAGCTGGCCTGAAAACCTAAAAGAGGTGTCTCCTTGCATTTGGAAAGTCTTTGATCACCTCTGAGTGTACTTGACCTGTTAATCAAGTATTAAATAGACTGTCCCCTTTCCTTTCCAGGAGCTGTTTGTTTGTGGTCCTGCACATAGCCCTGCAGGCTGCAGTCTTTGGGGAATACACCTGGGAAGTGTTTGTGTACTGCTGGGAGCTGCAGTTCCACCTCCTGCCCCTGCTCCTGCCCTACGTGCTGCTGGCTGGGAACCTGGGCTGCTTCCTGCTCTGCTCCCGGGCTGATCCTGGTGAGATCCCGCTGGTGCTCTTTGAAAACAGACATGAAATGCTGCAAATCCCATTTTCCACTTCCTTTTCTCGTCTCTTTCGCAGGTGCAGTAACGAAATCCAACGCTGCGTCCCTGCTGAAGGTTTATGCCTACGATGGGGTGCTGTTTCAGAGAGGCCTCGTGTGTCCCACGTGCACCGTGGAGAAGCCAGCCAGGTCCAAGCACTGCAGTAAGGATCTGAAATTCCTCGATAACCATGGCAGTAAGACCTTCCCAGAGGAATTCTCCCCCAGGAGCTGCAGTTCCCACTGCAGCTGTTCTGTCACCAGCTCGCAGGGCTGTGTTTGTTTTCCTGGGGTCCCAGCTCACAGCTGCATTTTCCCATCCGGGGAGTTGGGTTGGCTGCTGTTTCTTCTCACAGGAATTACCAGTTCTGAAACAGGAAACCTTGATCTGACATCTTGACAGGTGATAATTTCTCATTGAAATTCCAGCTGCTCACAAGCTCAGCTGTTCCTGACCCTGAGTTATTCCCTGTCAGGACCTCAGGGTTTTCTGTTTCATACTCACAGAATCCTGTAATGGTTTGGGCTGGGAGGGATCTTTAAAGCCCATCTCATGTCACCCCTGCCATGGGCAGGGACGCCTTCCACTATCCCAGGGAGCTCCAAGCCCTGTCCTGTTCCTGACCTGGAACAGGATGAGAACTCCACCACCTTTTTTTTTTATCACCTAAAATAAAGGTGGGAGCTACAATCTCGACCTTTCAGGTGCTTTCCCAGGCAGTACTGTCAGAGAAATCAAAGCCTTGGAGCTGCAGTCTTGGTGAATAAGAAACGGAATACACTGTTTTTCTTAGCATAACACAATTGAATTTATTCACCTGAAAAGCTGCCAGCTAAACCCTGACTGCAACTCCCACGTATTTTCATCTAAAAAAAACCCAAAAAAACCCCCAAAAATCACGTAAAGATCAAACTGCGTTGTTAAAAACGAGATGCCCAAGAGGCTCGTTTTGCCCTTTCCTCCTCGAGGTGTCTGCGGGACGTGCGTGCATCGCTTTGACCATCACTGCGTGTGGGTCAACAACTGCATCGGGGCCTCCAACGCCGGCGTCTTCCTGCTCTACCTGCTGTCCCTGGCGGCCACCGCCGGCGCCGTGGCTGCTGTCACGGCTGCTCTCCTCCTCCAGGTGCTGCTGCTCTCCAACATCATGCACGGCACCTACCTGGATGCCCAGGGCCAGGAGCGCCCCGTGGAGATTCCCTTCCTCGTCCAGGTCAGCAGCCCGTGCTGGAAAACATTCCCCCAGCGTGGGGGGTTTTTGGGGGAAAGACTGCTGGGGTTTTTTAGCTGGGTTTTTACACGTGTTAACTGGATTTTTTTTTTAAAAAATGCCACTCCTGAATGCTTGAAAAATGGGGGATTCTTCTCTCAGCGCTTGCCGTCCTGCAGATTCCTGGCCCCAGGATCTGTCAGGTCCGGTTCACAGAGGAGGAATTCACATCCCGAGGACTGGCTGATGTAGTAAAGTTTAGCAAACAGCTGGGAGTCCCTGAGGTGCCTTTGTGGAGGTGCTAAAGCAGGACACAGCAGCCAGGCTGCACCTGGACGTGCCTTCCACCTGGGGCTGTGCAGTGCTCGTGGGCTTTCAACCTTGCCCCGTTTTAACTCGCTTTTCTCTTTCTCTGCAGCACCTTTTCTTGACTTTCCCTAGGATTGTCTTCATGCTGGGCTTTGTCATCCTGCTCACGCTGGTCCTGGGGGGATATTGCTCCTTCAGTCTCTACCTGGCCCTCACCAACCAAACCACCAACGAGTGGTGCAAGGCCCGGAGAGTTGGGGGCTCCCCCCATCACGACAGACCCCTCGTCTACAAAAACATTTATTCTAAAGGCATCTGGAGGAATTTAAAGGAAATCTTTAACCCTCCTACGGTGTTGGAAAGGAAGAAGAAAAGATGAAGGTGTCATTGTTTCTCTGGGCATTTTAAAATGGTTTTTAAGACTTTAGTTCAGCCGGGCTGCCCCAGACAGATTTTTGGAACAAGATTGCTGCAGAATTCACATCTTGGTGCCTCAGCAGAGCAGCACTTGAGCTCCCTCCCTCAGAAAGACTCAGGGCAAGCTCAGTCCTGGCCCCCGATTCCAGGGATTGGGTCCATCTTCCCAAAGTGAATCTTTCTCTCTGGGAAGGACTAACACAGAGCTCCTGTGAATTTTGAGGAAGCAGCATCTTCGTGTATCTTTATTTGGGAAAAAAAATTAACCCATGGCTGTTAAAAATGACTTCAACAGGTTGTGTGTATTTAGCTGAAAAAATGATTTCTGGCAGGATTCACCTGCAGAAACCATGGCCTACTGCAGCTTTGGAGCATTAACATCAGGAAGGAAATTAAAGCGTCCCTGTTCTCCTCTCCTTCCAGAAATTCTTCTGAGTATAACAGAAGAGAAACTGGGAAAAAATATAGTAAGAACTTTAAATAATTTTATTTTTAAAAATGTATTTATTTACATGCCAAATCTGTACAATATGCAATTAAAAATCCATATATGGTTTAAAAAAACCAAATTCCTATACAATATGGCTTTCCAGCCCCCAGGCTGGCTCTCGGAGCAGCCTGGCTGGCATTGCAGGGTACAATGATGCATTCATAGACCAGTACATAAGGCTACTTGTCCAGGATATCAAAGAAAAGAGTAATACTGCAGTACCGTGCCTTGGGAGGCCTGAAGGAGTGAGGTTAAAGGCATGAGAGTGTTTCTGTGGTGCTCAACACACACCACAACTCCTTAGGTTTGGTTTTTCAACTTGTTTTAAATGCATATATTTAAATAATCCCTCGTGTGAGACTCCCACATCTTTGCTACACTTTCTGAATCCTTTTAAAAACCAGACCACTGCTGGCCCGTGGGCAGAGCGGGCCGATTCCCAAAGGATCTTCCTTAATTTGAGGCTGCTATACAGTTGTGGCCTGTCAGTCTCCCCAGTGTGACCAGTTTAACTCCTGCCATTGCTTTTAATCTGACAACACCCGTGGGCCTGCCCTGTCCCATTCCTGTCCCATTTTGGGCCTGCACTATCCTGTTTTGGGCCGACCCTGCCCTGTTTGGGGCCTGTCCTATCCCGTTTTAGGCCGGCCCTGCCCTGTTTGGAGCCTGCCCCGTCCCGCTCTGGGCCTGCGCTATCCCGTGGAGCCCCTTCCCCTCAGCCCGTCGCCCCCGGCTCAGCGAGCAGCCCCAGCCCGGAGCAGCCAGGCCGTGGGCAGCAGCCCCCCCTCCTCACACGATCACGGTCTGCACCTCCACGTCGCCGTCCTGCGCGGCGGCGATGACGAACTCCCCCGCGTGCTCCATGATCTCGATGTCCTCGGAGGCCACCATGGTGACGGTGGCTTCCTGGGCGGCCAGCCCGCCCTCGGCGGCCAGCACGGCGCCGTCGCCGATGGCCGAGGCCAGGGTCATGGCCACCTGCTCGGTCAGGCTCTCGGGCGTGGCGATGGTGATGGTGTCGGCGGCGTCGGCGGCCGCGCCGCCCTCGGCCACCGTGACGTTCTGCACGATGATCTGGTGGCCAGAGTTGGCCTGGTTGACGATTTGCTGCACCACTTTCATGATGTGGCTGTCCACCTGCAGGGGGGAACACGGGGGGGACTCTGAGGCTGGGAGAGCTGGTGAGGATTTTCACTGCTCGGGGGCCTGAGGAGCAGGGGCAGGGACAGAGCAGCTCCAGCTGTTCACCCCGGAGCAGACTCTGGAGCCTGGCAGCCCTCCCGGCCCTGCACGACTGCTTTACCTCATGCCTTGTTCCCTCTATTATTTCAGTAGCTTCGCTGGTCTCCATGTCTTCAGTAGAAGTCTGAAAGACAAAATAAGATGATGCCCTTCTTAGGTTCTTGTGAAAATAATTTAATCAGCAAGATATAATTCACTGAGAACTTTCACACTGATCTTTCTGTTCCCTTCACATGCAGTAGCTACTCCAAAGACAACTCTTTGACATTCCCTCCCAATCCCATTATCAGGAACTACTTAGAATGAATGCACAATGTTCACAAGTAACTGAAAGAGAATGTCCTCCCTCAGCAGGGCTTGGCCAAGCAGCAGATTTTTCTCCTACTGGAGAAAAACTACGGCAGCACTCAATAATTGAGCCGTGTTACCCTGCTGGGATGAGAACTGGCTCTGTGTGACGGAGGGGAGAAAGTGAAATACAGAATTCACTGCTTTTGGCAGCCTCTGTTAGAAACAACAGAGATTATCTGGGACAAGCTAAGATAAATAGAAATGGGAGAAAATAGGAGGGAAAGCTGAAGCAAGCTCGTGAGGACCTAAAATCTGGTGTGGTCAGAAGTTCTCGGGCTCAGCATCCTGCTGAACCACTGCTAGTCTCCCCTTCTCCTTTTCCTGGCACACACAGTCCTCTGGGAGGCTCTGGGAAGCGCTTTCCTTCCTCCCAAGGCCAATCCCACCGACTGCTGGGGCCATGCAGGCAGGGCAGAGCCTCTTTCACCTTCTCCCAGAGGCCTGGAGCAGGAACACGAACAACTGCAGAGTTCTTCCTGCCCAGACCGTGTGGCAAACGCCCAGCGAGCGGGCTGGCTGCCCCTTCTCACCTCGATGATGTACTCCTGGGTGTCTGCCACCACCGAGGAGAACTCCACCAGCACCGTGTGCGGATCTTCCGAAAGGACCGTGGCTGCCAAGTTGTCAGCAGACTGACTCTCCTCGGACACTATCACTTCTTCCACCTCTTTCATAGCCAGGAGGCAGCCACCTGCGTGGAGTTCCAGACAAACACCATTTGTGGTGACCATCTCCAGTGGGAGCTGGAAGATGCTACGCAGCACCAGCAAGGGCGTGCCCTGGACGAGTGTGGCACCTGAGGGGCTCTTGGCCAAGGAACAGCTCAGAAGAGCCCACGGGACACCAGGAGCAGAGCAGCTCTCCAATGCAATTCCAAACAGCACATGGGTAAATCCAGACGGTAAAAACCACTCAGGGTTTCCAAGCCATGTGCCAAGAACATACAGGAAGAATTTGGATATATTTTAAATCGTTGATCCTTTCTGCTGAACCATCTCAGTATCTCCTACAAAAGCCCATATTTTTCCCTCCAGCAAACTCGCATTATTCCTTTGTAACAACACCATCAGCACTTACCTGAAGACGTCTGGAAATCCCTGCTTAGGAGCTAAAGGAGCAGCAACTAAATCCACCGCACCAGATTATCTCCGAGAACTTCCCTGGGCCATTTCCCTCCCACGCCGGCCCCCTCAGCGCCCTGGCCAAGCCCCGAGCAGGCTCCCCAGGGGCAGCCCAGCCCGCTCACCTTTGGTTTTGAGGTGCCTGTTGAGGGTGCCGTGCTCGGCGAAGCCGCGCCCGCACTTGTAGCACTTGAAGGGCTTCTCGCCGGTGTGGTGGCGGATGTGGCGCACCAGGGAGCCCTTCTCGCGGAACCCCCGGCTGCAGAACTGGCACACGTAGGGCTTGTCCTCCAGGTGGGTGCGGAAATGCACCTGCTGGGCGTTCTGCACGCCCACGGGAGGCAAAGGGAAAGGCTCAACCAAGGGCTTTAGCCAGCCAGGTGGAGCTCGGCGTGTTTGACAGGGTGGGAGGGTGGTTTAGGAATGGTCCTCGCCCGGTCAGGGATCTCACCGAGACTCTCCAAGCCACTCGCTTGTTCCCCCCTCTCCCCCCCTCCCCAGGCAGTGGGATGGAGAGGAGAATTGGAGGAACGGAAGGTGAAGATCATGAACAATTTACCAGAAAGAGAAATAAGACCAGCAAACAACAGTAGGGATGGCAGGGGGTACAAGAAAGAGGTGAGCAATGCACCTGCCCTGATAACAGACAGAAGGATTCCCTTTCCCCCACATCAGAATGTTCTGGTCATGCACCCTCCTGGCTACTGCAAAAACTGACCCCATCCTGGCCAGAACCTGGACACTGCTATTACACATTTGTTTCACACATGAAGGAACAGCTTCCTCAGAAAGGTGATGGTTTTACAAAGGCTGTCCTTCTTTTGCCCACTAAAACAAAACATCTCCTGGCATTTGATATCACAGAATCACCGAATGGTTTAGGTTGGGAAATAAAACCCTAAGAAACATCTCATTCCACCCCCCTGCCGTGGGCAGAGACACCTTTCACTATCCCAGGTTCCTCCAAGCCCTGCCCAACCTGACCTTGGACACTTCCAAGGACGGAGCAGCCGCAGCTTCTCTGGCCATCCTACAAAGCCTCCTAGACCCCGTGCCGGAGGCTGGCTCTGGGCAGGGCAGCGGGGAGGCTTTGGGAGGGGGGGCCCACCTTGGTCTTGTAGCGCTTGCCGCACTTGGGGCAGGCGTAGGGCCGCTCGTCCGAGTGCACGCGGCGGTGCCCCTTGACGTGGGCAATGGTCTTGTAGAGCTTGCCACACTCCCCGCAGCGGAAGCGCCGCTCGTTCACGTGCACCTCCTGGTGCTTCTTCAGCAGGTAGCCCTTGGTGAACTCCTTGCCACACTCCTCGCATTTGAAAGGTTTGAACTCTGGAGGGATAGAGAGAAAAACGTGGGGTCGGATTTGGTACAGGTGGAACTGAATGGATACATAAAAAAAAAAACCAACTTGGAGAAGGAGAGGAATTGTATTGTCAACCACATGTGGGGGCTTTCACAGAACCCCAAAATAGCCGGGCTTGGAAGGGACCCTGCCCTCAGGCAGGGGCACCTGGAGCAGGTGACACAGGAACGTGTCCAGGTGGGTCTGGGATGTCTCCTGGGGGAGATCCCCACCCTCCCTGGGCAGCTGGTCCAGCTCTGCCATGGCAGGGCTCTGCTCTTTGCTCTCTCACGGAGAGAGGCTCTTCCTCATGCCAGGGTGGAACTCGTTGTGTTTTAGTTTCTGCCCACTGCCCCTCGTGCTGGCACTGAGCAGAGTCTGGCACCAGCCTCGGACAGCCCGCCAGGGATTTGTAGGGATTGGTGGGATCCCCTCTCAGCCTTCCCTTCTCCAGGCTGGCCAGGCCCAGCTCCCGCAGTCCCCCCTCATCAGAGGAGCTGTCATGGCTCGGGTCACTGAGCACAGCTGGTGTCACACAGCAGCCCCAGCAGCACTTTACCTGTGTGACTCTTGCTGTGAGCTTCCAGGGCAGCAGCTTCATTGAAGGCTTCATTACAGTGAGAGCAAATGTAACATTTGTACCCGTTGGTTCTTTCTGCAGGTGTCTGCTGGAGAGAAAATGGAAAAACTGCCTTTTTTTTTTTGTACTGGTGAATCCAGTTAGGATTGCTACCCAAACTCCCAATTAAACACTCTGTGAAGTTCCATTTCCCTTAAATCACACCTGCACAATGGAACTCAAACCTGACACCAAGCCACAGGCACGGCAGAGATGACAACAGTGCTGCCCACAACCAAATCCAGACAAGGAATTTAAAAATTCATCTGCTGCTGGAATACAAACATACAGACTCTGCTCCTTCCAGTTTAGCACACTGCTCCCCACACGGCTCCTCTTCTACTTCCACCCCTTTGTTTTCCAGCTCTTCTGGAGCAGCTGCCACAGGTTCATCTGGCTTCTGCACCTCCTCCACAGCCACTCTCTCGATGACAATTCCTGAATTCCTCATGGCCTGCCTTAGCAGGTTCTCACTGTTCACTTCCCCCTCGCAGGGCAGCTCCTCGGGATGCGCCTGCTGAAGGAACAAAGAGGAAGTTTGGCACGGCAAATCCACAATTTTTTACAGAAAAAAAACAACAAACTGCTGCAAGAGTCACTCGCTCTGGAGTGTCCAGAGGAACACCTCAGGCTGAGGAGGAAGCACACAGAAACCAACCAAAGGAAGCCCTTCATTCCACACCCACGCTGACTGTCAGCACCCAAAACACCTCTGGCACTTTGAGACAAACCACACTCACATCTGCCTCCAGGGGTTTTGCATCCACCACGGGCAGTTCCTGCATCTGGACATGCACTTCATGGAGCACGTTGCCTTTTGCGTCTGTCACGAGGTGGATGACAGGGGAGGCCTCGATGGACTCGCTTGCCAGCGAGGACACCGTGTCCGTGGTGGAGCTGCAGGACCCTGCAAGGGATGAGCCACGTGGGGAAATGCTCCCTGTGGAGCTGCAGGACCCTGCAAGGGAGGGGAAATGCTCCCCGACGCTCCCCGGGACC
>VWZN01010409.1:0-13126 GCA_013396955.1 Regulus satrapa | reverse complement strand
AGGGAGGAGCAAGGAGAGTTCAGAGCTGAGCTGCTGCTGTAATCCCAGCCTGGGGAGAGGGCTCAGGGAATCACTCATCTCATTCCTCCCCCTTCCACTATCCCAGGCTGCTCCAAACCTGTCCAGCCTGGCCTTGGGCACTGCCAGGGATCCAGGGGCAGCCACAGCTGCTCTGGGCACCCTGGGCCAGGGCCTGCCCACCCTCACATCAGGAATTCCCAATCTCCCATCCATCACTGCCCTCTGGCACTGGGAGCCATTCCCTGTGTCCTGTCCCTCCATCCCTTGTCCCCAGTCCCTCTCCAGCTCTCCTGGAGCCGCTTCAGGCCCTGCCAGGGGCTCTGAGCTCTCTCTGAAGCCTTCTCCTCTCCAGGGGAGCACCCCCAGCTCTCCCAGCCTGGCTCCAGAGCAGGAGTGTCCCAGCTCATATCCTAAAGCAATCCTCAGTGCCCCTCAGGACTGGCCCTCTGTGAGTTTGCTCTGCAGATTTCGTGGATTTTGTATCAATTATGTAACAAATTTGTTTTTAAATTTAAACCTTCAGATTTCAGCCCATTCTCCATTCATTTTATGCTAGACAACCAGGACCACACATCATCCTAATGATCCTTGCTGCTCTTCTCCTCATCCTTCCAGCTCCCTGATTAAAGATGTTGTGGTATTTTTTTTCCCCCACTCTACTCTGAAGGGAGCATTGATTCCTGTCTGTGTTACCTGGCTGTAAAATTTCACTACTTATTCATTGCAGCTCGTGCTGCTGGGAAATCATCTTTGTGAGAGGTTTCCAGGGCGTCTGCGACTCCTGCTTTTCTTTGCCTTTCAAGGCATGGCTGTATGGATGCATATTTTTAGGAGGAACTCAAGAAATCTCTTTCATGTAAAACTAAGGCAGACAGAAGTTTGACAGAGGAGTCTGAGCCTGATAGTTCTTTTCTATTCCACTCGCTGGAAACTCCTGTCTGAAGACAGGCTTGAGATGAGAAAAGACTTCACAGCAAAAAGGAATTCAGTAGAACCCCAGTTACATCAGGGCGTAGAATCCTAGATGTGCCTGTAAGTAATTAGATAATTATCTATGCAAAGAAATACTCTTTGGGGAGTGCTGGCCTGAAATGCTGTATTTTTAAAGGAGACTGCAAGGCCTGGCCTTTGAACTGAGCCAAAATCTGCTGATTTCTGCTAGGAATTGTCCTCTGCAAGGACTGAAGGGCAGCAGAAAGGGAGCCAGGGAGCAGAACTGGGACCTCATCCTCAGGGATGGTCTCTGAGTCCCTGGCAGCGGGCTCCAGCTGTGGCTCTGCACAGCCAGCTGTGCTAGCAGGGCCTGGATGCATGGCCTGGCCTCAGCCCCAGGGGGAACAGGATTGGGGCCGAGGTGCCTGGTGGGCAAAGGCCACGAATCCAGCTCAGCTGGGCAGGGAGGGCAGGGAGCAACATCTGGCACATCCGGGGCCAGCGGAGCCTCCCCCTGCCCTCTTTATTTCTCCCTGATTAAATGGAAGTGAGGAGCCAGGGAAGGGCTGGAGGAAGGCAGAATGGGCCAGAGTAATTCCGCTGATGAGAGGGCCCAGATGAGGATTAAGCTGAGCTTTGTCCAAACTCTCTCTGTACACAGCGAGTCTGTTTTGGCTTTAGATGTGGTTTAGCAAACCTTACCCGTCAGTGGGCCTGGAGGAATCATGGAATGGTTTGGGTTGGAAGGGACCTCAAGGATCATCTCATTCCAACCCCCTGCCATGGCAGGGACACCTCCCACCATCCCAGGCTGCTCCCAGCCCTGTCCAGCCTGGCCTTAGACACTTCCAGGGATCCAGGGGCAGCCACAGCTTCTCTGGGCACCCTGTGCCAGGGTCTCCCCATATTCCCAGCCAGGAATTCCTTCCCAATGTCCCATCTGACTCTTCCCTCTGGCAGTGGAAGCCATTTCCCTGTGTCCTGTCATTCCATCCCTTATCCAAAGGCCTTTCCAGCTCTCAGTGGCAGAAAGGCACCAAGGGGTGCTGCCACAGCCATCCCATGTCACGGGGACTGCATGGGCACCTAAAGCCAAAGAAATTCCCCTTTCCCAGAGGAAGGCACGAGCTAACAGGAGGGCAGGTTTGACTCGTGGCTCTTCCCTGCTCAGCCCTTGGGTTGGATGTTTTTCATGTCCCCTTTCCTATCCAGAGAATAGAAACTGCAGGGCTACCTGGGACTGCCTGCAACTATTTGAGATGGTTCTAAGGGAAATATGGCTTTTGACGAAATGGTTTTATCCCCTCCCTGGAAGCAGATAATAAACATGTCCCCTTTTTCAGTGGCAATGTTCTCTGCAGAATCCAGTGTCTTCCTTCAGGTGTTTGTTCTTCCTTCACCCTCTGGGCACTCCCAGGAGCGTTGTCCCTTTGGCAGGACCTGTTCCCTCCCTTCCCATCAGGATACACCACCCCAGCCCTGGAGTCCTCTGGCTGGGCCCTCGCTCTCGAGATGCTCCTGCCTTTCCCTTGGCTGGGGAGCGCCGTGCTGGCAGGCAGAGCCAGCCCCTCCTCGGGAGCAGAGCCAGGACAGTCACTCCCAGCCAGATCAGCAGCGTTTGGGGATTTGAGTGCCTGTAGCCGAGCGTATCCAGACAGCCAGGAGCCTCCAGTGCAGGGAGCAGCGACTTTTCCAGGCAGTTCCTGGAGTGCCAGGGGCAATCTTTCCTCCCCAGCACAGGTGTGGGACAGATGTTGGTGCTCACAGGTGAGAAGATCAGGAACTGGACACTCATGGCTCAGTGTGAACCAAGGAAATGCCCATTCTTTATTCACACAACTTATTTTTATACAGTTTTTACCAATCTCATGTGTAAGTCCAACTGGTCAATAGTTTTCTTGCCAATTATTCTGTTGGTTAGTAAAAAGTATTTTCCTTGTCTATCAAATCTTTCTTTCCTTGGTTAGTTTGCATGTCTAGTTCACTAATTCCCATGAAACAGATTTCTTGTTCAATGCAGGTTGTTTTTCACCCAGGAATAACTTGTTGTTAACAAACCCTCATTCTCAGGATGGTTTTCACACAGAAACTCCCAAACCACTCAGCTGCACACAGCAGTGACAAGCCAGCCGTTAATTTAGCAGAGCAAGGCTGATTTTATACAGCCTTTCTTTTATGATATATCCATTTTCCTCTAAGAACATTCCCACACACAGGATCACGATCTGCAGGGTCCCAAGCTCGTGGACAGTGAGTGGTGACAGTGAACTCCTTCCCACTGTGACATTCCTCAGGACATTCCTGTGTCCAGTGAGTGCAGAAAGGACCTGAACGTGAGAGACTCCAGGTTTGATCTGTCCATGCAGGATCCAGCTCAGCTGCTCAGGACCTAAAGACTCACTGCAAGCCTGAGATTTCCAGCATATGGAAGCACACAAATATCCAACCCCTTTTTTCTTTGCTTGGATAGGATTTTCAGGAGGAGGAAGAGGAGGTTCCTCTTTAAGTGTAAATAACTCAAAGCCCCCAGCCAAGAGGCAGGATCTGAGGCCTCAGTGCCAGGGTGTTGTATTCAAAGGGGCAACTTGTTGTCTACATCCTAAAAGTTATCCCAGGGAAGGTGATTTTTGTTGGTCTTTGCTCAAAAATGCAAAGCCCCACTGCTGCAGATTGCTTTAAATAGAAAAGCTTTGGATCTGGATAAAGTTTTCCCAACTCAGAAAACTATCACCCATTGGCTGTGAATAAATTCCACAATGGATACTGTCCCTCCTCTATCAGGTTCCCAACACAAGTGTTGGTTTGTTCTGCAGGAACTCACAGCATTTTTACCTTTATCTCAAAGGACAACATCAATTAAAGTACTTAAAATGTCCTTAAGGTGACATTTACAGAAAAAATTCAGGGGTTCAATGACTCCCCAGTGGTTCTGGTTACCGGAGACATCACAGGTGCCAGCAGACACCACAGAAATTCCCTCTAAAGCACAAAGTCTTTTCAAGTGATTCAGGGTGCCAGACTGGCTGGGAGCAGAACCCAGACCCCGTTTGCAGATAGGGAGGATTTGGCATATTCTGTGTTCAAGGGCTGCAATTGATGAGCAGGAGCCTGGGAGCAGAGAGAGCCCCGGCCCCAGCTCAGCACGCTGAGCCCTGCCCTGCTGCAGGGGAGGATGCGGCTGCTCCCCTCACTGCTCTGGGGCTGTCCTTTTTTAAGGGAGGTTTTTTAACCTGGGGCTGTGGCGGCTCTGTGGAGCGTGGCTGGGTTTGGCCTGGAGGATAAAGCACCATCAATGTCTCCATGGGCAAGGATCAAAGCAGCCGGGTCCTGCCCTTCTGAACCTGTGACACGCTCACACTGATGGGCTTCTCTGGAAAAAAAACCCCAAATATCTTGGGCTTGAAGCAAATAAATCCACAATTGGAGGGCAAAACATCTGATGGATGCTGCAGCCCGGGGTTCACTTTGTGCCCCAAGCACAGGTCTCCCCTGGGACCCTGACCTGCAGAGCATCCAGCGGCACTAAATAACAGCCCCAGCCCTGGGGCTTGTCTAAACTCCTTTCAGGAGGGATGGGATGAGGGCTGAGCTCTCACATCTTCACTGTTTGTGAAGCTGTGACGGGGCAGCTCGTGTCTCTTAAAGGTTGAGGTGTCCTTATTGGGTTTTTCCCCCCACTGTAATCAGCAGTTTTTGCTGTGTTTTTGTTCCTGTTGACAGAGAATCACTGTAGAATGATGCACAGGTTTGAATTGTCTCCTGCTTCTTGCTGCTGAGTGGGTTGCTATTGTGTCTTATTAACTACCCTGGGTAAATGAGTCTGTTAATTAGTGCTTAGGGAGGTGAAGGAAAGTGAGGGATCACAAATTCATAGAATGGTTTGGGTTGGAATGGACCTTAAAGCCCATCTCATTCCAGCCCCTGCCATGGGCAGGGACACCTCCCACTATCCCAGGCTGCTCCAAACCCCAACCTGGCCTTGGACACTTCCAGGGATGCAGGGGCAGCCACAGCTGCTCTGGGCTGTGCCCGTGTCTCCCACACACTGTCCCTCTTCTTTCCCTTAAGCAGGATGAGATCCTTACAGTCCTTTACAGCTTTTTCTCTGCCCTTCTTAAGACCATTTCTGTGCTTTTTCTGAGCCTTTTCAGGTTCCCTTTACTGGATCTGGGCACGTGGCTCTCCTGCTGAGCTCCTCAGTGGGACTTTGTGCTGTGAGGTCACATCCCAGCCTTGCAGCTCCTGTTCCCACACTTTTGGCAGCTGGGAAGTGTTGGGAGTTGCTGGTTTTGCCGAGCTGAGCTGAGCTGGTGGGATTGAGGCTCCCCTGGCTGCACACCCCCACCCCGTGGGGCTGGAATCCTCCCCACAAATGCCAAATTCCCCCTCCTGCCATCAGCGCCATTCCCTCACGGAATCGCTAAGGTTGGAAAACACCTTTAAAGTCCTTGAGCGCAACGGTTTCGCAGCTCTGCTTTCCAATGTCAGGGCTTTTAGATTCAAAATCCTCCTCTCTGGAGGAGAATTCCTCTCTGGAGTTCCCTGCTGTTGGTAAAGCTGAGCATTAGCTCATGAGGAAGGAGAGCACTCGTGTTTGGTGCTTATTCCTGCACATCCTCCCCGTGGAACCTGTTGTTTTTGCATTTCTTTATCCTTTGAGCTGAGTCCTGCACAAACACCTGTGGGTTTTTACACCTGGGACAGACATCTGGTGGGAAAAAAAAAACCCAAAACTTTACCTTATTCGACCCTGGATGCATATTAAACCATCTTTCTACTTTTCCAGAACTTGCCCTCTATCCGCAATTAATCAGATCTCATTAACAGCAGCACTTGGTTGGCTCTGGGAGATTTCTCACTTAGCACCCAACGTTTCCTTTTTCCTTCCCTCTTTTTCTCTTCTCCCTCTCTCTTCGTTTTGGTTTGGTTTTTGTTTGTTGATTTGTTTGTTTTGAGGGTTTTTGTTTGCTGTTTGTGGGGTTTTTTGTTTTGTTTTGTGGTGGCTTTTTTTTGGTTTTGTGGTTTTTTTGGGGTTTTTTTTTTATTTGTTTTTTTGGTTGGTTTTTTTGTTTGTTTGTTTTGGGGGTTTTTTTGTTTGTTTTTTCCCCAGTGATAACCCCAAACTCTACTTCAGGATTTTCCAAGGTAAAACTTCTCCCTGGAGAGAGAATCCAGCAGCAGCCACCCAAGCCCCGGAGGTTTTTATTCCCTGCTGATGAGCCGGGTGCTCCCGACCCCGCCAACTCATCCATTCTGTTTAATCGGATTATGCAAAATGTTTTGCACCTGGCACGGCGCTGGGATGAGCTCAGATTTGGGGATGGAGACGCCGGGATGGGAGCACTGCTGTGTTCGTCAGGGATGCCTGGGGATTTCCTTTCATTCCCCCAGCACAGGCAGCAGGAATCAGAGAGGTTTTCCTTTTTTCTCCTCCTGGGTGGAGGATGCTGCTGGGGGAAATGGGGGTTCTCCCTGTCCCTGGTGTCCAGCTCCTGGGATCCTTATCCTGGTTCATTTCACACACATCCCTGTGGCTCTTTTCAAGGGTTTTTCCTGCAGGTTGACGGCCAGCTCCTGATTTCCTAGCAGCTCCAAATCTGTCAGAACAAAAAGGAACCTGGTGCATGCCCCACCTTGTCCCTGCTCTTAGCACAGGATGTGGCCCCCTGAGCACCCTGGATTCCAGGATTTTGGATGTGGGGGCTGATTCTTGGAGCTCCCCATGAGCTATTGTGGCATCATCCTGATTTATTTTTCCCCCTTCTCCCGTCTGCTTTGTTTTAAGGATTAACATCTAGAGCTGTGTGGATGTATCAGACTTGCAGTTATCTTTTATTTTCTGTTTTTAAAAGCCCACATAGTTGCAGGGGGAAACACAACCCCAAAGAGAATGCACATCAAAAGAAAGCCAAATATAGAACATTAAAAAAAAAAATTAAGACAATTTTGAATAATAGCAATGTATGAGTGAGATTTTTAAAGAAAAATCTGCCGACTTTGAAGGCAGTCTCAAGACTTATGAATATTTAGGGCTGGCAGTCCTGGATACAGGCATTTCCTTGAGCTTATTTGGGAAAGTGATGCTAAACTGCAGTGAGTGATGAGCTCAAAGCAGCTCAGGGTGTCAGGAGTTGTGTGAAGTCAGTTCCTTTAATTTTGGGGGGTTTAAAGGGAGGGTGGTGTTTGAACATCAAGGATGGTGATGTTTGACCATTCCATGGAATCGTGGAATGCTTTGGGTTGGAAGGGACCTTAAAGATCATCCAATTCCACCATCCCGAGTTGCTCCAAGCCCCATCCAACCTGGCCTCGGACACTTCCAAGGATGGGACATCCACAAATTCTCTGGGCAGCCTGTGCCAGGGCCTTGCCACCCAGAGGTTTTGGGTACCAGCCCACCCGAGGGAACCTGCTCCTCTCTGAGCATTCTGGATTATGGTCCTGAGCTTGGAGAGGGGACTGGGGGCTGGTTAACCTCCTGCATCCTTAGGAGACCCACCCAGCCTTCCTAAAATGCTGTGAGATGTGAGGAAACAGCAATTTGGGATTCATTTCTCCTTCAGAGCATGGGGCAATCAGAATCCCAGAACGGTTTGGGTTGGAAGGGACATTAAAGCTCATCTCCTTCCAAACCCTCTGCCACGGGCAGGGACACCTTCCACTGTCCCTGGTTGCTCAAACCCCCCTCCCAAAAAGAATCTGGAGGGCTTTTCCTGGTGACTTTGGCAGAAGAAAAAGGGGAGCTGAGCAAATAATGAGCCAAAGGTGCAGCTCGAGGCCTTGCTGTTGGTTTTGTGATAAAGGTCCTGGGGTGCTCTATTCCCAAGGAAACACTGCTGTAATAAAGTGATTATACGTTTTTCCTATGTAGGGTTAGGAGGCTAAGAGGAAATTCCTAGCTGAATTCCTGTCTGTGCGATAATGCTCTTTCCATGATCCTCCTTGCCAAGACTCAATTATGAGTAATTTTAAAAAAATAACCCAACCTATAGCAGGGCTTTGGTTTGGCGCAAAAATGCGGAGGGATTTAGGGACAGGAAAATCAAATAAGGGAATAAATAACAACAAAAAATGAACTGAGTGACCTTCTGTGCAGATGGGACTTGGCAAAGAGAGAGGTGCTGGGGGGAAAAGGGATGTGGGGGAGAGAGGGGATCTCCTTATCAGGGCAGGGATTTTGGCTGCAGGCAAAGACTGTCCCGTGCCTGTGCTGGAGCCAGGGATGCTGCTTGCTTCCCTAAAAAAACACAGCTCCTCTTCACCAGAAGAGTTTCTAATTCTGTCATTTCCCTCTTTATCTTCCCTGCCAGAAAAAAATAAATAAATAAATAAAAAAAAAAATCTGTGTTTTCTTCAGGGATTTGGGATTGCTGTGATGGACGGGGGCTGTTGGATCAGTGCTGGGTGTAAAGATCCAGCTTTCCCAGGAAAACCTGATGTGTTTGGGCAGGGGCTGGCTCTCAGAGGAGATGAAAAATCTGAGCCCTGAAGCATTTGTGGTCAAAATCTGAGGGGATTAATTTAATTTTTCACTTTCTTGCCAGGGATTTGATTATGGACCCTCCAAAATGCAACACTGAAAGCAGCAAAATGATTCCAATATGAAACTTTATCCCTGAGAAATCAGAAGTTTTGCTCAAGCCTCATCTTATAGAAAACAGCAGAGGGAAGTTTTGAGATTTACACCCCTCAGCTGTGCCCCACCAAGGAAACCTTCTGTAGTTTGAAAAGTGGGGTTGAAAATTCCCTTTGCTAATTGTTTGCCCTGGAGATGGGCATCAAATGGGATTTTTTTTTTTTTTTTTTTAATTGAAAGTGATTAAAAGCACACAAAGATCTGGAGCTGTTGCACACCCATGCTGGGTTTTGGGGATGGATTCCCTCACCCAATGCCCTGGGGCTTCAGTGAAGCATAACTCAACGTGGGATCTCCCTGTGCCCCACCCATGCTATCCTGTAACTCAGAGACCCCTGGCACCCAAGGAGGGCTGGCACAGGGACCCTGCCAGGGCTGTGGGTTCAAGCTCCTGGCAATAATTTCTCCTGTCTTCTATTGGGATGGGTGCCCAGAGCCCTGGGCATGGGTGGATTTGTACCTGGAGGGGTTGGATGTGCTTCAATAAGACCCACAGGAATACTGTGCACATAGAACCCACTGAGGGCAAACTCCTGGGCTGAGGGCTTTGGAAACATTCCTGGCTTCATGGCACAAGGGGAGGGAGCTGGAAGCGAGGGAGGGAAAATATGATGTTGAGGGAAGAGGGCGGGGGAGGATGGAAAAGGAGGGACATTGAGGTTATGATAACCACGAGGGCAGTAAAACAAGTGTGAGGCTGGGAGGGAGCCTGTGGCTGTAATCTTCCCCAGGTGTTGATGCATCCATCTGGCTCTGTGGCCTGGATTCTGTCCAGCCAAGGGGAAAGGTGTGGAGGGGGCAATTAAAAAATGCTTGTACCAATTGCATCTCTCCAAACTCACAGCTGGGTTCGGGTTGGAAGGGACCTTAATGTTCATCTAATTCCACCCCCTGCTATGGACAGGGACACCTCCCACTGTCCCAGGCTGCTCCAATCCCTGTCCGCCCTGGCCTTGGGCACTGCCAGGGATCCAGGGGCAGCCACAGCTGCTCTGGGCACCCTGTGCCAGGGGCTGCCCACCCTCACAGGGAACAATTTTTGTGGTCGATGCAAGGTACTCACTGTTCCCATTCAGTTTAAATGTGGGCGGGGTGGGACTGCAAGCAGCCAGGCTGGGATGGACTGGGATTGCTGAGTGGGGCAGATGTCCCCTTCTGCCTGGCACTGAGAGGACAGGACCCCCATGCACCCACCAAATATGTTTGGTCCAAGGTTGAACTCCGTGATCTTGGCGGTCTTTTCCAAATTCAGTGACCCCGTGGTTCTGTGAAATGGGGGCGGGATGCTCAGATCCCGGGGCAGGACAAAGCCAAATGCCTCCTCTTTGATCAAACCAGATGCCAAGGCAGAGGAATGTGGGGAAAGCCAAGTGTTTGGTGGCCTGAAGGGACCCACTGGTTGCAGTTTGTCCCAAGAGCTAGGAGCATCCTCCCGGAGCCTGGTTCATCACCCGCCCAGCATCTCTCTAGGATGACTTGGAGCAGCAGATTGTATCCTCGCTCCCTTTAAAAACCCTTCTAAACCTTTTTGCAGAAAGCCTGTGGGTTTTGACAACCTGCTCCTCGTGTATAAAGCCCCAGCACGTGTCGGGAGCAGCTCTGGCTGTGATCTGGAGCTGCCCAAGAGAGAACCACGGGCACACGGATGCCGGCGGAATAACAAGGACTCGCCGGCTGCAGAGGACAGAACAATTTATTTTTGCAGGGCAGTTAAACCCGCTCGGTGCCAGGCTCTGGCAGGAGCTGAGGCTCTGATTTTCTCCTTCCCCATCTCCAGGTGCAGTTTTCCATGGGTTCAGCCCTGTGCTCGGCACAGCACATTCCTGACATCCCCTCCTCGAGGTGATGCTGAGCAGGGGCTCTCCTGGACCCGGCAGGTTTTGGGGAGCTGTGGGAAGAGGATCCCCCACACGGAGCTCAATTTGTTTTTAATCCCTCCCACCTCCACCTAAATCATGGAGGAAAGGTTTATATGTGGCTGTTACAGAGAGGGATGAGGGAATTTATCGTGCTCCGACTGCTGCCGGTGAATTTTCAGGCAGGGCTCTGAGCAGTGAAGGATTTCTGGATTTATGGGAGAGGGAGTACAAATGCAAGGCAGGAGCCAGCTGGGGATATTCCTGGATGAAGCAGTTCAACCTGCTGGACTGAAGGGTTTTAGGACGGTGCAGGGATGCAGGGAATTCTGTGAGGGATGGCTGGACACCCTGCCCTCCTGGGGCCAGGGAGGGTACGTCCAGGGGAAAAACAAAATTTCCTGATGCCAGACAGCTGCACTGGGGAGGAGGGGAGAGATGAAGAAGGTTTTGGGGTGGGATTGGATGCCCAGCACCCCAGGAGCTGCATCCCAACCCTGATCAAGGCTGGCTGGAGGTGCAGGACAGGAGCAGAGGGTGCCTAGGGGCTGCCCTGGCTGTCCCAGGCCCTTGCCCAGCACTGGCAGTGCTCTGGGTGCTGGGCTCCATCCTCTTAAACCAAAGCAGCAGTCCCTTTTTGAGCCCAGCTGGCTTTTTTCAGGTGGGGAAAGAGGTTGAGCTTACCCTGAGCTATTCTCTCCCAGTATGAACCTTTTCCCGAGCACACTGAAATCCTGGTGAAATCCTTTTAGTGCTGGTGGGGATCCTCTGCAGAACCCCAGCTCTGCACCTTGTCCCCAAACTCTGCCCATGAGTTCTGCACCCAGGTCCTGCCATCCTGGCTGATTTGCCTTTGTAATCTCTTGTACTGTCTGTATCTTTGAGTCTTCACTGGCTTGGAAATGTATTTTTTTAAATTCTCTCCTCTCTCCCCCTTCGTGCTACCATCAGCTTTCTGACACAGGGGTTTTATTGGAAAAAAAGCAGATTTTTATCTCCCAAGTCTGTTTATTAAAGTCTCTCCCTTCTTCCACAGAGAGCTACCACCCACCCTTCCGGACGTTTGTCGATTCAAATCAGGTTTAATCAACTCACAATATTGGACACAGTAAAATTGGATTTTTGAAAGCCCAATAAAGTTGTGCCACTGCTCTGTGCCGGAGCTGGAGGAGCTCAGATTTCATCACATTGTGCCAGCAGCCACAAGAAACAGCCCATGAGAAACTCATCTGCTGGGAGCAGCAAGCTGCTAAAAATGGATGGAGCCTCTCCCGAAGAAATATCGACTATTAGTATTCTTATTAACATTCTGCTGTCAGAAATGACCAGTGGTAATAAATAGGGCTGTGTCTTTTCATCCCCCTGCCCATTCATCACTGTCTGCCTGAGCTTCCCTCGATGCCCAACCGCTCCCCGCTGTGCATGACCCCTCACTTGGCCCCATCTCTCTGCCCAAAAGGAGCTGTTTGCCCACATGTTGTGTCCTTTATTATGATTACTATTATTATTATTTATTATTATCATTGTTATTATTATTATGTTTGTGTTGGAAAATACCTTAAAGCCCATCTCATCCCACCCCCTGCCATGGACAGGCACACCTTCCACTATCCCAGGCTGCTCCAAGCCCTGCCCAGCCTGGCCTTGGGCACTTCCAGGGATCCAGGGGCAGCCACAGCTGCTCTGGGCACCCTGGGCCAGGGCCTCACCACCCTCACATCAGGAATTTCTTCCCAATCTCCCATCCATCCCTGCCCCCTGGCAGTGGGAGCCATTCCCTGTGTCCTGTCCCTCCATCCCTTGTCCAAAATCCCTCTCCAGCTCTCTCAGGGCCCCTGGGAATGGAGGCTGCAGATCCTGATATTCACCTGTGGATCCCAAAATCTCCTCGAAGGGCTTCTGTGAGTCACTGCCCACAGAATCAAACCTTTGGGGGTTTTGGTCTGAGGATCCAGCAACACTTGTGCATTTAGCTGTGGGGTTATGGCATCCTTATCCCAGCATCCCAGTGGTGCTTCCCAAAGAGAAGAAGGACAAGAAGAAGAAGGAGAAAGAGAAGAAGAAGAGGAAAGAGAGGATGAGAAACAAGAGAAGGGAGAAATAGAAAGAATAAGGACTAAGAGAAAGAGAAGGAGTTGATGACAAGGAAATCTAATGTACAGGCAATAGTGAGGCTGAAGTCTCTGATTTCTGTCCCAAGTCATTTAGCAGAGGAATGGAGGCATGGAGGGGCTGGAGCTCTGGTAGCCTTTGCCCCTGGATGGCTCCCAGCTCCAAGGCCAACCCCACTCTGCTAACACAGCTGAAGGTCTGCAAAAGCCCCTGGTCTCGTGGCCTGAAAGCAGGGAGATCTGTCTGGCTTCAGGAAGAGTGCTTGGATTTCCTTCTCCTTTTCCTTCTCCTCCATCTACTAATCAGACCCATTCCCAGTGCTCACCTTCATATCCTCCCACTTCCCTTCTGATTTAATTTCATTTTCTACTTTAACTTCCAATGTCCCTCTCCCGCTTCTCTTTACCCATCGCATTTACCTTCCATTTTCCATTCCCCTGATCATCCCAGGATCACAATTTCCCCTCCAAGTGTTGGAACACCTCCATCCCCAGGGACTTCCTGATTGTGGAAAAGTAGAAAAAAAGACAGGAGTTGGATGAAGGAAAACTTTATTGCCCCAAACAGG
>VWZN01010407.1:183606-280418 GCA_013396955.1 Regulus satrapa | reverse complement strand
TGCTATTTAAACTCGTCGATTTCCTGTGCCACATATATCTTTCTGTTTCTTCTGCGTTTGCGCGAGGTGTTGCTGGGGGGTCTTTATGTGCCTCCAGGTGGTTGTGAGAATGAAGCCCCGTAGCTACACCCTGCAATAAAATGGTTACTCAGTTGTAGTTCTGCTTATCTTCTGATTGCTTTGCTGGATGTCTAGAAAGCAGATCTTTCTCATCATGTTTTTTCTCTCAAATGTCCTTATGAAGGAGAGAAGCAAAACACAATTATGCCTCCCTTTTTCTTTTTTCTTTTTTTTTTTAAACTTCCAAGTTTAAAAATATTTTTTAGAGAGGGATTGCTTACTTGACAATCAAATTAAGGATTCACTTGAAAGGCAAAGGTGCTGCTGGGATATTTGACCGTGGGGCTCTGAGACAAAGCTTGATTAAAAAACTGAGAGAGCAGTCAATTCTCCATAAAATGCAGGATTGTGTCCTGCTGCTCCCCACACAATGGCTCCTTTATGGGCTGCCTCCTGCTCTCTGTGCTGAGCCCCGGCTCTGACAGGAGAGACACAACTTGGACCCTTGAAGATTTTAAATGCTTGGTTTTTGGGGTTTTTTTAATACACACTTCAGGTCTCCTAAGCAACACAAAGGCTTAGTTTGTTCAAAACCCCAGATTATAAGTATAAAGAGGAAAAATTAGTGCTTTATTACCCTGGTAAAATGTTATTTTAATATGAGTAATCTGATCCGACTTTTGTCCTAAACAGCACTCAAACATTACTATGATAGTACTGTAGGAAGTTGCTGGCTGAGGCAGGGGGTGTGTGAGGGGGAATTACTGCTCATGTTAAAAGAGAAGGAGTGCAGTCAAGCAGCAAGAAAAGAAAATATGAAATTAATGTGTTTCCCTAGTTGTTTTAATAAAGTCTGTTTAGGAAATCTCACTTCTGGATTAGGGAAAAATCTACATCACATCCAGCAGCTTTTCCCAGGATATATTTTTATATTATGGATGAATTCTTCTCTGAACTGCTGTCTTAAGTGGGAAAGAAAGAAAGAAAGAAAGAAAGAAAGAAAGAAAGAAAGAAAGAAAGAAAGAAAGAAAGAAAGAAAGAAAGAAAGAAAGAAAGAAAGAAAGAAAGAAAGAGAAAAGAATATTTCAGTTTCCAACATACAGAAATGTTATTGTTTCTGTGAAATTGTTGCTTTGGTCTGTGCTGGACACTTGAGTTTCTGAACACCTGATGCCTGCACTTGCAGTGTCTCTCCCTGCAGAGATCTGGCAGAGGTCAGCTGAAGCCACCAGAGTTCCACACTGGTGCAAGAGGAGCATCTTTGCCTTTGGAGTGGGAGCTCTGCTTGCTGTGCACCCAATGAAAATTGTCCTTTCCATGCATTTTGTTGAGTTGTTATCACAAAGCTCTATGTGCTTGTTTGTTTTTCCATCCAATGTTGGATCTCACGCAACAAAATGAGTTACGTGTGTGTTGTGCTTTTATCCTTTTCACTTTTACCACTTGCTAACTTTGGAACTTGCAATTTATAATTGCAATGATGAGCCAGGGCTCTTGGATTGGGACATGAGAATGTTTGACAGGGAAGCTTAATAGCTGCATCTTGATTAAATGAAAAGCTCAACTCATGAAGAGTTGAGTCTGATGTACATTAAAGCTTAGAGAACTTTTCATTGTGCAAATGAATAGAGGGCCCTAATGCAGAGAGAAAAGCACATATTAATTTCTCCCTAAGCCACTGGGATCCAGAAATAGAAATGGATTCAGGGGAACAGAAATTGAGAGGTTTTTGTGGGCCCTCTCAGGGGTTGTTTCATCCGCTTGTTGATGTTGTGTGCCAGTGCACTTTGTCAGGGTTTGAGCTGCAGTAAGCTGCTGTAAACTGGACTAAGCAGACAATTTGATTTTGTCCTAAAACCTCTCCAGAATGCCAGCAAATTCAAGGCCACTTCTGCATTATACGTTTAATTAGTTGTTAAGTAATGTTGGTGAAACATTAATGACTAGTTATTCGCAAGATTTTTCTGATGCTCTGTCAGTGAGTTCTGTCTTTTAAGCAGAAGACATCCTTGACACCTTGGTTCAGAGTCTACATCTATGATATTCTTGTCATGAAGAATGGAAGCTTTGATTAGGCGAAAGACAATTTGAGAATAATTTCCTTTCCTGATACTGCACCTACAATCAATCAAAGGAGGCTATAAACTATTACAAACCCCGACAATTTGATAATTTTACTCCAGAGGAAGTCAGTCATCAGGGTTCTTCTCTCTTTTTTTCTGGGAATATTAAATATTCTCTCAGAGTAAACCATCTGTTTAGAGATTTTCCACTGACTGATATGCCTTCAGTTTCCTCTCCTTTTGCTCAGGCTTTACTTTACCATTTTACAGCCATTACAGTTTTGGTAGCTCCTGTGAGTAACACAGGAATGTAAAGGCAGAGCCGTGAGAGCCATGGAGTGGCAGAGTGCAGAGTTTTGGAGTTAGCAGTAAAAGCAAACCCCTGTGGGCTTTGTCCCCCCGCCCCCTGGTGGCTTGAGGGGGAGGTCTGGGTTGTCGCCTCCCTCTCCGTTACCATTCCTCCCTCGCGTTTTTTTCCTCCTCACACATTTCTGACTGCCGGATCAGAAACTGCTGGGCTCTCTTCTGCAAGAAGAGGACAGCAGGAGCTCTGCTGCTAGACAGGACAGAGGACACGTTCTTCTCTTGGACACATCTTGAAGTCCAGGTACGCCAAACCCTGTGTGTGTGAACATTCCAGGTGTGAGGGAGGGAGTATGATATCTGGCATGTGGCAGTGCTGCCGGCACAGCACGGGGACTGAGTTTAGGGACATTACATTGGTGGCACGGGGTGTGCAGGAGAGGGCTGCCTCAGTGTGTGTGTGGGGGCTGCAGCAGGACTAGATGGGGTGACAGGCAGGTTAGTGCTGGGGCGTGCTGGGGATGATGAGCTACAGTGGGCATGGGGCTGTGCACGGCAGTGGCTCTACAAGCTTGAGCCTTGCAGGCACAACTGATGGAGTCTCGGAGCTGAGTGGGGTGTAGTGCTGGATTCATATCCTCAGCCTGCTGCCTGCTCTTGTTTGCCTCAGCCTGCAAGCCTCTCTCTGTTCAGCTCAGCCGCTCACTCCGGCCAAAAATAACCTCTCTTTCCTGCGCCTAAATTTTAAATTCTCTTCCTCTGTATTTGCTCCACAGTGAGTTGTAACGCTGTTCTTAATATCTTAGGAGGGAAGCAGGGAGTTTGAAGGGCAGGAGGCAGAGAGCTGGCAGGCATCCTGGATGACCAGGATGGTGGAGACATGGGACATTTGCCATTTAAAGAAGGGTAGCAGCTCAGAAGCCTGTGTGATTCCCTGGATGGCTACACCTGCTTGCCTTACAAAAACAATTGTAGGAGAGATATTGGTAGCTTGCACAGAGGAAGGCAATCTTAAGTTAGTGATATTTGAAGAACATCCACTTCTGGGACAGGGTGGGTGTCTATTTCAAGCAAGCTTCTTGTGAGTTGCATGCTAGCTGTGAAATCCCAAGTATTCTTCCTCTCTTTCTACCACTCTTCCTCATTTATAACCTGTGAAATCATAGTGTAAGGCCAAGTGAGACCTGCCTCAGGAGGTGACAGCAGCAGCAGCTCTCTTGGCACACTGGGTGCCAAGCAGGTGATGATGTTTGGGAATGCATGGGAACCTGGCCTCTCTCCTGGCCTTACTGCTGTCTCTCCTCAGCCACAGGTGTCCTCCAACATGGGGCCGACATCCTGGGGGCCGTTCCTGCTTGCAGTGGCCCTGCAGGTGACAGCTGCTGCCCTCTGCCCCGCACCCTGTCTATGTGATAACCTCCGTGCCCATGTCCTGTGTCTCAATGGGAGCCTGACGGCCATCCCTGACACCATCCCAGAGGTGGGAAAGGGGAAGAAAGGTCGAGGGATGGGGAGAGAAGATAGGTATGGCAGCCCTGGGGTAACTCTGCGTTTTATTTGTGTGATTGACAGCTCACCAAAAAACTGGACCTTCAGGGCAACAGTCTCACTGTCATCCCAGCGGGGGCCTTCGTTGCCACCCCCTACCTGACACACTTAGACCTGCAGCATTGCAAAGTGGAGACACTGGAGGAAGGGGCTTTCCGGGGTCTGGGGAGGCTTGTCTACCTCAACCTGGCCTCCAATGGCATAGCCTTCCTCTACCAGGAGTCCCTGGATGGGCTCTCCTCCCTCCAGCAGCTCATTCTGGAGGGGAATCGCATTGAGGAGATACAGCTGGGTGCTTTTGGCCATCTGGGGTCCCTCACTGTCCTCGACCTGAGGGGAAATGCTTTGGTCTACCTCCCAGACATGGTCTTCCAGGGTCTGCAGGTCCTTAGATGGCTCCGGCTGTCCCACAATTCCCTCCATGTGCTGGGCAGTGAGGCCTTTGCTGCTCTGCCAGCCCTGCGCAGGCTGAGCCTGGATCACAACGAGCTGCAGGCACTGCCTGGTGAGGCCCTGGCCAGGTTGGATGGGGCTACCCAGCTAGACCTGGGCCACAACCCCATCACCTACGTGGCCGAGGAAGCCCTGGCCATGGCTTCGCTGAAGCGCCTCTCCCTGGACCATGCCTTCCTCCAGGATGTGGCACCCGATGCCTTTGCCCTCTGTCCCCAGCTCCGTATTCTGGACCTCCGGGAAAACCAGCTGCAGGGGCTGCCACCCCTGGCGGGGGCAGAGGGGCTGGTAAGGGTCAGCCTGGATGGGAACCCTCTGTTCTGCTCCTGCCTCTTGCGCCCCTTCCACAAGTGGCTGGCAATGGCACGGGTGCAGGTCAAGGGTGCCTGTGCTGAACCCCCTGCCCTCCGTGGCCGGTCCCTTAAGTCCCTGAAGTACCCTGAGATGACATGCAGCCGCCTCTGGCCGCTCCCTAGCCCCAGCGCACCACCAGAGCGGCCGAGGGCAGCCGGCAGCAGGCAGTGCCCTCGGGGATGTGTCTGCTCCCCCGATTTCCATCACGGGTCCTGCGAGAACAGGGACCTGCGGGAGATCCCTCGGGACTTCCCCGAGGACACCCGCCTTCTCGACCTGCGCCGAAACCCCTTCAGGACAGTGCCACCGGATGCCTTCCCTGGCCTGAAGGAGCTGGTGTCGCTCCACCTGCAGAGGTGCAGCATCAGAGTGCTGCACCCTGGGGCACTCCGGGGGCTGGAGAGCCTGGTCTACCTGTACCTCAGCAACAACCACCTCTCCACCCTGGCGGCTGCTGCCTTTGAGGGGGCCCCACAGCTGGCTTACCTTTACTTGGACCACAACGCCTTCACCCGCGTGCCTGCAGGCATCTTCCGCTTCCTGCCCAAGGTCATCTCCCTCCACCTGGAGCACAACGCCATCACGGAGCTGGCGGAGGGCGACCTGGCTGGAGCCAGGGGGCTCCGCTGGCTCTACCTAGCCGGGAATGCCATCAGGCATATTGCCCCTGCTGCTCTGGCTTCCACCAAGATGCTGAAAAAACTGCACCTGGAGGGGAATCACCTGTCAGAGGTGCCCACAGCAGCCCTGCGGGGCCTGCCTGCCCTGAGTGAGTTGAAGCTGTCCCAAAACCCCATCAAGCACGTGGGGGACAGTGCCTTCCTGCCGGTGGCCTCCAGCCTGCAGCACCTCTACCTGGACAACATGGGCCTGGAGCGGGTGAGTGTGTTATGGGATTCCCAAGGGGCAGTGGCACCACAGAGCATATTACAGGTTCTGCTGCCCAGGGCTGGTGGCCCCTATAGAAGGCCAGATGTCCCCAGATTCCCATGCCTCCAGGAGATGCTCCATATCCTGGCTGGAAAGCCAGATCTCAGGCTCATCTGTACCATTGCCTTGCTTCAACCTTGCTCCTGGCTTCCCTGGGAGTAGCTTACTTCCTCCAGTCCTTAAACATCCAGTTTCACTGGGGTCCAGACCATTTCCTCAATCACCTCCTTCCCCCAGCTTGGGCCAGATTTCTCTTTTATTACAGACTGTCCTGTAGGACTCTTCACTGCTATTAGTCCAAATGTTTCTGTCCTTTTAAGGAAGTGGTGTTACCAGCACTGTCATAAAAACTGTGTATCTCATCAGCAGCCAGGGATCACTCTGAGACCTCCTGCATATGATCTTCTTTCTAAGAAGACTGAACAGGAGCCTAATGAGTTCCAAAATGTGATTGAAACTGCTTGAATTGGTTAACAGCCCCCCTGTTTAAAGCAGCTCTTCCGTGGGGCTGCCAGGTTCAGAACAGATTGTCAGGCCCCCCAAGATGATCAGAAGTGCAAGAGCAGTGATCTGCTCCTCTGACTTATCAGTATGCCCCTGACTTACTCTTCTTCCATTGCAGATTTCCCCCCGTGCCTTCACTGGCCTCGGTCCCAAGATCAGAAGCCTCTACCTGGAGAACAACAAAATGAGTAACATACCTGATATGAGCAATTTCACGGGGTTGGAGATCCTCAGCCTGCAGGATGTGCCTTTCCACTGCGACTGCCACCTCCTTCCGCTGAGCAGGTGGATGCCACAAGGGGAGAACAGCCTTAGGGATCTGCCTGGGGGGCAGCAGGACCTCCCGTGCTGAAGGCACACGCTTACAGCATGCTATCTATTTTATGTTGGGTTTTTTTTTTGTTTGTTTGGGGTTTTTTTTTGTTTTTTTTTCCCTGAGGTGGCAAGATGTAGCACACATCTATGTGCATGAATGGAAGTTGTCTGGGCTTTCTGGGTGTAGAGAAAGCAGCCACAAGCTGGGGTGGGCAAATATTCAGAAGTCACCCAGGTGATCTAGCCTTACTTTGAAGTGATCATACACTTATGTGTTGCCACATAAGCCAGACTAGGCTCTGGGATGTTTTGAGAATTCGGGGAGAATTCTTCATCACGTAGTGATGTGTACAGAAGTCAGCCAATGCATGTCCAGTCTTATCAAGGTACCTTGGATGTTTTAGGACAGACAGTTTGCTGTCTGCGCTGTCTGGTCTGCTCTGCCTGCTTGCCTGCATGTATGCTTGCTGCTCTCTCTGCTCTTCATATAGATCTTAATAAATTATCATAGTTAGCCTTCTGAAGTCATGGAGTCTGTGTAGCACTGCTGCCCCAATTAGGGCCCGAATTCTCCTCCACACTTATGGGCATAGACTTTTGCCCTTCCTTTTGCCCTGACTCATTCTTTTCCCTGATCTTCTGCTGCATTTCCAGGTGGATCAACAAACTCAACCTCCATGTAGGGGCCACCTGTGGGTCCCCTGCAGAAGCCCAGGGGCTGAAGGTGAAGCTTTCCACCACTTTCCAAACTTGTCCTGGCTGGGGAAACAAATCCTAACAAGACTAAGGCTGCAAGTAAGCTGTTGGAGGTTGGGCTTGGTTTTTTTTTTTTAAATCAAAAATTTTTTTACCATTAGTCTCCTAGGAACGCTGATGCAGGTGCTTGGAGGGTACATGAGGAAAACAAAGAGTTTGGGCCATCTCAGGTAAAAGGTCGGGTGGGGATGCTTGTGGCTCACTCTGCAGAGAAAGGAAGGTTTGTGGTTTTTTTGAACCCTCGCCTACCTTCCATAGATGGTTTTTTTCCATATATGCATGCAAGGGAACAGGGACTGTGTGCCAAGGAATTCGGGACCATGCATTTCACTGCCTTGCTCAGAGCTGCTGTGGCACCTGATTGCATATTTTTTGAGGCTGATTCAGTTTCCCTGCCTTTCAACCATCCACACCCCAGCGGACTGGGACCCTGCTTGGCACGGTTTTAGCCAGCGCCACGGACACTTGGCACAAATTGCTGAGGCTCAGGAAATGCTTCCTGTCTGGGCTGAGCTCCCATTCGCCACCTGCTCCACCTCCAGAGCGTCCCTGCAGCCGCAGGGACACCCTGTGGCCCAAGAGACACCAGTGCTCCCTTCCAGCTCTGACTGTAACTGCACCAAAGAGAAAACCCTGGTTCTGTTTGCTGTTTGACTGCTGTAGTTGCTGTTGTTTGTTTGCCTTGTTAAGCATACCAGTAATGAACTGTCATTCCTATTCCCCATATCTTTGCCTGAAAGCCCCTTAATTTAGAAATCAAAATAATTCAGAGGGAGGGAGTATACATTCTCTATTTTCAGGGGAGACTCTTGTCTTCCCTAGCAGATATTTGTCCAAACCATGACAGAAGCCCAACAAGAAAAAAAGGTTGGGAAAATCTCCAGCCAGAGGCTTCAGTAAGAGCACAGCTAAGGGTTTCTCAGGGTGTGTAGGAAAATTCCTGGACACAACAGGGCCATATCTACAGTTTGGCTACAGCAGTTTTTGATCCCACCATGGAGACATGAATATTGCCCAGGGTGAAAAGGAGAGCCTGGTGCCACCAAAACAGTGCTGATTTGCAGGGTTTGGTTTTGCAGGACACAGAGTCTGCAGCATGCTTGGGTAATACAAACAATGAAGTCAAGACTTGCTTCTTCTTTCCAAAGCTTCCTCCAGCCACGTGGAAAAACTGCTATGCACAAGGTTTTGTTTTTCAGAGCACTTTCACAGTTTCCAAAATCACAGAAGAACCCTGAGTGGGACTGCAACCAGCACCATCCAGTATGGTCCTGCACTGGCACAAATCTTATGCAAGAAAGCTTAAAAATTATTAGTGGAAATGTTGTCTTAATTCCCAGCAGTTCCTCAGAATTAAAACATTTGCACATCGAAGCCTTTTTACTTCCTGCAGAATTCAATCAGTGATCTGTAGGTGATCCCATAATAAGCAATGTGCTCAGCCTATTCCCCATGACTTCATAGGCTGGAACCCCCAGGCCCCAGAAGTTTGCTTAAATTGAAAAGGCTCTAAAAGATAAATTTGCAAATAAATTTGTTTTTACTAACTCCACATTTTGGTGGCCTGGAAAGCAATACACAAGCCTTGCGCCTCTTCCTGAAGTTGGTCACATGGCTTTAGGGTACAGATCATAGATCAAATTAACAGTATAACTGTTTTAAAAAAATTAAAAACTCAAACCATGCTCCAAGTCCTCTGCAGTTCTTGGTTCAAAAGCAAGAAATGAAAGAAGCAGACACATAGTGCAGATGAACATATGGTTTTGAGGCTGGTGCCATGGAGAAGGTTTTGGCTTTTGTGACAACGTTTTAATGATTGTAACATATAAGGATGGGTGTGCTTTAATGATTGCAACATGTTAGGTGGATGGGATGCACCTGTCTATAAAGGGCAAGAGATTTTTTTTCAGCAGCCTGCCTCATTTGGTGAGATGGGCTTTAAACTAAAGAACTTGGTGCAGGTGAGGTCCAAAGTCCCATGGCTTCCTCTGGGGAGTAGAACATACCAATCGGTGCAGTTAAAGGTGTTCCTTGACTGTCCCTCAAGGTGTGCATCAAAGAGTAACCACTAAACGTGTGTATGGTTATGGTGAATCCTCTAAACTCCTTCTTGGGTAATCCAATTGCTTGATTAAAACCAGACATGAGTGGGATAATTTCAGGTTCTTCCCTGTTGCCTACAACTCTTGGCCCCAAGATTGTGTTGAGAACGCTGGTGAATTCTTCATAACATCCTGATGCTCACAGAGGTTAGCCAAACTCTGCTTAGTACAGGATTCTGCCCTATCAATGTTCCCTGGATGTTTTGGACAGATGGACATTACTGCTTGCCTGCATGTATGCTTGCTGCTTCTCTTCTGTGCTCTTGCATATATATATATATCATAATAAATAATCACGTTTAGCCTTCAGAGTTCGTGGAGTCCACATAGCTCTATTGCCCCAATCAGGGCCAGAATTCTCCTACCCTTCCCTGGCAAGCTGTGGGATGGTATGAAAAGGCTAGAGGGACACAGTGCTAGAGATTCCCTCTGCAGGTACTTGAAGAGGTAGCAGACATAGGGGAGCACAGACTTGGAGTCTCACAGAGGTGAGCCAGAGACTCCTGAGGTAACAGAAGCCAGCAGGGATAGAGCAGGGAAATATCTCCAAGGAATTAAGGTAAGGGGTGTTTCTCCAGGCAGATGACACAGCCAACAGCCTGGCCAAGGGGCCTTTACACCAAAGCACACAGCGTGGGCAACCAACCAAATGAGAGGCTGAAAGCCACCGTGCTGATGTTATGACCTTGTTGCCATTACCGCAACGTGGTGGGACAAATTGTGTGACTGGAGTGTGACTGTCAATGGCTGTGATTCACAAGAGACAGAAAGGAGGGAGGGGTTGCTCTCTGTGTCAAGATGTGCATTGAGAGTGAAGAGCTGTCTCTGAAGAGCCATGAGCAGGTTGAAAGACTGTGGGTAAAAAATCCAACACTGAGGCAAGAAAAGGAATCTTGTGGCTGGGGTCTGCTCCAGCTGCCCGAGCCAGGGGAGCCCACTGACAAAGCCTTCTCGCCCCAGTTTCAGGAGGCATCGTGCTCACACGCTCCAGTCCTACTGGGGGACTTCAGCCACCTTGACAGCTACTGGGAAAACACCAAGGCAAGCTGCAGACAATCCAGGAGACTCCTGCAATGCATGGAGGATAGCTCCTTGAGCCAGGTGGAATTCTGTAAAGTCTTTGACACAGTCCTCCACAAATATTCCCTCCAAACTGGAGTGATGGATTCCATGGGTGGACTGTTTGGTGGATTAGGAATTGGTTGGATGGTTGCCTTCAGAGGGTAGTGGTCAACAGCTCAGAGTCCCAGTGGGCATCAGTGACCAGTGGTGTCCCTCAGGGGTCTGTAATGGGACCGGTGTTATTTAATGTCTTCATTAATGACACAGACAAAAGGATCGAGTGCACCCTCAGCAAGTTTGCAGGTAACACCAAGCTGAGTGGTGCTCCTGAACTCACCTGAAGGATGGGATGCCAGCCATAGGGATCTGGACAGACTCAAAAGGGAGCAGGTGGGAATCTCAGGAGGCTTAACAAGACCAAGTGCAAGGTGCTGCACCTGGGCTGAGGCAACCCCCGGTTCCAACAGGAGCTGGGGAATGAAGGGATCAAGGGCAGTCCTGATGAGAAGGGCTTGGGAGTGCAGGTGGATGAGAGGCTGGACATGACCCAGCAATGGCACTCCCAGCCCAGAAAGCAAATCAAGCATCAAGAGATGAGTGAAAGCATCAAAAGCAGCATGGCCAGCAGGGTGAGTGAGGGGATCCTCTTGCTCTGCTCTGGTGAGATTCCATCTGCAGTGATGCATCTAGCTCTGGGGTCCTCTGCACAAAAAAGGACGTAGACCTGTTGGAGGAAGTGCAGAGGAGGCCACCAAAGTGATTAAAGGGAGGGAGCACCTCTTCTGTGAAGAAATGCTGACAGAATTATGATTGTTCTCTCTGGAAAACAGAAGGCTTCAAGGTAACCTAACTGCAGCCCCCTGCTACAATACAGGCAAGATTGGACAAGGCAATTTACAAGAGCATGTAGTGATNCAGCCCCCTGCTACAATACAGGCATAGAGAACATACAGGCACGATTGGACAAGACAATTTACAAGAGCATGCAGTGACAACACAAGGATAAATGGGTTGAAACTGAAAGACAGCAGATTTAGACTATGTATTAGGAAAAAATTCTTTACTGTGAGGGTGGTCAGGCACTGCAACAGGTTGTCCAGGTGTGCTGGTAGATAGAACCCAGCCCACAGAAGCAATAAGCCAAACAGAAAGAAGTATATGCCTCTGTGAGATACACGTTGTAAATTAAAACCTGGGAAAGAGCCCTCTCTTTCCTTCCAGAGAGCTGAGGTAACGTTGAGCGGGGCCCGGCCGCATGGCCGGGGGGGAAACCAAGCAAAANTCTTTACTGTGAGGGTGGTCAGGCACTGCAACAGGTTGTCCAGGTGTGCTGGTAGATAGAACCCAGCCCACAGAAGCAATAAGCCAAACAGAAAGAAGTATATGCCTCTGTGAGATACACGTTTTAAATTAAAACCTGGGAAAGAGCCCTCTCTTTCCTTCCAGAGAGAGCTGAGGTAACGCTGAGCGGGGCCCGGCCACATGGTCGGGGGGGAAGCTGAGCAAAGTCCTTTTCCTTGCAATCCCAGAAGGGCCTGGAGCTAGAAATGCCACTGCTGTTAAACTCCACCGGGCAGGGGGAAGGAGTGGACTGCAGTATCCTGGCTATTTCCCCTCAGCATGGCTACCATGAAGGATTGTAAGCAGAGACTGAAAAGCAGCCTGGTAACACAGGCAAAGACTGGCAACAGCTCTGTGAAAGACAGCTTAAGCCTAGCCTAAACAGCTTAATATAAAATTTAACTCTTCAGTGCCCTGATTGAGACTTTGCAGACACCAATTTTCTCCTGCATGAAAGAAAAGAGACCAAGAGAAGACACGTGAAGAAAACAGCATGAAGATATGAAAGTCAGCAGAAGAAGAAGGAGTCCTCGAATTACTTGGAGAGTGAAGAGAGTCCATAGACTTAAATTCTCTTGTAAGCCATAGTGATAAATGCTAATTAACCCTTTAAATTGTAGAAAATCATGGGGTGTGGAATGGTTCAATTAGAGACTGATCAAAGATTGTAATTTTTCTTGGAGCTATTGGAACAGAGAGAGATGAAGTAGTGAAGCCCCTTTGGCCTGAGGGAGGGGGTGGCAGTCTTTTGTTCCTAGAGATGAAAATGATTTTGGAAGCAGATGAAGTTGAACTTTTGCATTTGAACATTCGTCCTTAGAATATAATACCCCATGCACTTAATATAACCCAGAACCACAGCTTTAAGAGGGCTGTGAGATGGGAGAGCTTTGCAAGTGCAGGTTTTCCCTGAGCAGATGCACTTGTGAAGACTGTAACCACAAGAGGACTGGAAACTAACTCTGGGGAAGTCTCCGTGGTTTGGTCAATGAGAAGCACCTCTCCCTGAGTGAATTAGAAGAAGGACTGTTCTAAGAGTGATACACTGACTAGAAATCTTTTGAGTTTTGTTTTCTCTACATTGTTGTGTTGGTAAGAAAAGTGTTGGGGGGAAGAGAAGTGTTCTAAAAGTTTTAGTCTGATTCCCATAACCCAGTTAAATTTTATCAATAAAGTTTTTCTTTATTCCTTTTGAAGTTTTAAGCCTGTTTTGCTCTCTCTTTCTCTCCCCTAATCCTAACTCACAGCAAGAAATAAGTAATTCTAGCAAGTACATAGACATTTTAAATACCACTGAAACCACACCAGGGAAGTTGTGGATGCCTCATCCCTAGAAGTGTTCAAGGCCAGGTCAGATGGGGCTTTGGGCAACCTGGTCTAGTGGAAGGTGTCCCTGCCCACAGCAGGGGTATTGAAACTAGATGAGGAGCTTGAGATCTTTAAGGTCCTCTTCCAACCCAAACCATTCAATGATTCAATGAAAAAAGGTCTCACTTCTTCAGCAGGCATCGTCATATCTTTTTGTTTCTTCACCTCTTTTCACTTTTCCTATCCTGATTTTCTTGGGGTTCGCAGCACTTAGACCAGAGAGCACAGCACCAAAGTCCTACAGGGGCAGCTCCTTTCCTGATACATCCTGCACTCATCATGATGTTGGACAGCAGCTTGTCAACTCCAGCCACAGAACCCAAACTGGCCTTTTGGGCTCTGGCAGCCTCTTTCCCTGTTTGGAGCTCCTGCTCCAAAAAAAGGTGCCTCCAAAATCAGGCATGCACAACCACAGCAGCCACCTCGCTCATGCTCCTCAGCATACCTGCAGTCTTTCTGCTGTTTCCCAGGGCTTAATATTATAAGTCTGGGGGGAATTTTTGTGCACACCAGGAAAGCAGAGTTATGATGCTGCAGAGTGGTCTGCTTTAAAAAAGGAAGGCCCTTTTGGTCCTCTGTTTCCCTTTGCCAGGACCTTTCCTAAAGAGCCACAAGGTGAAGCTGCTGTTGGCAGCTGGGCAATGCTCCAGATCAGTCTGTGTCCTCCTGCTTTATGTTGCTGATGGGAACAGGAAGCTCTGTCTCTCCAAATTCTGCATCTGCAGGGTCAATGGTTTCTTCTTTCACCCGTACAGCAATGACTAGCAGACAGAGAGAAGGGAAAAATAAGTTAATAAAATCAACCCCTGTTGACTTGCATTACCTGCAGCACCTCCAAACTAGCTCTGCCCATGCAGGTACTCAAAATGTTCCAGGCCCTGGAGCCAGCCCACTTCCTGAGTGTCCGTCACCACAGGCAGCCCTGTCATGCCACTGCAAATCTGTCCACAACAGCAATCAGGTTGGGACTAAACCCTGGCAGCATCCATCTGCTGGCTCCTAAGAACAACTCCTAAGGGAGGACAAACTCCCTTAGTGTAGTCCATTTTCACATTTTTGCGTGGGTTCATACAGGGGAACTTAAATGAGCAGGAGGGACCTTTGTGACTCTCCAATCCCCATGTGCACAAGGCACCTCCCCCACCCTCTTTCTCCCCCTACCCAAGAGGGTGTTGGCAGATGACCCAGCTGCTCTTCTGGTACCACAGCATGAGAGGCTGTGTTCAGATGCTGCAACAGCCCTTATTGGGATTGGGATACGACAGCCACCTCTGACACACCCACTTTACCTCTCCTCCCTGACCTCACAATAACCAGACTGCTCAGCGGGGCAGCCAGGCCCTCAGCAAGCATTGAGCACTGCTGGTCCCACCAAACCTTCTTGGGAGACAAACCTTTCCAAGGAAAGCAAACAAACGCTTTCTTCTACTCTCTGGAGTGTCTCTGGCAGAGTAGGGAAGGACATGTGACATGCTGGTGCCTTTCCCTGCCTGGAGGCACCCATGAATTAGTGACTAGGAGGGTGTAAGGGGAGAGGTGGATGTGGCTGCAGGGAAGAAAGAGCAACTCATTCCCTTACTCTCATCAGGTGCTGGCTCTGGCAAAGCCTGGCTGGCAGCTTTTGCTTCTCGTTTTGAATTCGTGGCAGAAGGCTTCTTGACAGTCTGCTTGACACTGCGGGCTTTGGCAGGTAACTTTTTTCCTTAACAAAGAGATAACAGGGTATGAGCAAAAGTGAGTTTCTTTTCCTTTGGAAAATCAGCTACTCTGCTTCTCTGAGAAACAACAGGCCAGGGACCAGCACAATTGAATAGAAAGCTACGTGGTCATTAGCTGCCAACTGGTAATGCAACAGAAATGGCCTACTAGAGAAAAATTCTATAGTATTCATCTCAAAATACGCTCCTTCATGTTCTCCTTCATTAAAGGCAAGGCACTTCAGCATGCGTTGAACCTCCAAGGAGCAGGTCCTCTTGGAATCAGGGTGGAGTCAGCTTCGCTTACCTGTCTGGATCTAGTCCTAGGCAATGAGCATATTTGCTGCAAGGCGCAGATGTAATGTTCTGGTTTTTAGCTGACCTTTTTATTTAGGTTGAAAATCTTTAGATGTCCTTTCCCCTCCAACCCCCCCCGGAAGGAGTTTCTTGTCTATCTACATTATTTACCACAGCTACTGCAACAACGACAAGATGAAGCAATAAAATGGTTTCTACTGGCCTCTTCAGCCATCTCAAGGCCTTCTTTCCCTCAGCACAAAGCAGGATTGCTCTCCAGCTACCCTCCAGCTGCAGCAAACATCTCCCTCCAACCATGAACACAGTAGAGAAAGCAGCACCACAACCTCACACCTGGAAGCAAGTGCCATATATAGCTCAGCCAACAGAAAACAGACTGCAAAACAGATTCTTCCTGCACACAGCTCTCTGCTCTTGAGGTAACAGGGCAGGTAAGAAGGATGAAGCTGTGTTGGCAAGCCCACAGCAGACTGAGGGCATTCACAGCAAGACAAGGCCTCTCTCTCCTGCTCTGATGGGACATGGACAGGGTTCCTCTAACTGGGCCCAGCCTGCGAGCGAGCGGGAGGGCACTAATCAAACATCACTCACTCTTCTTTCCATAGGGTTTCTTCTTCTTCTTGGGCACCTCCTTGGCCTTCGCTGGAGTTGTGGGCTCTGTCATGGAGACGAGAGGGAAACGAAAGCCAAGTCCCATAACCAGTAGGTAACTGGGATGAAGTGACATAAGCGAGAAACAGATATACCCGTCCCCCCAAGCCAAAGCCCTCTTCCCAAGACAACCAGCTGAGGGGAAAGCAAGGCTCTTAGTGCAGTTGCTCTCTGTGCTTCCAGGTGCGGGCCAGGGCAGCAGGCTGGGGCAGCACAGGGGAGAGAGGCCCAGTACAGACTTGGTAGGGGCAGTAAAGAAACAAGATCCGTAGTTTGGGACAAGAAGGAAAACGTCAGCAGCAAAGGTGAGGCAGTGGCCTCCCTGTGACAAGGGAAGGAACGAACTCCTGAGAGGATGCTCTTACCTTTTACAGATAGTCAGAGAGTTGATGAGAAAAGGGAGCATGGGGTGAGCTCCTGCTGCTATCTGGCTAAGGGTATAGATATGCTTAATAAAAGGGAGCTGTGCAGGGATAGGACCACCTGGAACTCTACCCAACTTCCTCAGGAGCAATAATTTGCTGTTGGTGTGGGGGAACAGAGCCAGTCTCAAAACTCAGGCTGTTTTCTCCCCATCAGGCTCCTCCCTCTGCCAGCTGCTAGAATATGGCAACAGAGGAAGATTTATGGTAGCCAGTGCAAATCAAGGACACCATTTGCTTCTCCCTACAAGGCCCAAAAATCAAAGGAACCACTCACAGAGCAGGAGGAAGGAAATCTTTATCTCTAGCATTAAAAACCACAGTAAAACCTTCACTCACCTGGAACCACCGGTGGTTGAAGCTGGTAGCCTGTCAGCTCACACCACCCCACAGGATAAATGTCTGGAGACTCGCAGTCCACCCACTGGTCGTACTCGTTGTCCCAGCCATCAAAATGGATGCTAAGGAGACGCTGGACTACACGCTTCACCGTGGCCACACAGATGAGCCGGGGTTCCATCAGATCCACTGCCTCCACCTTCATGCCTGCCTTGAAGCCATGGTTTGGACAGTCCTGGGTGCATAATGAATGAAAACATGAAAAAAGAAAAGCCAAGGCCATTGCACTCAGCCTAAACCTGTATGGGGCCAACACCACTCTCACACAGGCTGGCCTCCAGCCTAAAGCAAGCAGACAGACAACAAGCCCATAGATCTAAAATCGGATCCAGGTTTGGATCCAGGCCAGCTTTGTCAATCTCAGCTCAGCCTTTAGAAGCAGGATCCTGATGTAAGGGGAGCACCAGTTGAGGAACAAACAATTACCTGAGGTGCCCCTGGGAAATCAGAAAGCATAGGCCCACGTGCTGCAGCAGTTTTATTGATGCAAACCAGCTGCCACTCTGCAACCAACACGCCAGTCACACACCCATAGGCAATGAGCAATGCAGAGCCCACCTGGAGCCTGAAGCTCACAGAAACACTAGAGAATCACAGGTGACACTGAGAGGGACCCACAGAGGCAGAACACTGATATCCCAGCTTGGAGAACATATAGTACTGGGCCTTTAAGGTCTCCTTAAAAGTGCTGATTGTCAGCAAACTGCAGCCCAGTAGAGATTGCATGTGTGTACTGCGTACTGTCTGTCCTGACTTCAGGAAGGCTTTTGACACTGCCTGCCATAAGAACCTCATGGAGAAGATGATTGAACTATACAGGCTGGCTCTTCAGACAGCAAGACAGATTGAAAACTGGCTGAGTGACTGGGCCTAGAGGATGGTTACTAGGGGCATGAAGTCTAGATGCAGGCTAGTAATTAGCAGTGTAGCCCAGGGAGTCAATACTGGATCCAATTTTATTCAACATCTTCATTAATTATCCAAACAACATGTCAGAGTGTCACCACAAAGCTTGCTTGTGGTGGAAAACTGGAAGGAGAGACAGAATATACTATATGGTTGTGCTGCCCTCCAGAGGCATCTTGACAAGCTGGAGAAATGGTAGAAACCCATACCTGCAGAGGAAGAACCCCAGGCACCAGCTGGGGGCAGACTGACTGGAAAGCAGGGTGGCAGAAAATGGCCTGGAAATCCCAGTGGACATGAAGTTGAACATGGGCCAGGGATGTACCCTTGGGACAAAGAAGGCTAATGGTAACCTGTTCTCAGCAGACCAATGGATGTGATCCTTACCCTCTGCTCGGCACTGATGAGGCCACACCTGACTTGTTCCCTGGTACAAGAGAGACGTGGACATACTGGAGAAAATCCAGCAAAGGGCCAGGAAGATGATGAGGGAACTGGAGCATCTTTTGTATGAGGAAAGGCTGAGTGTTCTGACTGCTCATCCTGGAGAAGAAAAGGCTCAGGGGTACCTTATTTATGTGTATAAATGCCTGAAAGGAGTCTGCAAAGATGGAGCCAGATTCTGCTCAGTGGTGCCTGGATCAGAGTTAACAGGCACAGACTGAAACACAGGCGTTTCCCTGTGAACATCAGGAGACACGTTCTACTATGAGTGCTAATGAGAAGCACAGGTTGCCCATATGATTGTGGAGTCTCTATCCATGTGGACATGGTCCTGAGCAACCTGCTACAGGTGACCCTACTGTAGCAGGGGTGTTGGACAGGAAGTCACTTCCATCTCAGTGATCTTGTGACAGCCAAGAGACTCCTCCTTGCTTACTCCAAGCATCCCCACACATAATTTCTTCCTGGCAGCACTCACTGTGTTGAAGAGCCGTGATGGAGCAGGTCTTGATTTGGTCTCTTCCAGGTAATGTTCCCAGCTGAATGTCTTTGCATCGTGACCTGCAGAAGGAAGAGACACTAAGAGGTAAAAAGGCAGTCACTGGCAGACCAGCTGGGACAAAAGGCAGAGTAGGCAGGTAGGAATTTCTTGCAGAGCAGGTCAATGAACCAGCACGTACAGCCCGAGCTTGGAAAGGAATCCATGGGAGTCTGGCACCCCTCTCCAGCAGGCAAACACAGAAAAGTGCAAGTTGCAGCTCAGAACATCTCTGTCAGCCACAGAGAAAGGAGAGGACCAGCAGCAAGTATGAAGCAGTATGTTCAAAACACACCACTAAGACCAATCTTCCTTTCTCCCAGCAGCAGGAACATCAAAAGAAGATGGAACAGCATCGCACAAAAATGCCGCTACACAGAAATTCAGAGCAGGCCTTTTTGGATATGGCTAGATGAGGCAGCAAAAACACTCCTAGGGTGATCGTTTCTTAGGAGTTTGAAGAAATACTCATGTTAGATCTATTAATAAAGAAAATAATAGAGATGGCTCTGGCCAATTAAGTACTGACTCATGCAGCAATTACTCTATTTATCCCTTCCCACTCTCCTTGTCCTTTAAAAGTGTTTATTCTGCTCAGATGTGGACATGGTCTGATCTGCCTCTCCCACTGATCTGCCAGGAGCTAACTAAGAGTTGGTATCTGGGCAGAGCTCAAACAGCCTGGCTCTCTGAAATAGCCCTGTCTCCCTGAAAAGCAAGCTGAGTGGGACCTTGTTTTGATTCATCTGAGCCTGACCCCTCTCAGAAATGCCCCACCCATCAGATTCTGCATGCAAGTTTGTACCACAGGGCAGAGTCCAAATCTCACCTTTTGGAGGGGTCAGCTCAATGTTGTTCCTCTTACAGAAGTTGGCAGGGAAGATGGCATGTGAGGATGCATGATAGCAGAACCAGTCAGAGCCATCATCAGACGTTGCTCCATCAATGCTGATCATGAGATACCCATCCAAGAGAACCTGAGACGGGAGTGAAGGCATGAATGTAGAGCTCTACTTGCTCTACTCTCCTCCTCACAAAAGATTCTCTCAGGAGTCCCGACATATCGATCACAATTGTCACTAGATAGTAAAATGCGACGTTATCTGCCCCCAGCTTCTCCTAATATGGTAGTCAACACAAGTTAATCCTGAAAGCAGTAATTCTGCAGGACTGGGACCAACACTAAGCCACGTGAAAAGCCTTAAATGCTTATATGCTTCAGGAGCTATGTTCTCCAGAAACGCTTTATTGGCAGCCCAAAAACCCTCTACACCAGCCAGATCATGAATTTATTTCTGGGTGGAAGGGAAGAAGCACCACCCTTGGATTTGCTACTTTGAACAGCAATGAGACTCTGAGACTTGTCCCATCCTATCACTTAATTGGTCCCTACTGAAAGTGATAGGCATGCCTGTCCCAAACTCTTCCATTTCCAAGCAGTGGCTGAAGGGAACATTTTACAGACACAAACAGCTCTCCTAGTTTCCCACTGCCAAATTCCAAGTGCCAAAGTCCTCAGCCTGGGCTCTCTGAGGGCAAGCAGCTTCTTGAGGAAGCTCAAAAAGCCCAGATGGATGTTATACTTTTGATATTCAACACACTATGCTGAGGAAATCTGGGCAAGGAATTTACTTCTCAACACTAGCACAAAAGTAGAGCTTACAACTATCTCATCAAGAGAGACTGAAGGAGACACATCCATCCTCAGCTTCCTCATGCCATTCCCCACATGGAGGTCACCTCACAACTCTTCCCTTCTTTCCACAGGGGCCTCCCTATGCACTCTCAGAACTGGAGAACAAATCTTTCCTACTGCATGCCCAAGGGTGGAAAGAAGGTGGTTGCCAGTCACACACACTGGACACTAGCTTGCAGACCAAGCATGGTCAGCTTCATGCTGTCTGTTTAAATACACATGGACAACAGCTTGTCAGACCTCTGAGGAACCCCCCAGTTCCCTCCACACAACAGCTGTCCACTTCTGTTGACAGCCATGTTGACATCTGCTCTGCCATGCAAAAATCCTACCTGGTCCTATTAATTTGAAAAGCCCTGAGGAGAAACTGCGTTATCTCAAGCAAACACACCAGACCCTGCTAGCCCCACTGAACTTACCTTGCAAACAGTGGCCACACAGATGTTGCCCAGATTCAGGGGGTCAATGGCTTCCAGTTTCATACCTCGCTCAAACCATCCACCTTCAGAATAGACAGCTCGTACCTAAGGGAGACTCTGGTATACCATGTGCTGCCAGGGGTATGGGACGGTCCCGTCCTGACACCAAGCACAGCAAGTGCAAATAGGATTAGAACTTCTTCACTTGGCTCAGTTTGAGAGGAGAAAGCAAAAATCTTACAAGAAATGCAAAGAGGCAGCCAAACCAAGGCTGTGTTTGTGTCAGCAACCTCTTACCACAGCTCTGGTCAGTCAGAGAGCCAAGCCCAACTGCTGCTCCACAACAAAGCAAGCCTCCTCCTCATCTCAGTTCTTACCAGCAAAATCCAGTTCCTTTTTGGAACTGGTCTCTCCCATGCAATCCTCTTCCCTCTCCAACTCAAAGCTCCCTTGCTTGCCCTTCAGTTGAGTCCCTCAGTCTGACATTGTCCTTTAATTCTTTCAGCTTTCTAGTTTGACCTGCTCCTGCTTAACAACAGTCTTGACCCTCCAAAGACCTTACTGCCCTTAGATTTAAGAAAGGCCACCCTCAACAACCCACATGGCAGCATGTATGCCCAAGCAAGGAAGTGCTATCACTGCTTCCTTCTTTGTGACCCTCAGAGAAAGGCAGACTTATCCTACCTTCTTGAACAAATAGGGGACAGCATCACAGTAAATCTTCCGGAAGGTGGGATGGTTTGCCATGTCATTACGTTTTTCTTCTGTGAGGAATGGAAAAAACACAGAGAGGTAAAAAACCTGCAGCAACTGCAGTAAGAAAACAGACTGGTTATTACTTTTTCTGTGAGAGCTTAACTGCTATAAATCCCCTCAATATGTGACCATTGAATAAAAAGAACAGGTTAGTCCCTCTATTTCTCATAAAATGGGCTGTAATGAAGGGTTTGCTTTCTGAGTCCTACTGATATACACCTCTGTGTATATAGTCCTATGTGATAACACCTCTACATGCAGCTGTAATCACCAGGGAGAAGCAGCAAGGAATGGAGACACAACCAAAAGGATCAGCAGAGCTCAAGTCTTGCTTTTTTCTTTGTCTTTTACTTTGCCAGAGTAAGCCAATCAAGAATTCCTTGTGGTAGAGTCCAGAAAAAACACAACTTGATGGCATCCAGTGTTACAGAAGCCAGCATGGATTTCCTCAGAAAAGACTATAAACACCTGTCATGTTGCAAAGTCTGCATTCTCACACTAAGGGGGCAGGTTGCCTGCTTCAGGTAAGAAACCCTACAGACCCCCCTGTAATCATGGGGCTTTTATATATCCAGATAAAAAGCCAGCAGACACAAAACTAAGCAGACTTCACCTGTTAGGTCTTGAGGCAACTGCCTCACACAGCATGTCCAAGACTGGTGTCTTTGATACCAGGGTGCAGGCAGCTTCTAGCAAATCAGAAGATGGCTGCAGCTGGCCTGATCCTTACCTGTCTTCTTTATATCATGGCCCACTCTCCGTGACCAGCCCACAGGATGGATGAGGGGACTCCACATGTGGCACCAGAAGTCATCATCGCTGTCACCATCCTCATAGAGGAGTCTCAGTCTGCCCCCAATCACTGTGTCCACCACTGCCATACGTGTCTGGGACACATGGTTCTTATCCACCACCTCGACCCGCATGCCCTGCCGGAACGGGTACTTCATGCTCTCTGCCATCTGGCAACAACCAACAGAGGAGGTAAGATCAACCACAGTTCTCCAAACAGGTCAGAGAACAGCTTTCCCTGCAGACTTGCACCCTGGTGCTGCCCAGAGCTGACTAGGAAGGGATGCAGAGGAGTGGGTTCATTGTGGGAACACGCAGCTGGCAGCCCCAGACATGACACTGTGGTTGGGCACACACACACCCTGGGTCTCCCTTTTGTCCTCATGTGACCTCATAAGAGCTGTCCTACCCCAGCCCAGCAGCCATGCCCAGCCACCACCTTATGTGAATGCTCCCAGTGGGGACTTCTGTTCATGAGGAGCTGAGTAAGAAATGGTGTGTGCCTTTTTCAGTCATGAAAGGGATCACAAGGGCTTCGAGGCTGCAGTGAGTTAGGAGGTGTAACTTCCCAAAGGGCAACAGTATTTTCAGTTGACTTCAAAAGGTCAGGTTCTTATTTTCACCTTTTTATTCTGATCAGAGGATGAACTACATTATGATCTATCTGCCAATTCCACATCCAAAGCTAGTTACTCTGCAGACTGCCACAAAGGCACAGGTATGTGGAGTCACTTTCTGACTTTTTTGAGATCTTCAGTTTGCTCATACAGCCTCATCCTACTCGTATAGAAATGCCCAATGGTTTTTATAGAATCCCTGACATTTTGGAACTGTGATCCCAAGATGCTGTGCAGCAATAAGGAAACACAAAACAGATACCCCAACCAGCCTACACCTGAATGCAGAAGAACTTTTAAGATATGGTCTTCCCCTTCCACCTTCTGTTTATTAGGTGGGAGTGGAGATGCTGAGGGGAAAAAGACAAAAGCAATGTCTGTTTCCCTTCACCATTTCCCTTCTAGCGACAGGCTGGGGCCCAGGAACAAGCAGCTACAAACACTCTCTTAACTTTCCAAGAAGTAACGTGGGAAGCACTAACTATATCCAAATATCCAGCTCAGTGTCACCACTTACCTTGCACACAGTAAAACCTATCACCTGCCTTCCTGCCTGCTCTGTCTGGGACTGTCTTCCTTATCTGCCATTTCCAAAGCTCCTAGCCACAGAAGATCCTCTCTCCAACAAGGTCTAATCTCAGTGCAGGCTACACAAAAGCAATCATGAGAGCTATAAAAATGCCAAGGCCATGGCACTTGAAGGAAGCCTATGCCCTTCTCAGTCCCTGCAGGCTGCTTTGCTGCAAACAGTGAAAGGCAAAGTTTTTTGACTCTCAGAGCTATTCCCTAGCACTGAAACAGGGCAGGGAAAGACCAGGTTGGAGCTGCACTGGCCTCTCCTTTCAGCAAAATGCCAAACCTCATCCCCAGCAGACCACGTGACAACAGCTTTTAAAGCCTGCTCTGTGACCCAAAGCAGAACCTGCTGTGCTGAAAGGGCATGGAGGCTGTGCCATCCATTACCCACAGCATCATGACGGGTATCTTAGGAGCATGTGGAAGCACTCACTGCCCCTGTCCTGCCCAGGTTTCAAGGCAGACAAAAGTTGCACTGATCAGGACCAGAAGACACATGTTGAGCATGTCTTGACTTCAGCTTCATTTCCCCCATGCTAAATGACAGCCTCCCATGTTTACCTTCATGTGGAAATCCACTGGGATGGTCCTAGCTCCCACCAGTTTCTTCATGAGGTAACTTCTCCAGTCAGTGTACTTGGCATGGATAGCTACATATGGGAAGGGAAAAAAGTCCATCCTTATGACCAAAATAATTACAGCACCACACCTTTCATCTCTCTGACAGCCCATTAGCACTAAAGGGCTTTCTTCACACTCACATTCTGTACTCTGTTTTGCCAACTTGCCCCCCCAGCTGGCTGAAGGGATCACCATTACAGAATGAACTGGGCCAAGCAGACATTCAACTCCATTGATTTAGATGAGGAAGTGGTAATAGAGCAAAAACACATGAGCCATACCAAGTAAATCTCAGCTTGCCAGAATTCCCCTCAGCTGGCATGCCTCTCTGAACTGCTAGCTGTGCAGGGACCAGAGCCACTGCACTTAGCAGAGGCACTGCCCAGGATATAGGGCCAAAAATTTCCCCCAAAGCTCAGGTCCAGCCACCATGTGGGTTAGAAGGAAAAACCACCTGCATTAGCCCCCACAGGTCTGACATCAGCTCTGCATGCAGCATTACCAGGTTAATGATAGGGAGATGCAGAAGGAGCAATCCAAGCAGTCTCCAGCTTCCCAAACTCAAACTGCTGCTTGTAACCCAAAGCACAAATGGAGCTGTAGTCCTACGTGCAGTGGGAGCACCTGTCCCCCAGCACTAGCATAAAACAAAAGCTTCTCCATGCCCAGGCATATGCTGACCCCTCTTGCCCCACACTCACTTTGTGGTGGTACCAGGATTTTGCTGTTGATGGCACACCAGCCAATGGGGTGAATATCCACTGTGCCCAAATTGCACCAGAAGTCATGACCAGCGTCGTTCTCAAAGCCCTCGTATCGCAGAAGGGCCCTGTATCCTGCCAGGACAGAGAGCACAACCAAAGGCATTAGAGGCTAAGAATTTGGCACCGCAGGCTTAGTACCCAACAGCATGGCTTTCAGAGCTCTGCAGATGTTAGCAGAGCTTCTCCAGCAACTATTCCTCCAAACTGCCCAGCAACCACGTTTCCTCTCACTCCCACACCACGGTATTTCCTCTTCCAAAACCTCTCAGCAGCTGTAGAGCTCCAAAGAGCTACCCTCAGCTCTCTAAAGCTTCCCTCAGAGCTTGTCAAAGATAACTTCAGCGACTCACCCACAATCTGGATGACGGATGCAATCCAGTACACGCGGCTGGGGAGCACAGCATCGCTGTTCAGCACTTCCACTTTCATACCTTTCACCACATCGTCCCACTGGTCAAAGAGTGGCACCTGAAAGATTGAGGCAGCCGTGCTGGGAGAGGGATGTGGAAATCACAGCAGGGTTTGCTCCCTTCCAGCTTTCAGAGACATGCCTTAGGCAGCTACACTTTCGCCTTAGACACAGGCTTGCATGCCTTACCCCTCCTAGGTCTGCCAACACCTTGAAATACAGTTGAACTGTCCCAAAACATCTCTCTGAGATGTTCACTGCAGATCTCAAAAGGCAGAATACCATACAGCGATACTTAACTGTTTCTCTGCCAGATGTCCTATTGTTCCAAAGCAGCTGCTGCCATTGCTCTATGGCATAAAAATACCTACTCATTAATAAAAATGCCATGTCTGCCTGACCTATCCTCAAGAAGAAGGAAATGCTGTCAGTATTATCAGACTACAGCTCAAAAGGAACATAACAAGTCCTATAAACATTGGACATGCTGAAGGGGGAGCTACTGCCAGGCTCACATAAACTGAATTCCTCTCTGCACATCACCCTGGGCTGTACTCAGCCATGCAAACTGCAAAATTAGCTTCCCACTATGATCCCCAGTCAGAACTAATTATGCCCCCAGTCAGCACTGAGCCATCACTACTGATGCCTGGAAAGTAGAATAGATTTTCCCAACAATGTTAGAATTAATATGGAAGCAAAGCTTTACTTAAAAGCTTTCAGGTACACAACATGGCAAAAATCACATGTGGTATAGCAATTCTAAAATTTTTATAAGGTTAGTCGATTAGTATACTTATCATATACTGTCCAGTTTAAAATTTTGTTGGTTAGGTAATAACTCCTGGGGTTCTGACCCACTGGAAGCAGTCCAGAGGTTTATTTCCCCCCACTTTTGTTATGTCTGGTTCAGATTCTGGTTAGAAAACAGAATGTCTTTGTACTTGGTTCTTTTCTTGGAATGAGACTACAGTATTTCTGAATGTATTTATGAGGTTAGCTTACTGCTCCTAAATGTAGAGAACAAAATTGGAAAAATACTAGAACCTACAGCCATGCTTTAGCAATCTACAAAGCTACAAATATACAAAAAGCACAAAAAGCTAAAAATCTTAGGCATCACTACCAGCAGTGTTTCTATCAAGTCCAGGGGGTCTCAGTAACCCCCTGGCTGGGCCTCTGCTCGCCACCCACCTGTGACAGGAGCACAGGAGGGTCCCCACGCATATGACAGGACCCCCCGTGCCCTGCCATGCACAGCAAAGTGGAACTCACGTGTTTGAAGCAACTGACAGGAGCTGCCTTGTAGCCGTGCTCCTGCAGGTACTTTCCCCAGTCAAAGCCCAGGACGAGTGCTACAAGCAGACATGAGAGCAGAAAATCAGAGGAGGGCACAGAGATCAGTTACCTCCAGGCACCAGAACACAGCACACGGGGATTAAGAATTCACTGCATTTTCTCTGGTGAGAAACTAGACCATACGTAAGTGCACGGTCATTAACCCCCACAAGAGGCAAAATATATTATTAATCGATATTTGCTGTCCCCTGCTTTTGGAAAAGAGGGAGCAGAAAGGGCAATAAAAGGGGTCAAGTCCAGCCCAGGGCTAAAGCACTCCAGGGAGAGTGCATCTTTTCAGAGTGAAAACACTTCACATCTTTGCCTTTCAGCAGCAACACTGCAGGGTCATATCAGCAGCACTTGTTTTCCCAGAGGGTGCTGGGAAAATCAGAGGTAATAATTTGAGAGATTAATCCCACAGTCACTCCTGGTTGAAGGCTACAACTCTGCTCCAGCAGCAGCCTGCCCTGGAGGGGGAACCCTGCTGCTGCTATGCCCCAGCACTCCCCTTTTCCCAGTAAGTTGCTGCTCCATCAGCTGAAGTGACTGGTTATGGGTCAAGCTGATCGGGGCACATATAACTCCCGATGAGCAGTGGGGCAGAGAACGGCTGGGAGAAGCAGGACACCTTTAAGTCACCTTTGCCAGCAGAAGTCAGCACCTCGTGGGACTGGGACCACAGAGCTTAAGCTACAGGCTGGGGCATACAAGGAGCGAGGATGAGGCTACAGTAGTGGATGGGCAGGAAGGGGAAAAAAAGACGTGCCCTGTGTTCTGCCAGCCTGTGCCAGAGCGATCCACACATATTGTACAGGGCAGAGAGGAGGAGGAGGACTGCAGAGCTTACAGCCCTCAAGGTGTCCCCATTTCTCTGACTCCAGCAGCTCTGCACCTCCTCACACCTCACCTACACTCACCATCCTGACCTGTCAGTGTCCCATCTGCCAGCTGTCCCGTGCCCTGCGAATGGAGGAACGCCCCAATCTTGGCTGACCAGGACGCCTTGTGCAGAACTTTAGCTTTCTTTGTCGGTGGTTTCCCCTACAAAAGAAGGAACATTAGAAACATTAACAGCGCAGGAGACTAAGTAACCCCCTACAACTAGGTTTGTATCTCTTCCTTGGGAACAGTTTCAGATCGCTACAATGTTTCTTAACGCTCACAATAACAGGAAACAGCGGGTAACAACATATCAGTGTGTCCTTTCTCAGCTTTTGGGGAGCACCACCTTTACGCTGCCGTGCCTTCTCTGGGAACTTCGGGCAGGAAACAAAAACTACTGGGAATGTCAGTCTGATATTTAATTAGAGAGTAACCACCTTCCCCTACAAATAGGCACATCCTGTTCCATCCCCAGGAAAGCTCACAGAATTACAGAATCTCCCTGAAGAGCTGGAAGTCTGCCTTCCTAAAGTTCAGGAGCATGACTTCACTCCTTAGCTGACCTACATTCCTAAAGATTGCAAACTCCACCAATGCATGACCAACGCAGCTGGAGCCACTGCCTCCAGTCTTGACATCCCCAATTATTTCACTTACCTTGGTGGCCATCAAATCTACTGCTGCCTTCCCTCTGCTCCAGCTGTCTATTCCCTAGTTTAAGAAATTATCCCCCATGCATTCCAGGAGTCTCCTGGATTACCTACAGCTTGCCACGCTATGTTTTGCAGGTGTAAGGATGGTTGAAGTTCCCCAGTGTGACCCCTGGCTAGCCCGCCAGCACCATGGAACCTGAGAGCCAGATGGAAAGGTTTTATCTCACCTGCAGTCTGGCCAGGATGCTGGCCTTTTTGGAATTTGAGGAGTAGCTTCTGGAGCAGGAGACACTGCAGAAACGTTTGGTCTTGGAGAAGAAAGCCTCTCTGGTGCCCACAATCCCACACATTTCGCACACAGCTGGGAGAAGGAAGGCCAAAACCGTCAGCATTTGGCAGAGCCAATGCACACAAGGACAAAGCTCAGACCAGCTAACGCAGAGCAGATCCCCCAGACAGCCCATAAAATGCAGTCTGAATCCAAAGCTGCTCCCAAAGCGTGTCCAAAGAGCAGCCAGGCACCCTTCATGCCCCCCCACAGCATGTTTCAGGCAGCACAGGCAGTACCTGGCTCGGAGCCGCTGTCTTCTGTGAGCCGGCCTGTGGAAGGCTGGTGCATCAGAGAGGCCGAAAGCTCTCCGGCCTCCCGGTCCGCCACTTCATCGTCACTGGACTCCTCCAGACAGGAGCTGCTGTCACTGCCCATGCTGCTATTGTAGCACGTGAGGCTGTCATAACCCCCAAAGATGTCCAGTTCGTCATCCTCCTCATCGTCATCGCCTTCCTCCTCCGCCCGCTCCAGAGATGAAGTTTTGGGGCAGAAGGCAGATACCAACTACAAAAAGAGACAGTTTGCTTTAAAACAGACATTTGACACCCCGCTGCACAATAAACCTGCCTTTGCTGCTGGGGAGGCCCTCTTGGGCCAGGGAGTGGCCTCAGGGTGAGCAAGGAGTCCACATAACAACACCCAAAGGCAGGACTGAAGATCTTTCCCCCAGCAGGTCCCTTCACTGGTATTCCACAGGCTGCATTCTGTTTCCCAAGAGGAAAGCGTCACAGGGCTGTAGCTAGAGGACAGCTTGAGGAACATGGAAAAATACATGGCAAAGCACTGTCATGCTGATGAAGGACAGATGAAACTGTTCCTCCCAACACGGTTGCACAGCACAGCAGTGCAGACACCGTCGCTGTAAAGCCAGCACAGACTTCCAGAGCGGAGCACAAGCTGCACATTACTGCCACCACAGCTCACAAGACCAGCAGAGCCTGGAAACCAGCGGGGCCAACTCGGTCCTGGAGACAGTCCACGCCCTCTGCAAACTGCACGGTCCACAGCAGATCTCGGAGCAGAAACTACACACCAGCAGGATGGCAGAAGGTTTGCTATGGGTTTTGGCCTAAAACTAGATGCCTCCACAGCTAAACATCTTCCCTAGCTCTTTGTACCCAGGAGAGCTGCCAGGCAGAGACTGAAGAAAGAGCACAGAAAACCAGCGTGTCTCAGACTAGAAGAATCTTGAACCAGGCTCCTAATAAGCACAAAAGAAGCTGGGAAAATGTGTTAGCAACTCACGCAGGAGCAAGCAAGAAGTCCGCATCAGCACGGGAAGTCAAGGAACAGAAAGGCAGATTCAAACAGCTACAAGGGGCAGGAGGACACGACTGTTCCTCCAAGTGGGCAACAACAAAAGATCAGTAGCGAGCCCATTACTGTCCAGTGCTAAATTCCCTCCGATCCCTGGCTCCTGGGTGTCACTGCAGACACCTGGGCAGGAAGATCAGACTTCACTCACTGCTGTCTCCCCGCATCCTCCCTGGCTTTCACACAACGCAGACCCAAGGTCCCCACATCGCTTCCTGAACAAAGAGTTGCTCTCCTGCGGATTCAGGCCCTCAGGCAGCATTCCCGACGTCTGAAAGGCCTGAATTCCTCTACAAAAATAAATATTTTCATGGCCTTCTAGTCCCTGTGTGGGTGCACCTTATAGCAGCTCGCAGGACGCGAGCAGCGCTGATCGTTACTCCCCCTCAACACGAGAGCCAAACTTGCGGACGCGTTACAAGTCCCCCAGGGCTGCCAAGTAAGGGCACCAACCAGCCGAAGCCTCCTCAGGAAGCTGAGGGGGACCGCAGGGGCCCCATCCCGGCGGGATCAGGCGGAGCCCCCGTCGGTCCCGCTCACCTCTCCGCGGTCGCGCTCCATCGCTGCCGGGGCGCCGCCAGCCCGCCTCACCCGCGCCGAGAGCCTCCCCCCCGAGCCCTGCGCCTGATTGGCCACGGCGGCGGGGAGCACAGCCAATCAGCGGCGAGCTTGTTCCCGCCGCGCTGCCCGCGGGGCACGACGGGAGCTGTAGTTTTTTTCCCGCGGCCATGGCGCCTGGCGGCGGTCCCGCCCAGGAACGGGCCGGGCTCCGCTCCCGTTTTCCCGGCTGCATTCCGGCTCGTAGCTCGCAGTTAGCCCTCTCGGTCCCACAATGGCTTGGATGGGACGGTACCTTAAAGATCATCCTCTTCGAACCCCCTGCGGAGGGCAGGGTCACCTTTCACTAGAGCAGGTTGCTCAGGGCCCCATCCAGTCTATCTTTGAACACTCTCAGGGATGGGACATCCACAGTTTCTCTGGGCGACCTCTGCCAGTGCCTCACCACCCTCACAGTGGAGAATTTCTTCCTGTATCTAATCCCAATCTGCCCTCTTTCAGTCTAAAGCCACTGCCCCTTGTCCTGTCACTACCTGCTCGTATTAAAAGTCCATCTCCCTCCTTTTGATAATCCTCCTCCAGGTACTGGAAGGCTGCAGTGAGGTCTCTCCAGAGCCTTCTCTTCTCCAGCTCTATCAGCCTGTCAGGAAGCTTATGTAAAGGTAGTCCCTGGAGGCAGTTTTATTTTCCACCCTACCCCTTTTATTTTGTTACCACTGTCACTGTGTTGACGTAGGAGAAAAAAGAAAACAAACAAAAAAAACAAAACAAACAACACCAACAAACTGTACTGTGTATTCCTAGTCTGTACAGGCTTTGTAGTGAGTGGCTGAACAAATAACGTGTGAAGCACAACTGCACAGTCTTAGCTGCAGGTGGGAATAAAGCAGCATGGAAAAGGTTAATTCCAAAGGCTTACCTTACACATGGACTGCTCTTCCAGACAATCCAAAGGCTCTAAGATGAGGCTACAGCCTGTTGATCTAAACGCTAAGGAGTGTCACTATCCATGCGAAACACACTGAGAATCCGGGGTAGTGGTCACAGCCTGATTACAGAGGGACAGTGGCAGGGAGCTGGCAAAGCCAGTCTGCAACTTCTTCAGCAAAATTCCATAGCATCAGGGATCCTCCACATTCAGGTTTTCCAAACAATACTTCAGCAGTGTTAAAAAGAAAAAACATGCTTAAAAATAATAAAATTAATAATTAAATCAATCGTAATGCCTGTTATTCCCTTGTAAATACTGCTAGATATTGCACAGCGCGGCAGACAGCAAAGCTGTTTCCAGAAAACACACAAGACAAAATTAGAGACTCATTAAGTCTTTCTATGGCAGTAATCTTTCATGGAATACATCATGAGGCATAACTGGTGTGCATCCCCTGCTTCCTTCCCAGAGTGAAACAAGCAGCACTGCCCCCTTAGCTCACACGCAGGCTGGATCGAGGCTTCTTGAAGGCTGAAGTAGAAACAAGTTCTGTGTTGACACAGAACAAGCTTAAAGGCAGTCCCCACACCACGGCAAATTTTTTTATTGCAGTTCTCAAAAAGCCTTTGCAAGGAATAATAGTATTAAAATAAATTAATTTTAATGTGAATCAAGTTCAATTTGATTGAGGAATGTTTACATTCTTTTCAATAATAAAATCTCTGTTATGTAATGATAATCATAATGGTTCATAAAGCCAACTCCTTTCCTTAAGGATAAAACAGCACTGACCATCTCAGGTAACTAAAACCCCACATTTAGATTAGACTTCACTTTTCCCATCCCTTTCCCTGATGCTGTTGTGGGCTTGGTATGTGTTTTGACATCATCTGCAATAAAATTTTTAGGAATATCAGTACTAAAGGGCTGCTCTCAGGTGCGATGACAGAAGGAGTCCCAGCTGCAATGGGAGGAATTATTGCTGCAGGACAGGGGGTCAAGGCTGCTTCCTCAGGCACTGAGCTCCAAGGTGTGCAGCTTTTGTACTTCAGCATCTGCTCTGTCCCTCAGTACCACATCTTCCTTGAGGAGCTTTGTCTCACTGGCTCTTTGTGCTTGTCAACTGGGACTGTCCTCTCACCCGTGCTCTGGGATGCAGAGCTCATGTTCCAGGTCCCCAAGGTTCGTAAATTCATCTGCTGCTTCTCCAGAGCCTCCTTTTTCAGTTTTCTAGTCAGTTATTTCAAAGAGCTCACGGGAATCCTGGTGCTCCAGGGGCCTTTTTTCATTTCCAGCACTAAGTGGCAGCCGTTTGGTTACAGGGCTTCGAAATTCTTGTGTGCAGAGGGAAGTGGCACATGGTTTTTGTAAGGCTCCTCCTAGCTGACACTGAAAAACCGAAAGACATTGAAGGGTTTAATGTCTGCCATGAGGACTGGGAAGGGAACCATTTTGAAGAAAAAGTATTTATAGACATGTAAGCCTTGGCAATACATTCATGGTACTGTCTTTGAAAAAGGAATATAGGGTAGATGAGCTTGGAAAACCAACAAGCAAACAGAAGGAATAATAGAAAAAAACATATTCTGCTTAACCTTTGGCAGACTAATTTTACCAAGGTAACTGTGAAATGGAGAGAAACATGTCCTGCACTATGTAAAAACAAGCAGCAGCCTACTTGAAGGTGGGAGATGTGAGCAGTTCCTGTTTCCGAGATATTTCTCATGGGCTGAGGAGCTCGTAGAAAACCCTTGCCTGATCATCCTTAATGTTATGCACTGATGTTCTTCCACATTTACAGCCACAGTGTCACTAAGTTACACTGTAAAATAGACATTGTAATTTAACAGCTTGTGTAGTCAAGAAATAATCCAACCCCAGACCCAACAGGCAACCCAGTTAAGGGCACAAATACCAAGTTACTCTGTCCTTCCTTGCTGTTTTACTATGACATTAGAGCTGTCAATATATGTCAACACAAATGTCTTGGGTATGTATGTGTCTACACATACAAATGCTAATGAAACAGTAAATTATTTTTGTCCAAATTAGAAAAAAAAAACCAAAAAAACCAAAAAAAAAAAACCCCCCAAAACAAACAAAACAAAACAAAACAAAAAACAAAAAAAAAACAAAAACAAAAAAAAACCAAGAAAAACCCCAAACCAAACAAAAAAACCCAAAAAACCCCCAAAAGAACCCCAACTACACTCAGTTCCAAGGCTGTCCTGACATGGAGAGGGAAGAATTAATTGCCTAGGAGATAAATCTCAGTTTGAAGTGCTTATCCCATCCCAGACCCCCAAGAAATCTCGCTTTAGAGAGCAGATGTGTGGCACCACTGTGTCCTGCCAGGTCACCTTCCCCGGCAGAAAGGGCAGCCTGGATCAGTAAGTCCAGCTAATAGCAAAAGATGTTCCACCATACACAAGGCCTGACACATAATATGCAGTTTACCAAGATGGAAATCCCTTGACATTTCCTTTCTAACTTCTGGTGGCTGTAACTCAGGCAGTGGATGTGGCTACAAGCCCTGGCAGTGTGGGTGGCAGTAGACCCAGGTCATGCCTCAGGCTGCCCTGGCTTTCTACCAACAGGCGTGGTGAGATATTCCACTGTATGGCTCCCAAAGCTTTGGTCACCACGACATTGTACTGAGAGCTCATGGCAGTGCCCCAAAAGTGTGGGACAACGCAGAAAATGAAACGCAAATGAAAAGCAAAAGTGAAGAGGAAACGAAATGAAAGACTCCTTGTTTTTTAAAAAGGGCAACAGAAGCTCAGGAATTTCCACCAAAGGAGCAGGGTTGGAAAAGAGCTTTCTTCTGGTAATGGCCTTTCAATCCCTGCTATTGCCCTGGAGACTGTGGGGGCATGAGGAGAAGCAAAATACCCATTACCTTGTACTTGTGGTTGCATCCCACACAGCTCTGTGCTCCCAAGGTAGGCTGGAGCCTGCCACCACTCAGCACACCTGGGGAAAACCACAGTCCCAGCTCTGGAAGGGCTGTGGAGCTAGGAAGGGCTTTAAAGACGACTGAGGGAGATGGCGCCAACAGCAATTTCTCCAGCCTCCCCAAATCCACCACACTCCCTACAACAGGGAGAGCAGACCGGAGCCATGGCCCATCAGCTGCACACAGCACCGGCCACGGAACAGGCTTGCCTTCCTAACATCCAATATCCCCTGCTGCAGAGTCGAAACCAAGGCCCTGTTCTAAGGGAGTGCAACTGAGGCAACTTGAGCAAACCGTCACAACATTTCTAAACAAAATGCCAGACAGCAGTCAGGCAGGCAAATGCTGGTGCACATGCCACAGCTGCAAGGCTCACAGAACAGCTCCGTGCCTCTCCGGGCATGATGCAAGCACAGATGCTGCTGCAATCCCTGCGGATGGAGCATGTTGCGCTTTTACACTTTCAGGGGCCAGGCTAGGCTGTGTCTCAGGCTGGGATTTGTGGCACACAATCTGCTTAGACAAGCTGAGGGAAGAAATGGCTCCTTGGGCAAACTATCAGATCCCCCAGCATTGTATTGTAGGAAGGCAGCTGCTGAGAGCGTTTGTGAAAATAACATTCCCCAGACAGAGCACCCTGCGGTTGGTCTTCAAATAAAAGCTCATTTTTAGGGTAGGAAGCCTCATCACACACTTAGGCAGAACCAGTCATTAGGAACAGACTCTTCTGACTGCTGCTGTCTTTCACTACAGAACCTGCTCCACACCGTCCAGAGAGGATGGGCTGGAGTCCTTGAGTCTGGGCTGAAACTGGAACCAGCGAAAAGACCATCTTGGAAACAGGAGGTGGAGTTTCTTGCAGAGAAACTGTGTATCATATACGGGAAACGCGCTGAAAAAATGAAACAGAAGCTGGAATGGCTGTCACCATCACATCATCTCCTTCAGCCTTGTCACGGTGCTGCCACTGCCGGTAAGAGGCCACAAGCTCTGTGCTACGTGAGGCTCTGTCAGGCTTTGCCTGGGCTTGTCTTGGCCTGCCAGGAGCTGCTGTAGCTCGTTTTGCTGTTACAACAGTTGTCTAATGACCAGGTGACTGCTACCAACATAGTCTTGGGTTTTGTGCAATTATCTAGAGTTTGGGCTACTCAGTACCAGAGAGACGTGGGCACAGTGAATCCAGCAAACAGGCAGCAAGGTGATGAGGAGACTGGAGCCTCTGTCAGATGGGGAGAGGCGGAGAGAGCTGGGACATTGGAAGGTCAGACATTAGAAAGTTTAAATCACTGAACTACACATTATTTGAGTATAGCCATTAGCATAGTTATAACTGGACAATCAATATCTGACTGGATTGCTACAGCTTTGGGTGTGAATTCTTTTTGCTGGTCCAAGAGTCTAATAAATAGGAGTGAAACAACCTACTCTAACTTGGACACAACTGAATGGCAAGAAAGATACAGATGACACCCTAATGTTGTTGTCACCCTGAAATACTCCCGCTACTTGGAACAGCCACAATAGTTCCCCAAATGGTGAGTTCTTGTTCTCCAGTAGAACCAGGGAAAGCAAAAGTGGAGGGATGTCAGGAAAATAAACCCTATGCAAATTTAAGACTACTGATCATCCACACCACCTCAAAAACTTGAACTTGGCTCAGAGTCAGCACCTACAAAGAGGGACAGAGCAGCTGTGCTGTCACATAGAATGCGTCATGGCACTTTTCAAGCAAGCCTCTATGTTGTCTCTGTTTGAAGTTGGAAGATTTGTAGTGTGCTCTGCAAGACCCCAGGACTTCCCTACTTCAGGTGCCTTGATGCAGGTCAGGACAAACTCTAACCACGGCTTGCGTGCTAACTCAGCGGCACTAAAAGCAAGTAAATCAGAATGCTGGGCACACTTTTCACTTCACTAGCCTGTGTGTGGTCAGAAGAAATTTTATTTGTGCTCCACCCTGAGAAGTCGCCCAAGGCTGAAAGCAAAACCAGGCTTCGCTTGGTGGCAGGGGAGGAAGAGGAAGCGCCATGGAGAGCACAAATCTAAGCAATCCCAGAGTGCTGTCCTGGCACGGGGGTCTTTCTGCTCTCCTTTAGGTCAGCAGCAGTCCATCCCAAGGAACCAGGGTAACTGTGGGCTTGGTGCAGAGCTGGTCTGCACCATGCCGGGGGGGCAGCATGAGGTTTAGTCAAGGGTGGATACCAAAGCCTAGGACTGCTTTCCTCCAGCCTGCCACAAACTCTCCACCGTCTTGCTGAAGGCTTGTCATCAGCCCTCTTTGAAATACAAAACTCATTGTCCTAATTGTGTTTATATCCAAAACCCAAGCATTTTACTCCCGCTTTTAAAGATCTCTAACATCCATTCACATTGTAATACACCATTACTTTTGTTTGGCACTTGGCTGAGCTTACTGTCAAGTCCACATTTATCCCCTCCATCATCTTCCACCAGCAGCTTCCAGAGGTCAGCTTGCTCGAGTTATTTGTCTGGGATCTGCAGGTATGCTGATGCTCCCAACACAGCCAGCATTACACAGTTGTGCTCTGGTCACATCCTTGGTCCCATCTTGGTCTTCCAGGTGCATAATGCCCTGGCTGGTGAGCTATTCCCTAGGCAGCCAGCACTGTATGCGCGGATTTTGGAAAGCCCTCAATGAACCAGCCACATCCACCACGACCAGCTCAAGGACAACACGGATTAACTCCACGTGTGAGCGCAGCTGCGAGCGGCACACAACTGAGGGTGGCCCTGCACACACGCTCGCTCCACGGTGACAGCGCTTCCGTTTGGGAATGCCCCTGCGTCCGGCAGGTCCCCAGATGTGACACAGGGGGAGCGTGTCACACGACACAGCCGAGCCCCCACGCGCCACCCTGGTGCGGCGCCTGCCTGCAGGGCATCCACACTCAAGCTTACCTCATGCTCACAACTCCAGTGCCAAAAGGCGCACAATATACTCCAAGTGAAATAGGATTTTTTTTTAATATCACATATCCAAACAAATAGTTCTCATTTCAAAATGCAAAATAGGTCCTTTGAAGATCAGCTGCTCCCAGGCTGTGTGAGCAGGGCGGAGCACAGCTGACTGGCACAACTGTCGAGGTCAGACCTCGTTTCTTTGGTAAGATACATGCCGGGAACAACGCGAATGCAGAGTTGTACCAAAAGAGTCCGTTTAGAAGACTAATTATTACTCCACATCCCTTATTAGAGATTTGCATTTTAAAACAGTCATATACATTAAATAGCTCTCCGACGTCTAGATAGCAAACATTTGAAGTAGCACATACTCCGCTACCCCCACCATTTTAAGAACAAGCAACACATGTGGGAGAGAAGGGAAACATTAAAAACAGGCTGTCTGTCTCACACAGTTTATTTAACAATAGGTAATAAGAAATCAATTTTAACAGTCTATACAGTGATCGAAAGTTCTTATTTATAGGTAACCAACTTTAATTGCATGATATACAACATTTGAGGGTTTTTTGCTTTCTATTTTCAAGTTTTACAGAAAATGGAAGAGGGTGGGAAAGGGGCACAGGAGAGAGAAAGCAAGCATAAAGAAGAAACCCCAGGGACTTTTTCTCAGGTTGAAATAATCCCGTTGGAATTGTTTCTTACCCTCTTTTTTATGTTTTTTTTTTCCTTTGTTAGATGTAAAAATAACGAAAAAAATTCTTTCAAGAAAACAGAAACCACAATATATATACTACATCCATTTGGCAGCTGCCCCTGTGTATTTCCAAAAATGTTGTCTTCTCTCTACATGTACAAATTACTTTAATACTTGAAGTTTTTTTTTAAGCTCAGACTCTTGTATAGAAAATTCTTGGAGGACAAAAGTAGACTTCAGGAGGGGACTGAGCTATTTAATATTTTTACATTTTTCAAAGAATTGACATATTTCCAACCAAAGAGGAAAAGATTGGTATTTATTTTTATATATATATATTTATATATGCAATGTAGTTTTAAAGCAACATTAACCCCTTTTGTCCTCCGGTTTTAGGAAAGGTTCTCCTGTGGTTTTTCTGTTGTTCTGTTTTTGTGGTGGTTTTTTTTGCAGTGACATGAAGAAAAACCAGAATAGGGAAAATGTTTACCATCTGCCTCAGTAAATAATAACTATCAATATTACATATTTTCATTAATTTAAAAAAAAATAAAACCTATTGGAGGCATGAGCAGGGCATCCTTTGGTGAGCAACCAAAAGACCGCCTTCCTCTCCCGACCTCCCCAGCGCACACGAGGAAAAAAAAAAAGCCAAGAAAAAGGACTGGTTATGATTCCAGCCATAACAAAAATATATTCTTTGTACTCTACTGTCCCTCAGGTTCGTTGTCGGTTTGTTTTTAAAATCACAAACTACTGCTGCAGAGTTCAGATGTGTTCCAGGGAAAAATGTCGTTTTAGCTAAGAAAGATTCAAAAAAATTCGTCTTCAATACAAAAAGTCTTCTGAAAATAAGTTTTTTTAATTTTCTTTGTTTTTTAAATTTTTTTTAATTTTTTTTTTTTTTTTTGCTCCCAAAATGCTACAACGTGTCTAGTGTATGTCTAGTGTACTCTGTGAAAGGTTTGAATTCAAGTCTGAGTTCTCGGAGCTGAGCCCCAGTTCCGTGGCGCTTGTACCATGGAGGCCTGCCATGCCGGGATTGCTAGCAAGCTGGGAAAGCATTGCACTCTGGTCCGGGCTGGCAAAGTGCCCTTGATCCATGGGGTTAGCCTGGGCAGCTACCAGTCCTGGATGTGGGGAGCTGGTCTGCGGGGAGACGTGGTGTGGAGAAGGCTGAGGCTGCATCCGAGGGGATGGGCTGGAATGAGGGGGCTGGGACTGGGGCCGCGGTGAGGGTACAGGCTGCGGAGAACGCACTTGATTGGTGAGCGATGAAGGGAGCTGCTGGCCCTGCAGGTGCGGGGACTGGGCCTGATTGGGGAGCATGTGCTGTTGTGGGCTCATAGGATTGGGCTGAGCTGGAGACCCCATCTGCTGCTGAAGCAGCCTTTGCTGGAAAGCCTGTTGCAAACTGGCTCCTGTCTCCGCACCCATGGCCTGTGGAAGCTGGCTTATTTGTCCCATGTTTCCTTGCTGCATCTGCTGCATGTGATGCTGCATTCGCTGCTGCTGCTGCTGGGGATACCCGACGCCCTGGGGCTGCTGAAACTGGTTGTGGTTGGCCATGCCCGGCCCCAGCGCCGGTCCCGCTCCCTGTTGCTGCTGCTGCTGCTGGTGGCGCTGCTGCTCCATCATCTGGTGCCGTCTCATCAGGAGATCTCGGAACTGGGGAGCCATCCCAGAGTGATTCATGTTCATCTGCTGCGCCTGAGGATTCATCCCAGCCATGGCCTGCTGCGGCTGCTGCTGCGGCTGCTGCTGGGGCATGCTGGGCCTCTGCACTCCCGCTTGCATGGGGTTCATGTTCTGCATGGCCGGGTTGGGGTGCACCCCTCCTTGCTGCCCTTGCATGGCCTGCTGCGGCTGGAGCCCCGGCTGCCCCTGCGGGATGCCGGGCTGCCCCGCCATGCCCTGCGGGTTCTGGGACCCCGCGTACTTGGCTGCCCGCTGCTTGATGAAAGCGGCCAGCAGCTGAGGGTTGGAGTGAAGGATGTTAAGCACCTGCTGCTGCTGCATGGGCGAGCTGGGAGACCTGAGAGTCCGCAGTAGGTTTTGTAAGGCTGCCTGGGGCAGAGGTGGTTGTTTGGGCTGAGCGGCACCAGGTACTTGACCCATCCCTGGCTGAGGGGCCATATTCATCGGCTGGCCCGGCTGAGCTACTGACATCATGGATGGCCTCTGCATTCCTGGCTGCAGCTGAGCTTGGGGTAAGGCCCCCTGCACCCACGGTGGCTGCTGCTGAATTCCCGCTGGCCCCATTCCTTGATCTATATGGCCACCGGGACCTCTGCCTATCTGTGGAGGGTTCATTCCCATCGGTGGCATCTGGGGCATCTGGTGCTGAATCGGCCTCTGGAAGATCTGAACCTGCGCCATCTGGCGCTGCGTCTCCGCCGCCCGCTGGATCTGCATGGCCATTTCCACTGCTGCCGGAGGAGGACCCTGAACCGGTGGCTGCGGTGGCTGAGGTGGAGTCGGAGGCGTCACCTGGCCCCCTGCCTTGCCCTGGGACACGGCGCTGGGGGGCTGAGTTCTTGGCATGGTGTAGGGTGGCATGCTGTTGGGAGGTGCAGGCTGAGGCTGTGACACAGGCTGGGGCGGAGGCTGAGGTTGTGGGGTTTGCGGTGTGGGGGGCTGCTGGCCCGTTGGAGTCGTCGGCGTGGCCGGCGTGGGCGAGGGCAATCCTTGCTGCTGGCCTGCCACACCCGTGCGCTGCATGCTCGCCATCCTCCTCCGGAGCATCTGCGCCTGCTGCAGGCGGTGCTGGAGCTGCTGCTGACGGAGCTTGTGTTTGATGTTGAGGCAGAAGGGCACGGGGCACTTGTTCTCCTGGCAGTGCTTCGCGTGGTAGCAGCAGAGAGCAATGAGTTGCTTGCAGATGGGGCACCCGCCGTTGGTCTTGCGCTTGCAGCCTTTGGTGTGTTGGACAACCCGTTTCATCTTCTGACAGGACGGCAGCGAGCAGTTGGCGTTGCGACACTGGCAGGCGTGGACCAGAGACTGGATACAGCGCTGGATGCTCAGGCGGCGGGAATCGCCGGGGCTCTGCGTCGTGGCAGTCTGCTGGTTGTTGCTCTCGTCATCTAGACCGAGGCCTAATTTTTCCATCTTGTGGTCGTGGTTTTTAGTGTTATAGCAGGTGATGCACAGGTCATAATCCTGAAAAGGCAACAAAGGATGAGTTATCAGTGTTCCTGAAACTCTATACCGTAAATGAATAAATGATGTCACGCCACCTCAAAAAATTACTCCCATTCCGTTCCAGGCAAATTGCTCCTCTAGGGAAAAATTCCATCTTTCATGCCACACTGAAGTACTAGAGAAGGAATAAATCCAAATTACAGCCAGGGAAAGTGTGTGGGTGTAAGGGTGTCTGAAAGCTATACAAATATATAAACCTTGAAAAACAAATTTGCTCTGAGCTGTTAAGTGACACGCTATTCAACGGGGCCAGAAAAATCCCAACAGGAAAGGAGAAGAAATAGGCAGGGGACAAATAGCTGCTCATCTGCTCCTGCTTCAATAGAAGAGGACAGGAGCGGCAGAAGAGGTACCAGCTTTCAAAAAAGAAAAGTTGTATTTTCAGTTTGCAGATGTGAGTTAAACACCAGAAACTGCTGAGAGAACAGAGTGCATTCTGTGAAAGCAACAGCACGTGAATTTGGGTTCAATAATTGATCTTTAAGTAAAGCATCTTAAGTTCTTAGGATTCACTAAGCTATAGGAAATTTAGAATTTACCTTCTGGTATACACCAAGAAGGTAAAAGCACACATGTGTGCATGCGTGTGTAGATACAGATATATGTAACCAGAGGAAATGGAAGTATCAAACTGTAATTAGGATCAAATCTGAATCAGTCATTCCCTTCCAGCAGGCTCAAAAACTAAGTTAGGAGCCAGATACAACAATAATCCAGCTTCCAGTGGCCACTGAACCAAACACCTGGACTCGAACTTCAAATGCACTGGTTTTGCAAACACTTCTGAACACACAAATGCTGTTTGCAGCATTCTATGGAGACAGAGTAGTGGAAGAGTCACAGGACTATTAGGATCGGACTTGCAGCACAGCAAAACCTCTGTGCCAGTAAACCAACAGAAAGCCCTCTTCACAGAAATAGCGTAGCCCCACACTTCTGACTCTGGAAGGAAAATGTACGCATTGCCCTTGAGAAAAATCAGCTGATCCTACCATTCCTGCTCAAGCCACGGCTACAGTTCCAAATTTCTTAGGCAGCAGCACCTTAAATAAACTACAGAAAACACAATTCTATTTCAGCTCTCCACAAGGCAGAAATCACTCCAAGCAGCACGTGAACAGAACCACTTGTTAAGGAAGATGTTTTCCCTCCCTTCTTCTGAACTGCCAGCAGATACGCTGCAGAGATTTTTTCCATCAGTTAATAAGGAGAAATCAGTTTAGGCAAAGAGCACTCTGGGCACAAAGAGAGAGGGACAGAAGCAGGGAAAACTTCACCAAACATACCTCACAAACAGTGCAATGCCATCTGGTCTCCACATGATGCTTGCACTCGTTGCAGGTGTAAACAAAGCGGTCTTGGCTCTGGGTATGCAGCTCCACCAGCATGCACATGGTTGACCACTGAGCCCTCCGTAGTGAGGAGAACTCCAGGTGCTTGTCTCTAGCAAGGGTTAGGAAAGCATCACGCCCATCCATCAGGTCACATGGAATGAGCGGGTCAGGCTCAATGATGGGGGGCAGGGAGTTGGCTGCAGGGCCAGCAATGAGACGGATGACAAAGAAGACCTGAAAAATAAAAAGGCTTAATATGCTAGCACTTATCAAGATGCTTTGGTCACCAAACCTCATTGCAGAGTGTATTGTTCCAGGATCAGCTAAAATTTGAATGACCTGCTACCAGGTGAAGTGCTTGTGAGGCTTGCTGAGGGGAAATCTCAGACCTCTGGGTGCCCTGCAGGTTTACTTTCCTCTAAAGAAATAGGAAAGGGGCACTGGACTGAACAGTAGAAATGCTGTAGCAATCTAGACTGTTAGGAAGTTCTGCACAAGCACAGCTGCATTTATTCCCACTGCCCTTGCAGCAAAGAGTGCCCAGACTTAATGGTACCGGTCTGTCTGGATGAGCCACTCAATTCTCCAGCCAAACCTGTATAATTTACAGGGCACAACTCTGTTTGAAGTATCAAAGCTTTGTACACCTTTTTACTGAAGTAAAAACATTCCTCATTCAATCAACCCTTACCTCCTTGTGCTTCTCCATAGTGGCATACAGTTTCTGGGAGAGGTCATTGGACACATTGGGCATGCCAGGCTTCTTCTTATTGCCACGACTCAAGCTGCTCTTATTTTTACTTGTCTTCTTATTGTTCTTCTTTTTGGCATTTTTGCTGTCTCCCTTGCTCACCTAGCAATTTTAAAGACATTTTATGTCAGGTATCTAAGCGACACCACATCACCACTGTATTATTTTTACATATTCTATAACTGCAGGACAAAACACACTTCACAATCATTTACTCTGAAGACACATACATGAAGGGTCCCTAGAAACATTAAATCAATTCAATTAGAATTACTCAAAGATCAAGATCACCAATACATACATGCAAAAATATTAAAAGCATAGATGCTCAGGATGTACAAGCCAAACATTAAATAATGAAACTTGTTTCTTTGTTACAGCTACACACTCTCGGACAATCACAAAGGGGTCAGTAGATGAATTAAAAAGCAACAATAACTGCAAAGTGCAACTGATATCACACTAATAAAGGTAAGAAAGACTTAAACCACCTAGATTTAGTTTGCTACAGCTCTGATATATTTACTTTTAACAGATTGCATTAAACTGATTTTAGTATGAAGCCGTTCTGAGTCCAAAAGCATTAACACTGCAACTTCTAGCATGCACCTGTCATACCCTGCAACAGTCAAACAAAAAAGGTCAGCTTAATCCAACTATATTCTGTTAGCAATGAACAGTTTATTCCTCACTGAGCTGCTCAGAGAGCCCCTCAAAACCCCACAGCATAAGATGATCAAAGTAATTGTTAACCAAACAGGCATTTTTCCTAAGCTTAAAATAACTTTGCCAGAATGGAAATTCCCAGTGAACATGGATGACTATCACATCACCTGACAGTACAATTTATTACTGCCCCTTCTTCAAGAGTAAAACATAGGATCAGTAAAGAATCAAAAACATTTGAAACAACAATAATAATAATAATAAAGTTACATAGTAATGTACTGCAATTTGGATTTGGGAGCCAAACTGCTGTGACAGCTCAACTAAATATTGACCAACCCCACACAGAGAGCTAAATGATCTTTCACAAGTGGTTTCTGGGTTTATATTAGAGAGATGAGGACTTTAAGCTATACTTTGTGGAAAGCAAACAATACCTTCCTAAGAAAGATGTTACTTAATGCAAATTTGATATAATGTTGCCTAATTTCCTGCAGTTTGTTCAATCAAAGTCCTTGAAAGAAGGTATTGCAAAGAGCCACACAAGAGAATCGTAATTTTTAACATTACAGCAAAAACTTCTAATGCCCCCTAAAAAAAAATCTAGTATCTGATAATATGATGAAGCAGCAGTATTTAAAAAATTAAATAACAAGTACTGCTACATGAGCAAAACTACTAACCTTCTCCTAGATTCGCTACTTCTTCCATAAAAAGCTCAGAACATTCAAGGATAGGCAGATGCATAAATTCTACATCTGTTCACTTTCAAACTTATTGTTGAATTAAAAGACATCTTATTTTTGAGGGTTTTTTTGTTCAACTGGATAACACAGTTGCACATTCTCAAAAAAATTTGCACAAGAAACCAGCAAGAAATTCCACTAGTTTAAAGTAGCCCAACAACAGTTCAGCTGTAATTTGTGCTTCAGATCCTCAATGCCTTAAAGGTACTAAACAAACCCAGTGAGAATCAAGTACTAACTCACAGCTTTCCACTGCTTTCTCAGAACATTCTACTAAGATTGGTGTTACAACATCTAAGTTAGAAAGAAGAGAGTGAGCCACTCTTCAAAAGCTAATACTTAAGGAAAAACTTCCAAATCAGGCTGAGGTGGCAACATGATCATCCATAACAACAGGATTTCAGCAACAAAATATTCAACTAGCAGCTGTTTCAACAAAATTGCCTTTAGTAATTAGATACTTTATAGCTGTATGAACACCCGCTGTTCTTCCAAATGTAACTTAGTGGTGTTTTACCAATTTATCTAATTTATAAACTGTAAAATTTAAATTTCTATTGGAGTGAAAAGTGAAAAACCCAGTTAACCAAAGTGCCTTGCCCCCACTTTTGTTTTATAATTAGCCATATATAATCAGAACTTCTATGTTAGATCATGAAAAGCAGAAGCATCCTTACATCTGTGCTTTCATTACTAGTGTTTTCTTCTCTCTTCCGTTCTTCTTCCTCTTGCTCTAGTTCCTTAATGCTCTCCTCCAGAACATTAGGCCAGAAGTCCCCTTCAAAGTAAGGGAGCTCCTTTGCACTTGTCAGACGGTCTTCTGTTGCCTGCTTAAATATATCCTAAAAGAGAGCAAACCCACTTTTGGTTATCATTATTACAAGTCACATAACGAAGGGCAACGCTCTCAATGAGTGACAAGAAAAGGCATCAGCAGACTAAACAAAGGAAAGCTTAATATTTCAATTTATTTTATGATAGCACATCCTAAGTGCAAATGTAAGACTGTATCAGTTACAGTTTGTCAAATACATTTGAAGTATCCCCATTCAGAAGAAAGAAATCGTTACTGCGTGCTAGATTTCAAATGTGCATTCTTACCAACTGGGACAATGTAATCACAATTAATCTCAACGCTCATTTAAATCCTAATAATTCCAAAGATTTTACATACTTCTAATTGCATCAGCATCCTTACATTGCAATTTGATCTAACACAAGACTTAAGATTCCGTATATGTTCTTTTGTTCTTTTACAGTATCCCTCCCGAATTTAGTTTGTTCTAAGGAACCGTTTTCAAGTATTTTGCTAGAATGATTTCAGAGAGTATGTTTTAACACTAAACCTTTGGTACTCAATTCACTTGAAACTAATGCAGTAAACACCAAGAATCAGGCACAATGCATAAAGCAAGGAAGAACCCAAGACAAGATTGACCACTCTCCCCCAAGCACACACTCAACACACCTTATAATCATGGACGATGCGCTCCGACACAGACTTGTCCAGCATCTTTTTGTACCACTCTTGCAGTCTCTTGGGTTTGGGTATCTTTTGGTCAGGAGGATGGCAGTGGAAGATGTAGTCATCTCCTTCGCTGGGCGGGCACGCCCAGATGTGTCCGGTAGTATACCTGGCGCGGGCAGACAACACCGGCACATGCAGGCGCTGACAATGGACTGTCGCGCCCTCCCCTCGGACACCAGGTGGCGCCACCACCGAGCTGGCGCCTGTTCCCGCACCTAACATTGCCATCTTTTCACCAATTTCCTAAAATCCAGCGCTGTGTGCCGGGCGCTCATAGGAAAAGGGTGCGCGTTTTATAGCCTACATAAAAAAACAAGGCCTGGCACAAACCTGCAGCTGCTGTCTCCCAATTAAACAGTGGGAGAAAGATGAAGTCTAGGTATTCCAAGAGTGAAATCTTGAGACAGAACAGTAATACTTTATCTAGCAACATTTTAGAAACAGATTTACTTAAAGACAGAATCCACTTCTCTATTGTAAATCCTCTGGCTTTTGAGAACTGGTTTGAAAAAGTTTTAGAATTATGTCTGGGAATAAACAGGCACTGCCAACCTATGTTATTGGGTGAACAATCTAGGGTACTATTAAGATAGATACAGTCAATTAGTAGCTGCTGCAGTGAATATAACACCTAAGATCACTTCTTCATCCTCAGTTCCTCTCTATTAGTTTTTGAAGAAAACTCTAGTATCAGGAATAACCAGTTAGAGAAAAACAACCATCCTTGCCCTGTTGACAAACAGCTCTGCAGAACCCTCCCCAAGCCCTGGGAGCTGTAGCCAGTTGTCATTCCTTCTGCCTGAGCATGGAGAGATGATACTGCGTGACCAAGACTGTTTTCCCAAAATGAGAACCTGATGTTGCCATTAGCACAGAAAATAGCATTAAGTAAAGCTGAGGCTTGAACTCTGTGCAGCAAATGTACAGACTCACAGGTTAGAAAACAGACAATAAAAAAGCAGAAAGAAGCCTAATGTATGCTTTTGAAGTAATAAAGAACACACCACCTCACTGAGGTACTGAATAAAGTACCTCCATTTCAGCTCCCCTAACTTTTCTCATCAACTGCTTTAAACAGTCTCTAACAATTTCTCCACAGAACTTCACCAGTCTGCACTAGGTACCTTGACAATAGAGTGATGTTTGTTTCACTGACCTTTCTACTACAGTAATCATGGTAATTTAATTTCCACCTTTCTTTTTACTGCAGTTGTTTTCTGTTCTTTTGCACTGTCCAAGTATATTCTCCTCTTTCTTTCCTAACTCTTCAGTTTCTCACAACTACTTGAGATTTCTTAATGGCCTTATACAGCTGTTACAGAGTTAATCAGTACTGACAAAATACACAACTTTCTCCTTGTAAACAAGGAGAAGAATTTACTTGCCAGCCCAAAGAAATGGCCTAATTAAAGCTGGGGCATTATACAATGATAACATTTTATGGACTGGAGAAGAGGCTCACTGTTTCTACTCAGACTTAAGGAAGTTTTACATAAATTTGGAAACAAAAATATCTGAAGCATAGGCCTCCCCTGAAAAGCCTGCAATTCTTTTTTCTCTTCTCCTTTTCAACTGCAAACAGCTGTCAAATTATCCTATCACAGGTTGATACTTAGGCACCATATTCTTTACTATAGGATATAATAATTTAATTTGCAGCAGGAACTACTCATCACAAATGTTGTACAGAAGAAAATGTTATAAGATACTTACCCAAGTTTCTTAACATATTCTAGATATCCAATTAGTATTTCATGATAGACAGCAGTCCTCAAGCATTTAGGGCGGAAGAAATGAACACTGTCAAGGTAAGATATATACACTCGCCTAAAAAGAAAAAGAACAAAAAAGCATGAGAAAGAGGAGAGATTTTGAAGTAATTCTACAAGTTTATTAATGTTATTTTAGACATCCAAAGCATCCATTACAACAGCAATCTGTAAAGCCTCTGATCCTAATTTACCCCTAGAAACTTGGCCTTTTTTGATATCCTAGCCTCATCTCCCTAAAATTATTCAAACCCCTCCCTTGAGAACACAGATAAGAGATCCATAAGGCAAGGCTGCATGCCAGCCAGCAACCCCAGTGAGAAACAGCTCTAACATTACAAAAGCTAGTTTGTTTCTAGGAGGTTCATCCAAAGGAGGGAATAACCTCTAAGGTAAAACAGACTTTCATGGGGTTCCTCACCTTTGATTGGGTGGAGGGCAGTCGGAGCCATACTCCTGCACATGCATCCCAAAGAAGCACAAGTCTACACCATCAATCTCCTCAAAGGCAAAAAGCGCTTTTGTTCGGTAAGGGAAAGACTCTGCCATCTCTCCACTGTCCACAAACCTGCAGAGCAGAGGGTAAGAGGAATATCAAATATATTCACATACCATATACTGCATGTTATTAGGTAAAGGCAACAAAAACTAGGGCTATTCTAAGAGTAACTTCAGTGCAATTTGAAAGTTAAATGTTTACAGCCTACTCAAATATGAGGCACCCACTTTTTACTGTGAAAAAGACATGCATCACAAAAAATTATGATCCTGCTGGAACACCTGTTTTTCACAAAGTGGCTAGTGATGAGGGTTTGAATACAAGTCTTTTTTGACTGGATATTAGAAAAAAATGTCTTCACAAAAGGGACTGTCAAGTATTGAAACAGGCTGCCCAGGGAAGTGTTTGAGTCACCATCCCTGGAGATATTTATAAGATGTGTAGATGTAGCACTTAGAGACATGGTTTAGCAGTGGCCTTGGCAGTGCTAGTTTAACATTTGGACTCAAGCTTAAAACTATTTTCCAACCTAAATGATTCTATTTAATCCAAGTGTACCATGTAAATACAAATAGCTCCCACTTCTGCCAAAAGAAAGCATAATTAGAAACGAACATACCTTGCTTTCATTCCTGGTTTTACTTCGACAGTTTTGTCAGATGCATGTACCACCCTAACTGTGACCTCTCCTGCCTCAGGGTGATTCTGTCGTCTTAGGAAATCATTGACTCTGTTCTCCAGGAAGGTACCAAGTCTTGTAGCTGGTAACCCTGCAAGAGGAAAATACAGCTCTAAACATATGCAACCTGAACTGTTCCTATGTGATTTCTCTACTCAGACATTAGACGAAAAACTACTTTTAACATATGCAGTATGCTAACATAAATTAAAACTTGATCTTTAAACCCTACCACTTCTAGATGGGGTGAGCTGCTCTTCTCCTGCAGGCACATTTATGGCTTATACATTATTTAAATGAATACATAATCTGTATTTCAACCCAATTTCTATCTTGTCTTAAAAGTCAATCACAATTAAGGTTTCTCCTGAATAGATGTAATTAATTACTTAAACTGGATTAGAAAACACTGCTTTCAGACATCTTCACAAGCAGATATTGCATTTGGAAGTATATTCTGTCTATAAAGCCATAGTAGCCAAGTTTGTATCTCCACTTACTAAAGAAGTGTATTTCAATAATGGAAGTGCTTTAAAACAGTGTGTTAGCCCTCTAAAACAGGCTATTAACTAACACTAGAACCTGTGAATGCAAACACTCTACACTACACTACAAAACTGATGGTCAAAACCAGCCAAAAGTATGCTCGAGCTTCAAAAAAAACTTAAATACAACAGAAGCAAAAAAGCCATCCCTTTCCCATTCTTAACATATTACTTAAATTTGCTGGTGCAAGTGTCAGAATCTTACTTTTAGCAGAGAATTTGTTCTCTTTCCTGGTTCGTCCTGTTTTCTTTAGGCAGCCATCACAGACAAAGCTGAAGCAAAAAGAAGAGAAACTGAAGTCACCTCGAGTAAGACCATCAAGTTCTCTAGCATCTTACTATTAGAAGCAAAATCTTTCACCAGCTCTTATCTGGTCTGGAAAATACTTTAACTGAAATTTGAAATTAAAAGTACAAAGAACAGCCCAACTGTTTCAGAGCTGCAAAGGAAGATCTAAGCTCCAGGTGCTGCATGCCCTATCAGTCGCCCACATCCCCACCAGAAAGCCCAGGGAAGTCTCCACTGGCAGGTCTGACACTATCAGCTCAAAATATTCTAGGAGCAAATAGGCTCAGACTGCTGTCTCTGATGATAAGACATTGCAACACCAAGCATAAGGCTGATCTTTTTCTAAATGCCCAAATACACTGTAGACTGAAATGAGCCTATGATTCTTCCTCATGTACAGGACATCCAGTCTCTTCTGCAGCTATGTGGATGGGAGAACAGAATGTTAAACTCACAGCTTTTTGGAGAAGAAATGGGACATACAAGCTCTAATAAAACTTTATCAACACGTAACTTGTCATCCTTTTTAAAGTTTTCAAATCAATCAGACAAAAATGTGTATGTTGATAAAGAACCATGTAGCATCTAAAGAAAACTATATTGTTTTTTAAATTTAATCTAATCATTGAGGTAAAAAAAGTTGATTCACCTCTTAAATTCTTGATACTATAATTTTTGAAGATGACAAAGTAGTATGATTTATACAGAAAACAGATCAGTCAGAAACTGTTACCAGAACTAAAAACATCTTTTCATCAAGGCCTAGCATCTCTAAACATAAAAGGCTGAAACACTCTCCAAAGAAGCACTGGAAATATTAAAGATTAAAAACTTCACTCACAACACTGTACAATATATTGTGGAAATATGATGTTACCCTCTAGGTTGTGTAAAATTTTCAAGGACTGTAACTTCTTCCATTAAAGAGTCTTTAAGATATAACCAGTATAAGGAAGTTTATGCATGAGCTCTACCAAATAGTAAATATGCTATCTACTTAATAAGGAGAAATTCCTCACCCAGAAGGCCAGATTATCTCATTATGAAGAACACAGATCTGATGCATTTTTCTTCCACACTCTATACATTCAACAAATCTGTACAAGGCAAAAAAAGGCAAAGGGAATCAAAGGTCAGTAGCATCATTGCTTGCTTGCATATTTTGTAATATTTTATTAGAGCATTTCTAGCATTTAGGCTTTTGAGTCTATTTAACACAGAGGGCACATTTATGCTAAGAACAGCCTTTAGAACAAATTAAGAACCTGCCAGCTCAAGTCAGGCAGACTATGCAGGGACATCTTATTACCATTTGTTTGTCTTACCACCATCCATTTTTTTTCCCCCAAGTGAAGCCCTTTTAAGGATAAAATCTGTAAACTGCTTGTTGCTGTGAAGAGTAGAGGAAAATGGATTCACATATGTCAGGAAAGGAAGAACCAGGAGAAATACTTGGCTGTTAGTTGCCCTGCTATGCTTGAACCCCGAGGTATATTACAAATGCACTGCAGAAAGGTGGGAAGGAAGAACACAGAAGCATATACCTAAGTCACTTTTAGAAGATCAGCAGAGATTTAAGGACAACCGAGATAAGTCATGTGGCTTAGTTCCAAGATGTTGGTGAATATAATTCTCCAAAATATCTAAGGTATATCAAGTATTAGGACAACCTGACTCCTTTTGAACATGCCTGTCTAAATGTTTAAGACTTTGAATAAATAGTTGTAATGTATGCAAGGCATGTGGTATCACACTAAGTTAGACTATATTCTATCTCTAACGAAGGGAAAGAAAAGTTATGAATCAAGCTACTATTCCTCTCCTTCCCACAGCCCTTGTAAAACAGAAGAACTGGCTGACCCAGAAGTGGGTGCCTTTAGGAAGGATGGTGTGGGAACAATAAATATCCTTTTTGCTCATTCATTTGAGAACTGCGATAACGTTTGCAAAATGGCAACATAGGTGTATGATGCAGGACCACGTAAAGCAGCTTCAAAAAACTGCTCAGGAATATCAAGAAAAGCAGCTGAGTCACCATCATCTTAATGTTACTGAATGACTACAGTTCTGCTTTCAGAGCATTACAGAATAAGTGGCTGATTCAAAATATAGCAACTTCTCTGTCTACTACAACTACCTGTAAAATGCAGCAACTAGAAACGCCAACAGCACTAAGAGCTACTGCCAAATGACTCAAACCAGTTCTGAGATTTGAGTGTTTGCCACAATCATTTTTCAAAGCAGAGCTATTTGCATCCATCCTTCTGTTGAATCCACATGCAAGACGAAAAAAAAATGGAGTTATTTCAGCCCATACATCCAGTGTTACATATTTATCAAGCACAGCCACAGGTTTGGGTCCTGAGCACTGAATGCCAGATCTGCCGATTACTGAGCAGCCCCTACCACCTAACAGAGCTACATGACATCAGAAAACATTCAAAGACAAAGCTGATGGTGAATTAATAACATGTATCTTACAAAGTATTTATTATAAAATGGGGATCATTCAAAGAGTGACAGCAATACTTACAGCTCAGGATCCAGTGTATCATTTTTCCTTTTTGAAAACTGTTCTTTGTTTATCGTGCTATGGAGAAACAGGCAATAAAACTCAGTTTTAACACAAGACAACAAACATTCATGCAATACCACACCTATCCACAAACCAAGACAAAACTTACAGGCAGATTTTTTAAACACTCACTGGCACTACAAGGAAAGTAATAGTATTTTACAGTGACAGACAAATGAAGTGTATGTCACTCCACTTCGTATGTGGAAAACATTCTTTTTCTCTTGCAGAGAACAACAATGTGCCCTTCTTCAGTTTTACTACAGGATAAATATTAAAGCTTACTGACAATTCAAGTTTTGGATAGATTTGATCAGTATTTAATGGTGAAAAGACTACTTGATATGCCTCTCATATTCTGCAGGCAGAGAATTCAAATTATATTTGATTACTGAGAAAGGTAGCAATCTTTTTTCAGATTCCCCATGCCCTCCTCCTACATCAACTTCAGAGGAAAAATTTCAGCTTCCAAACTCTGTAACCCCAGCCCAGCCACTACTATATATTATCCTTACCCTTCTCTACATCATTTTCAAGGCCTAAAATCCCATCTTTTTAACAGTAAGGTCCCAAGTATCTTTTAAATGACCTGATTCAGAACATACAAGAATACTCAAATCTATGAGAATTTACCCCAAGGAGTGTTCTGTCTAACATATAAGATCAGTATGACCCTCTCTGAGAAGCAATGACAGACTCACTCCAACTTGCATGAGATGAATTAACCTTCCTATCTCCTCTTATTTCAGTGTTTATTCTGAAGACTGTCACCTGCAGAATACTTGAAGCTCCTTATAAAATAAATGATGAAGTCAAATATCTCAATTCCCTCGAAGTATTATAATATAGTGCATGGAGCTTAAGCAGCATATTCCTAAGGTGTACTCTATGACTCTAGATTGATTAAATTTTGGATCTTTGCTTCTACTAGAATAGCAATCCACCTATCCACAGGGACATGACACGGCCCATTGGATGAACCAGTATACAACATCATTTCTTCCTTTTTCCTTCCAGAAAGGTAAATCACAGAATCCTAGGATGGTTTGGGCTGATTAAGGCAGGGAACTTAAGCAATTATCACCCCCTGCCTGCCATTCTCAGGGACACCTTCCACTAGACTAGGACGCTCAGAGCTCCATCCAACCTGCCCTTAAACTCTTCCAGTGATGGAGCATCCAGAACTTTGTGCCATCCATTCCAGTGCCTCACCACCCTCATAGTGAAGAGCTTCTTCCTCGTATCTAATCTCAATCTACCCTCATTCCGTACACTTACATCATCCCAAAGCCAAACAGATACTTCCAGTACTGTTCTGTGTGCATGCATTTGTGCATCCAAGATCTGGTTCCAAATGGAAGTTAACTCAGTTTGTCCAATTACCAGCTTCAGCAATTGTCCCTCTGGCTTCGGACTTGCCTCAATTCCTCATTTTATTCTACCTGCAGGGTTGTTGCACTGCCTTCCCCCAAAAGGATTTCTGGAATAACTCAAAGAGCAACTGCTTAGCACTCATTTGTCTCTTAAGAGCTTCGTTAGTCTCCAAAAATTCTATTTCAAGATTTTTTTGCAGGGGGAGGTATGAGGAAGATACAGCAAAATGAAAGACTGCCCTAATAGTTTGCCACCAACACTGTAAAATCCATGCACAGCCATTTATTGTGTCCTCAACAACTGCACAGCATTCCTTGTAGGCAGATGGCATTCCAGTACTGAAATATTTGTACGGCAAAGGAGGTTGCCTGCTTCTGGTTTGGATGAAAAACAACCTGATGTTGAATACAAGCTTAATAGCATAGCCAGAGTATAAAGAAAAGGGTACATTTGACATTTCGAGTTATGTCTATCACACACTTGCCTGCAGGCATGGTTATTTTTCTGCAGTAGAATACTTCTACTTTTTTTCAGGGAGAAAAAGCCATTTTCTTCTTTCCCTTCTATTGGTACAGCTGCAATTTTAAGCACTAAGTGTTTATTTGTCACTGGTTCAGTCAGTCCAGGTTTTAAAGACAAGCACAAGTCCAGGCTTTTATGAAGGACGTATCATCCACCTTCTTCTAGCTAAAAACCTACAGCTGGAACTCCCCCTTCCCTACAGAAAGCACTGTAGGCCATGATGCAGCTCACAAAAGCACAGCCCAAGCAAACACAAATAACTCACGTTTGAGGTTGTGATGGGTCATCTCCCAGAGAAACGCTCTCCCCTTGGATTTCGTTGAAGCACTTCTCACAGAAATGATACCTGTCAGCAAGAAGGCCATATTTGGGTGAACTGCTCCGTCCACACAACACAGCCCAAGTCAAGCAACGGAGCCACCAATCACAGCAGGCCAAGGAAGGGACAGGAGCAGAGAGCAGGTCATCAACGGCGACAAGGATATTCAATGATGCAGATTTATGGGCCCCACATTGTGTTTGGTTGGTTTGGTTTTTTGGTTTGGATTTTTTTTTGGTTTTTTTGCGCAATCAAAGCCAAGTGCAGACAATGACAAGCATGAAGGAGAAATTAAAAAAAATAACACACACACACAAACAAAGAAATGGGGGTTTGCAGGACAAAAACAAAAACATAGAAGCAAGACAAGACAACACAAAGCAGAAAGCCAAGGCAAAGCACAGATTAGCATTAAATCTCTCAAATGGGTTCACAAGCAGCAAACGATAAAAACAAATTAAACAAGAGTATTCCATTTTAGCATACCCATACCCTCTTCATTTTAATAATCCATGCCACGTACAGCAAAGAATTAAAATGAGACAGGGGAAAGAGCAGAAGGAAGGAGGAACTGCTACTCTGACTTGTACATCAGCACAGCAGTTCTATCGGGAGAAGGATCTGCAGGAGATCAATGGAAGAAAAGTAGTCTTCCATCTTAAATGTATAAATGCTGAAAGGTCACAGAATTCCCTCCCAGTTGAAAGGAAAAGCTAAATACCAGAAACTTTAGGAACCATAAAATCTGTCCTCAGAATTCTTACAAACTAATAGAACTGTGAAACGCTATGTTAACTAACATTAACTAGACACATAATGCTCTACAAGGATGTTATTCTGCCATAGCCCAGTCTGCACATAGAACAGTCCAGCCATCACTACAGCAAGCATTACAGAGAAAGATCTCATTTGTACTTCAATAAAATAGGAGATTAATTCAGGATTCTACCCTAGCCTTCAAAAATGTTCTAAAGCTGTGGCTTCTCCACTATAAGACATACGGAGTGCACAAGACAGCTCAAAATAGAAATTAAAAAATTCAAACAAGCTCATTGTAAAGCCACACTAATCTATGTTATTAGCAACTGTTAGGCTAAAAAGATAGGTCTCAACCTCCTTTCCCAGTTTTCATCTGAGACAGTGCAGAGAAAAGTACTTCTGGAATTACACATTTCAATCTATAGATACATGCATGTGTATACATGATGTAATCTACAAGTCACACATAGGCACCTGTTACAGTGCAGACATTCCCTTCTAACATTTGTAAGCATGTCAAACATCAGATCTCTGAGCAATAGTCTTTTGGTTCATCTAGTACTTGCCCATGGACAAACATAAGCAGAAGATTCTGACATGACAAGCTCTACACTACATACAAGTCTAAAGCTACAATAGCTATTGTGGGGTATTATAGGACTAAAGAAGCAGGAGAAGCTTAAAAAAAACACCATTTGGTGCTATAAAACTTTATGAAGCTTTTAAAAGGTTAAGCTATAACTTGTATCATCTTTGATTGCTCTCATCTGACCAGGTGCTTAAGGAAGCTACAATTCTTGGAAAATTTTGGCTTTCAGGTAAAATCCTCCATCTTTCTGTTGTTCTTGGGCTGGTTTTTGTTTGTCTTAGGTTTTGGAATGAAAGGAGAGCAGGAACTAAACAAGTAGATGGATCTTGGGGTTAAGCAGTTCTCTGCTCCAATAGGTGCATTCTGGTGACAATAAGGGAATATGGGAATGTTAAAACATGTGTTTGACTGCTTCTTCCTGCCTCACTTCCCCAGCTGTCAGAGCTGACTAGCAAGAAACCTCCTTTCAGAAGTCAAGTAAGTTTAAATCCTTTAACAAACCCCAAGTAAAGAATATACTCCAAAGAGCTGTAGAAGGGACAGCAATTAACAGAGCTACTGATAGCCATTGCCAAGGCAATTCTCTTTAGGAAACTTTGTGAGAAAAAGCAAACATCAATCTTCTGAAGATCTGAATACACAGATCTTCCAGTTAAGATATGAAATACAGAAGTAAGTTTGCTCTTTGGTGTTAACATCATGAGAAAAACAAAGACTTGCCAAAACCAATATGTATTACAAGCATTAATACACTTTCTGCATAGTATTGCTTCACAGTAGGAAGCAAAGGCAACAGACTTGTATCTATGATTTGTAGGTAATTCAAGATTTAATTAACTCCAGGATCAAAATGTAGTAAAACATCACATTTCTGCAAGCAAAGGAGAGAAGAGCAAAGGTTGCAGTGAACTTTTGCCCAAAGAAATCATTAACACATAAGGCAAACTATTCAAGAGCACTTCCAGCAAAAATTTTTTATCTTAAAACATAAAGGTGTACACATATAAAGTGAGTGTCTATGTAAATACACACATGCCTATAACAGATTGATTGCAGCATGCATGAAACTGCACCAACAGAGTTTTCCTTACCTGTTCTGGTAGCTGTAGTAAGTGGCATCTCGAGGGATGGTGCATAGCTGTTTACCATAGCAACACAAAGTCTGTGGCGAGAACTCCAACTGCAAAGAGGAATGGGTCACCTCAGTATTTACACATTTTCACTTGCTCTCAGTGGGAAGCAAGTGTGACCCAGACAGTGAACACTTCCACCTTACTCCGTGCACAGATCTCTCTGTACAGCAAAATCTACCAAGTGCTAGTCACAAGAGACATTAAGTGGGCTGTTATTCTGAAGTGAACTCTTCTCCACATCAAAACAAGGGAAACAGAATTTCAATATACAGTGAAATACAGAACTTCTGAAGTAATAAAACCACACCCATTTAATTTGCAACAGCAAAAGTTTGTCCTAATAAAAATCAGCCTTCTGCTGTTGTCTTTCCCCCCCAAGGACTTAAATACAAATAGATAATTTAAGGACTAGAAAGAATTAGAAGATCCACAAAATGCTCAAATGCAGATTACTCAGGATTGCTAAATCCTGGTAAACTTCAGGAATTTTTTTACACACCATAACTGATATAACTGAAACTGCTATATTTTCCCCCTTCAATTAAAGGAAGCAAGCAACAGACTAAAGATATTTACTTTCTTACCTTTCTTCCACAGCAATAACCAAGGCTCTGCATAACTGGGTCAATTTCTTGCTCAAACACCTCTGCCAGTTTGGAGCAGTACTTGTATACCCGGGATGTTTTGCGGTTATACAACCAGGCATTATTGAACATGAGCCAGATGTCATCTACGTACTGCCACGGTTCCTGATACTGTCCTGTATCCAGCTTTCTCTTGATAGTAGAAAGATCCATGGGGTTCTTCACTATGTCAAAATAATCCTGCAAGAAAACGCAGCACATCAAAACCATCCTAGGGAACTGTGTTGTGACATGACAGCATGTGCATTCTCAGCGTATAAATTCTTCTCATCAAGAAAAACAGGTTCCTCCCTGACTTGATTGTCAAACTGCTTGTGACACAAAGAATGCAATCTCCAAGTAACACCATACAATTCTCCGGTGCTTTGCTTTCATTATTCATTTTTTTTTCCTCAGGTGCTGTTGCTTATTCTCACAACTAATGGAATCAAGTCACTCTAATTTTAATCAGCAAAACAAGTATTAAAAATAATAGAAAATGCCTATGTTTTTGCAGCCATTGTGATCCAAAGACATAAACAAGAACATCAATATGTTTTCCGTAGCCCAAAAAACCTAAGAAAATAAATAACTTTATTCTATGATAAAACCTATCACATCTCCTCTAAAGAATACCTTTTTCCAATCCACCACTGATAACAACACAACATCTACAGAGGTCTGCAGAATGACAGTCAATCGAAAACTTGTTAAAAATATTAGCAAGTGTATAAATGCTTGTAATACAGCAGGCCTTGAAATTTTGTAGCATCTGCCTTTAAAAAAAACCCCACATCAATAGCAAATAACTCTTTTAGGCAAAAATCATTTTCTGAAACACCTAAAAAAAGGACTTCTATATCTATGTATTTGTTTATACTTTGTAAATTTTTGCAGTCAATTCAGTTTAAAAATACAGATCCTTAAATGATAACTGTCTTCTCAAGACAATTCTAGAACAAACAGAAAATTTAACCTAAACAAACTTCTAACTTGAATTGTTTCTTCTCTTCCTATAACAGATAACAATCATAATACACATTAAGTGGGTTTGATCTGCCTAATTTCCCACATCTTCAGACAAGATTTATACACGATGAGAAACACCGACAAAAATCAGCAATGAGTGCATCACAACAAGAAGCAACAACCATAAAAAGGCCATACAGCACTGGGGTTCTGTTGGTAAATCATTCCAGTGCATGCTGTATGTGCTTATTTAGTAAAAGGAACACAGAACCAAACAAACTTGCCTACGTCAGACCTCGTATGCTCCACTACCCGAGTTAAACCTCCCCCAACACATCAATACGAAGATGTTAACAAGACAGATGTAAGCTATTCTCAAACAGGTGTGCCAAAATACAGAAGTTTTGAATTAAAACCAGGAATTTATCTTGCTAAGGCACTCACAGGAATTCCTAGTAGTTGGGGATCCACAGGCTGTCGAAATGGAAGAGACTCCGGATCCTGACGGTAAAGTGCCTCCAGTGTTGGCATAAGCGCCTGCCGCAACTCTTCTGGCTTGAAAACTTTAGAAAACAATCAACATTAGAAAGATAGCAGAAACAGCCGGAAGGAAGAAACCTGCTAGAAAATGTGATGTCTGTGGAAAAAGACAGCCAGACAATGGGTTTAAGGTACTTAGCATGGCTTGTTTATCCTCTGCAACACTGAGTCGTGAGGTAGATGTTTAAATGATCACCTGAAGAAAAGGCGATCGTAAGACGACATTAATGAGTAGAGATGGTTCACATTCCAGATAAATCCCCCCTCCGAGGCCCCGAGGAAAAAAAAATTGTCTAGAGAATCTGTAACTGAGTATTTCAAATCTCCATTGTATTGACAATTTTACTACGGCTTAGTGTCTAATTCTAAAGGCTTAAAGAACTTGCCCAAAGCCAATTATAAGCACATGTATTATTAGATACTTTTGTCCAAAAGCCACAAAGAACAATCCATATAAGTACCACATAATCCACTAAGTACCAAAAAGGAAAGCCCAGGTTTTTTTCCCCTGCAGAGATTTCTCTAGGGAGATGCAGTGAATTTAAGTAAAAACAGTCTTCCTGCTTACTTTTTTTCTTAGACTGCCCAGCTGCTGGAGAAGACTGAGTTGCTGGAGTAGTAGGTCTTTCTTCCCCCTCGGATACTTCAGTCTTCATCTCAGGTTTCTTTTCTTCCTGCTCCATTGGGTCTGGTTTACACTCCTCCACAACTGGTTCTACTTTAGCCTGGAAAGCAGTTTGAAGCCTGTCATTTAAATCCCCTGGGCAATCACCCATCCACATTTCTGTCATTTAAACCTATCTGTCCTGCTGCCCACCCACTCTTCTATCTTCTTTGTAGTCAAAACTCACCTAAAACTTGAGCAAATGTGTTAGAATGCATCTTTAAACACTGCATAGTAGCAATGACGAGCTGCTAACGAGTTCTGAGCTGCGAGTTGACACATGGGTACCTCTTCAGGCAGTTCTAACAGCCTCTCCTACAGCAGAGCTGCCAGGATGATGCGACTGGCAGCCACACCCCTGGCTGTCGTCGGTGACAAGTTGTCAAAGCCCCAGTAAAGCAGCCCATCATGGACATACATAATAATTTAGGTTGGAAAAGACCTTTAAGATGAAGTCCACTATTAATATGGCACTGCCCAGTCCACTGAAGTGAAGTGCCACATCTATATATCAGCTAAATATCTCCCTAAATGGTGACTCAACCACTTCCCTGAGCAGCCTGTTCGAATGCTTGATAACCCTTTCAGTGAAGAAACTTTTCCTAATATCCAATCTAACCCTCCCCTGGCACAACCTGAAGCCATTTCCCCTCATCCTAGTATCTGCTATTTTAACAGCAGTAGGACTGACCCAAGTGCATTCTCACACTGGCATTTACTAAAGCAAAGCTTCATAGCAATCACATTATAAGGGTCCTTCCTGTTGCCACTGACTTCTACCACAATTTCACCAGAAAACACAGACCTTTCCTTAGGAATAAGACAAACTACCACAATCAAAACTGCTGCAGCAGCTAGCACCTACAGCTCTCACTGAATTCTGGAAGGCACCACAGAAAGCATCCAGGAGTACTAGATGAGGTATTCTAGCCAACAGTCTCACCTCAGGTTTCTCCTCCATTTGCATCTCTGTTTGTTCTGGTTCTCCTTCCTCTGTTTTAATCTCCATTTTCACTTCCTGCAAGGGTGGCTGCTGCTGTTCTGGAACAGTCTGCTGAGAGTTCACCTCTGTGCTGCTGGTGGATGGGGGGTTGGATACCTGCCCATCAATGCTCACAGCCGGCTGTGAAAGCTGAGAGAACAAAACACATTGCAAATGGGCTTCTAATGAACCTATTTTTCTTTTCTAATCTATGTTTTACCTATGCTACATTTCCACCCAGTTTAAAAGCACTCTAGTCCTTCTATTTGCTTTCCCACAACTTCCACTATTGGAAAACATGTATCGGAGGCATGCTCTAGAAGGCCTTGTATACAAAAAATGGCATTGTTTCCCCTATTGTATAAGCACTATGCACGTGTATACATAACCAAAAACCTCATCCACATTTCAGAGTGTATTTCAAAACATGTACAAGAATTCTGTAAAATACTTCCTCTCTGGAAACAACGGATGATCTACAGACTTGTCTTGACGGAAAAAGCTTACTCCCCCAAACACAAAAAAACCCCCTATTTTAATATTAAATGTGCCTGGGTACACAACCAAAAATTAAACCTTATACACACACATTTGCAGGGAAAGCACCGAAAATTAAACCTTATACACACACATTTGCAGGGAAAGCACAATGAAAGCATTTCCTTACAGGTGTTGTGGGGTGCTGAGGTTGCAGCGGTGCTGTCGGTGTGGGAACAGATGCAGTCGTGCTCTGCTGTGACAAGGGCTGCTGCTGTTGCTCGGCAGAAGGGGTAACTGGAACTGGAGGCTGGACTTGTGGAGGCAGCTGTGCCTGCGGAGGCGTTGGAGTCTGCCTTTGAGGGGGGTGCATAGTTTGGGACTGCGGTCCAGGTGGCATTGCCTGAGGAGCAGATGTGGGGGCAGTGGTGGCAGCAGCTGCTGCCGCCTGCTGTTGCTGTGATCCCAAGCCTGGGGGCGTGTGGTGAGGCGTTGGGGTTCGGCTAGGTACCGGAGAAGGAGAATTTTGGTGCATGGGAGGCTGTGGAAGAGGTGGGCAGTGAATATGGCTCCCTTGAGAACCTGGAGCCATTGCAGGAGAGTTCACAGGACAGGAAGCGCTGGTCATTTGTGCCTGTGGGAAAACAGGTACACATTTGCAGTGACTTGAAACAGAAAAGCAAGAGAAATTACTGTTAAATGTCTGCTTTCCCACAGCATATTTTAAAAAATGTGACAAAGCATCTGCTTCACTTTAAAAAACTCATTCAAAAGCAGAAATGGTCTAATTGACTTATTTTGTTCTACACAAACCTAAGTTGGTTTTATAATTTATTCATCTCTTAGAGAAGTTTCAATACAATAACTTATACTTGTTGATATACTAAAAGAATGGCACACCTACACTCCCGGTTCGCAAAACATTTCTTTCTAAAACTGCAGATTTGCACATCCTGAATATGGGACAATGCACCACAGTGAAAGACTGCATTCAAATATACTCAGTGTGCCCATGCCTCCACCCCCAAGGTAAGGAACTGAGTTTATCATCACAAATAAATACAGCTGTAACTCTACCATTATAAAATTACAAAAAAAAAAAAATTGTATTGGTCAAGATAAAAAACTGTAACTCCACAATAATCTTGCCTGCAAACTAGGAAGAAGCATCAGTGAGAAGCAAACTGACGTTCCCTACTTCTTCCTGGCCTGAAAGGTTCTTGCTGAAAAGGGAGAGGGAGAGGACAGAAAGGAAACTGCTAGACTGTAAGTTCAGATCCTCAGTAGTGATAACCCTCCTAATCCCCCAAAGCCAGCAACACACAGGCCTGGACAGACCTGCCTTGTTATGACTTATTCTGCCACCTCTTAATATCTCAGGCTCTGCTGCTTTGCTGTTCAGCAAGAGAATCTTAACTACTGCATGCTGAGTCATAATTTCTTCTTCGCTCCATAAAACCAAACCTAAACCAATTCCTGACACTTAAATTTAAGCCTGAGAACAAGTCAACGAGATTTCACCCTCGCCATTCCCAGTGCTACATCAGGAAAATGAAAAATGAAAATAAATGAATTTGGTCGACTATAGTTCCAAAAGCCTCTCAAGGAAACAAAGTTGATCTCCGTTACTACAAACTGAACAATCATAGCCAGTATATGACAAAGGTCATTGACACCACTTCAAGAAATCAGAAACTTACTTGAGATACTGGTGTCTGATTGCCTGGCTGAGTCATAGGCAGGCTCGCTGTGTTCATTCCCGGGGAAGAAGCAGGGAACTGAGTCTGTTGTAGAAATTGATTCTGACCAGAAGGCTGGCCAACTCCTGGTTGCTGCATGCGTGAAGGAAATCCCATCTGGTAAAAAGAAAGCAACTCATTTCACACAACGTGCATATACCTTCGTAACATTAAAAAACAAAAAGAAGCAAAAAACCAACCGAACAAAATAAAAACCACAACAAACAAACAAAACCATTTATCTTGTTGCAGAAATTGATGCTTGCCACTTATCTGTAGGATACAACATGAGAAGCCTACTTATAGCTCCTCTCAAAAGACAGAATTTATGATGATTTCTCTTAAAAGCTAAGTAAAAGGATATTGATTTCAGATTGGAACTGTGACTTAAGATTTATTTTGGTTCCTTGTTTTAAGAATGCAACAAAAAGCCACTTCACCTTAATTTTTAGGCAAATCTTACCACAAACATCTAAAGATTTATTCTCTATCAGGCAGACTGTAGAGGAGAAGCAAAAGACAGAAACCAAAGGGCCAACAGAATGAAGAAGTGATGCTTGATTTATTTTCAAATTTCTTTTATTTATTGATTTTAAGGAAACCACAGACAAGAGAAGCAAACCCGTGAACAACTCGACCCTGGAGGGAAGGCACACTGACCTGGTTCATGGCCCCGGCCTGACTTAGCTGTCCAGGGTGCTGAAGAGGAGGGGTTTGTCGGGGTCCCATCGGTGACAGCTGCATGTTCATCTGGCCAAACTGATTCATCCCTGTGAATTTGTGCCAAAAAACCACGTGTAAACAAAGGCCTGAAATCTCCTTTAGGCACCATTCAACATTTGGAGAAGAAATGCTGTTTCTTTATAATTTTGTTTTCTAGGAACCAGCTTTCTATCAAATATTGCCTTCTATTTATTAGTTATGTGGAATAATTTTAAACATAGTGTTCAAGCTACCTACTATTTCAGAACACTGACCAGCTTTTCTTCCCCCTCAAGACATCTGTTCCCACTGTTATTGAATTGTAAGTTTGAGAACTTACTGTAACACAGGACAAATACTGATTTGTCACACCTACTGCTAAAGATCAACTTTCCACAGAAAGTTGCATTATCTTAATTACATATTAGAAATTCACTTATTGAATCTCAAACAGTATCTTAACTTTGAGTACTTCGCATGTTGGCTACAAAACACCTTGAAGGCTCTGCCCTTTTTTTCTGAGCAGTAATTCTCACCACATTGCCTCTGCCACCAACATGTCCTCACCCGAGCTAGCTGGGCTCAACATCTTTGACTGACCCCACCATCCTATGCACACACAATCAGAAATTCCAAAAGCATCGAGCTCCTTACTTAACAAAGCAAGCAGCTAATGTGCAGCTCAAAATCCTAAGATGAAATGCTACTAGAGATAGTGTTTTATATTTACTATATAGTTATATAAGAATTATGCAATATGGATAGCTATTTTCTTAAGCACATGTAAAAACTGCACATGATACAAGGTTTCTCGTGCTCCAGTAAGAGCTGTCCAAATCCAGGATTCCTTTAAAAAATCACAGTGGCAAATTTTCTTCAAATATTTACCTGGCTGTGCCTGCATGCGATTCATCATCTGGTTTGGCACATTGGCACGTATCAGGGTTGGATCAGGAAGAGGACCGTCTGGAAAAAAAGGCATTGAAATAAGATATTGTTATTCAACAGACCACCAGGATTTATCCACCAAACATTTTAGTGAGAATTATACATTAAAACCCAAGTTGATGGAAAGTAAACGTATACAGTAACTAAACATTATTAGAGTCCTCAAAGTGTGAGGCAAATTCAAGAACTTCCTTAAAAATAGAAGTACATCCCAGTGACAGAAATAACCTCTGACTTAAGAGTCAGCTTTCAGAAACTGGGGACAATTTGAAGCATGTTATCAAGCTACAACAACGAACAGTAGCTCACAAACAAGTCAGGTAGCCATGAACAGCTAAATGGTCACCAGGCTACTGAAATGACAGTACAGGATTTCCAGCACCAGGTAATCAGTAACCCAAAGGTTCTTACTTGCAGACATTCCTGGCTGTGGCTGTCCCATATTGGGCCCTTGATTCATGGGAGCTTGTGGCATGCCCGGAGCATTTGGGATCATATTTTGTTTCTGCAGCCTGGTTCTTCGTTTCTCCTCTAACTCCTTCTGAATCTTGTAGATCTTCTCTGCTAGCAAGTGATAGTACTCTGCCTGTTGGGGAGGAATAAAAGCCAGGAAAGGAGATGAGACACTTGAAGAAAAGGCAACTAGTTGGTCGCAGTGATTCAAACTTGCAAAGCAGCCTCAGAGACACACATTTAGGCTTGGGGTTGGAGGTGTGTCTTCCCCTTTGCAGGAGCTGTCAGACAGGAGGGGGAAAAGGGGCATTGCTAAGGGCACTGCTCTCAACTAGTAGACCAACACCAAACAGTTCCCTTCTGGTGTCCAACACTTCTCTGGGACAATCACAGTGGAGAGTTTCAACGCTGCCTTTAGGGGACTGAGAGAGGTCTCAGGCACAACACATCTCAACTCCTGGCGCACCCAGGCAGCAGCCTTTAACTGACTGATTCCTAGATCACATCCAGCAGCCCCTAAACACTTGTTTCCTCAGCTTGGGAGTCCCATCTGTGCTTTCATTCCTCTTCCTCCTCAATCACTACAGGATCACGGTAGAAATACACAGAACTAGACAAAGGGGGATGGCATCTCACCCTGCTGTTTGCTGATTCATACATATCCCCTTCCACTTTCCGAGCATACGCCACCAGATTCTCCATACGTCGATCCTTCAGTGCTGCAGGGTCAGGAGTAGGAAATATGGCTTGGACTCTGAGGGGGAAGAAAAAAATGTTACAGAAATGCATACAAATGATTAAAATGTTCTCAGACCAGCAATAATCCCAGTGGTTTGCACACAAAGCAGCAAGCAAATCCGCTGACAGAGTGCATCTACTGCTACTTCTTCCCGGGGCAGTAGATGCTGTAGATGGCTTGAGCCCTTGTAGATGGCTTGAGTATGGAGTGGGGAACTTCCAAGACAACAGCCCCAAAACAGCAAATGAAGCTCCATCTTTCATGCTTCTGCTTTCCCTTCTCATGCATCCTGACAAAATTTACTCCTGGGCCCTCTAGTTTTGCAAGTCAGGCTTTCTTCTGCAACCCCCTCTGCCTCCAATACACTTCTGGGGCAGCAGCTCACCTAACAGGAGATTGTTTTGATATTAGCTACTCACAATTTATGAACAAGGTGATTCCGGAGATCCTGAGTTATGTCTTCATGCCACTGCTTTCGAATTCCAGTGTTGGATGGCTGAGCTGTTGGCATGGCTCCCAAACTGGCAACATTGGCGCTTTCACTCATCATGGGGCTTCAAAAACAGAGCAAGAATTGAGTGCAAAAGTCTAGCCCCAGCTTAATCATCTTACAGTCATAGCCTCTTTTAGAATAATGTTAGGACAAAGTGCTAGTTCAGCCATTGCCTAATCAATGGACAAACTGCAGAAATAGTGCACACACACCAAACAACACCATGAAAGAGTACATGCTGTTCTACCCAAGGACTTGGAAAACTGCAACAAAAGCTACAAAATCCAAAGGGAGAGATAGCCATCAATGGCATTTACTCCACTGTTTATGCAAGAAGTGCCATGAGACCAAAATCACTGGGGTACAAAGGATTCAACTTACTTTTGAGAATTCATGGTTGAATGTAACATTGAGTCAGGCAGCAGATTAGGGGGTTGAACCCCTACTCCTCCATTCACACCCATTGGATTTGCACCTAGAAAACAGAAGAATACAGAAAAAATGAAGAGCCCCTTTACCACACAAAATAAGTAACTGTTGAGCAATAATAACAAGGGTTTAGACTTTCAAGTACTTGGACTTTTGTGAAGGAAATTTAATTACCCATTGCTCTCTTCACCCTCTTTCTTTTACAAACTTAGAAAAAGCCTGAGGCACAACACTAGTGGCCTCCAACTAAAGCACCCATCCCATTACTCTTCTGTACATCCTCCTAAACTTATCAATAAACAAGTGATTTTAATTTGATGCAAATATTATGCTCCAGAGTCCTTTTCTTTGGCTCTCTAATGAAAGATTTCAACCACTTCTGGTTTTTTGTTTAGAAGCAGTTGGGGTTTTTTTCATTCAGAATCTTAGGATATACCTTCACAAAGGCTTCAAAAACTTAAAATATAAGCTACCACCTACATCAGACAAGGTCCCTTCTCACCCACTCCATACTTAATGTTCTTCCAACTAACTCCAATGTTTGTAAGAAGGAAAATCTGACAATCCTTTGCAGGAAACACCTCTAAACTGCTGCATAACAAAACCTGATTTTCTGAATTGTACCAGATCTTAATCACCATTAAAATTGCCTATTCTCTTCACACACTACAGCTGCCTCTCAATTAATAAAGAAAAATGCAGCACATTCCTGTCTGGATCTTCCAAAAAGATTGTTTTGTGACGCGGCAAGTAGCATGAAAGCCATTACTAAGCTTCACACATATTTAGGACATTTGAATCCTACAGAATCTTTATTTCAAGCAAAATTACACACTGCAGACAGGAGAAACCCACTGAATTAAGTATACTGAGGCTAATACATTCCCCTAATATCACAACCAAGTATTTAACAGCTTTTTCATAAATTTGTTCCAAATCTCCCTTCCTTTAGTCCTTTTCTTCTTCCCAAATCCACTTTGCCATCTGAAAGCACACCAGCTGGAAAGACAACAATCAACCTTTACCTTAACTCTCCTTTTTCCAATGATCAAAACCCACCATTTGTTTGAACTAGGGGAGACTGCATCTTTTCACCTAGCAGTCCTCATCAAATCCTGCTGTTTCTCCTAAACTAGCCCTGTTGTCCTGCAGGCCTCGAGGAAGGCCACAAGGAGGTTGTAATTCCCTCCTTAGCCACACACTCCTAATAAGAAAGCAACAGTCAAAAGTCTACACTCTCCACGCTTGTCCTTTCTACATTAAGCTGCAGTTCTTCACACTTCAAGAGCTTTTTCAATCCCATTTCATTGGATTCTCTTGGTAATTGTACAAAGAATGCCCACTGTTCTGCAAGAAAAGTACAGGTGAAACACTGTCTGCAAGTAATTACATACATGAAAAAACCAATATTTTTGCTTCAGAAAAGACTCTAAGGCTCAACAGAAAATCATATTATTGTTTTAAGACTAAGCTTTCAGGATCTTGCCCTTTCCTCTGTTTTTACATACTGGAAGGTAAAGTCTCAGCAAGATACATGTAGTCTGTGAGGGCCACTCATTAACAAGTCCACTCTACCCAGCAGCCTCCTCCTGAGTAACTCAGGAGCAGCATTCCCTTTGCAAAGTAGCATTTGGTTGCAGGCTGCAGTTTGTGTGTTTCTGCACCAGTCTCTCATTGTGAACACAAGCTTATCATGGGACACATAGGCACGATCACTGCAATCCATATAAGCTTGTGATAAATCTCTACCAGCTCTTTTTTCCTCTTTTCCACTGAAAAAGCCACATCTACTTATGCAACTCAAGCAAACAGCTACGAGTGAGAAAAAGCCCTGTGATGCAATCTCAAACCATCAAACTTAGATTTGGCAGTTAAAGGTGGCTTCATTTGACACCACTGATAGCCACATTCCAATTAACTGCACTTTGAAATTCTTATTTAGTCCTATGATGTTGCTATAAGCCACCTAGACAATTTAGAGCTATGCAGGGAGAATGTCACTTATTTACTGGTTTTCACTTTTTAAGCAAACTTTACATATCTGAGATATAAACATAAAATGCTGCACTCTGAGTAACAGGGAAGTATACCTGAATGCTGGCATTCCAGTGCCTGCACATCTAATTTAAAACTCCCCAATAGCATGAAATGCGCTTTACAGATTACAGTACAATTTAAAACTACCAAAAAAATAAAAAGGCCTTTGAAAGTTATCATTTTTCCAAATAAACTCATTTTTCCAAAGAACTTGTCTTCCAGGAGAAGGCACCCGTTCCGCTAAGTAACTTGCTGTTTCAAGTCTAAAATATCACAAAGCCCTACCTTTTGCAAATTAACTAGCAGTATTAAAGTAGAAGTTTGAAAAAATTTGCATTAGGTGTAGCATGGGGAAGTTGCTTGTAGTTTGCATGTTAACACTAACAGCTAAACTTACTCATAGGATTCATAGGGCGCAGCCCCTGGGGTGACTGCCCCTGCTGCTGATTCTTCACTTGAGCCTGGGGCTGTGTCTGCATCTGGTTCCCTTGATAGGTCAATCCGAGCGCGGCGTAGGCTCTCTCGATGGAGCTGGGGTCTATCTGACTGGTAGTGTTGATGCTGGGCGTTGTCTGCTGCCCCACGCCCACGGAGCCGGTATTGGCAAGTCCTACTGCAGCTCCGCCCAGCAGCGCTGCACGGAGAGAGAGGCGGGGAGTTAGCGAGGAGAGCACAAGGTGGCCAGACGGGCCCACCAATACAGGCACAGACACCGCGCTCGGAACTACAGCATCTCCGCCTGGAAGCATGCAGGGAACAGATAGGAAAAAGCTGTCACGAAACAGAGAGGCAAGTTTTGACCCAACCAGCCAATCCAACATGCTGTTTTCCCTTTGGGCTGCTCAGAGGAAATCCCACTCTTAAGTATTTAGGACACATCTGCTTGCTTCAAACTGAAAACAGAGGCACACCATGTCACGGAGGCTAAAGGCAGAAGTGCACATACAGCTTTCCAACAGACACTGCAATGCCTTTTCTGCCCTTTTTGGGTTTTTTTGTTTTGTTGGAGTTTTTTGTTGTTTTTGTTTTTGTTTTTTAGTGTTCTTAAACCAAGAAATAGCTCACATAAGTCATGAGAAGAACCTACAGTAACATTAAAGCAGGGAGAAAAAAAAACCCATACAGGTAACACAGTAACAAAAATCTTGCCAAACATTTTGTCAGGGAGACCAAGTGGACACAAAGAGAAAGGGGAAGTGACATCTGATGCAAACAAAGAACGAAGACAGAACCAAGTGTCAGGGCTGAAACAACACTGTGTGCGTGTGTGTGTGTACATCTGTCTCCAGAAACCGTCCAGCTGGAAGAAACAGTAGTGAAAAACCAATCATTTGCTTGAGAGAGCCATGATTTTTTCACCCTTACCTTACTCTCTTGATAGAAAAACACAGTAAAGTTAGAAAGCTTTCATAAACACTAGCACTCAGAGCCAGAAAAATACTCTTGAGATTAAAACAAGACAAAAATCACATTAACGTGTTCCCAGGTTTGAGAGCATCACCACTACCATATGGGTGCAAGGAAGTTTAACTCCCAACAGGCATTTGAGGGTTTATTCAACACACAGAATTCCTCAGTAGACTTACATTGCTGATTTCTTTTGTCTCCAGCATTTTTGAGAGGCAAACATACAGGACAATCGTGTCTTGTACAATTCTTCCAGTGTGAGATGATTTGTCGGGAAGATGCGCAATGTGCCACTGAGAAAGACAAGGAATGAAAAGCATTTACCAACTGCTGCCAGTATCTCCACATGGTCATCACAAACTGGGTAGAGAGCAGCATTTTCTCTCAGGGCATGCATCTATATCAACACAAGTCAACAAAGTATTATTTGAAATAGTTCAGCATTAACTAGCCCTGAAAATGTAGCTGGATTTCTTCTAGACCTACTGGCTCAACCAAAACCTACTCCAAAACCCTATGTGATACACCCAAGCCTATGTCTCTGTGTCTTGAAGGATAACTCCATCTAGCTCAGGTATCGGGGCAGACTGTGCAAAGCAACTGAGATGTCAACAACTGGCACAATCCAGACAAGCCAAAGCTATCAGAAAGGGAGATTATATTTTAGTAGGACAGAGAGAGGTTGCAAGAGCCAGTAGCAGCCAAATTAATGGCTTGGTATTGCTCGAGATTCATAGCTTCAGTTTAAGGAAGACAGACAGACTCCCATTTGCAGATTCCTGGTTTGTGTCTACCTTTTAAAAAAGGCAGAATACAAAAGATTTCACAGTGAGTTACTAAGTTAGGCAAAAGATTTTTACTCATCTCTTTGTTATATCTTGCCCCACCTAATTTGCCTTTAGAAGTCGCTTACAATTCCCTGTCTTAAGCAAATAAGACAGAATTCTTTTAACTTCTTTCCCAAGTCAGGCACTAGTCTTTCTCTTTCTAGGAGCCCTTCTCCTCCCTCAGATGTTGACCTCATCTACATAACCACTCCCCCCGCTTACCTTGGCAAGATTTGCCAGCCTGACAGTGTGTCATGTGGTTCAAGACATTCTTCATGGTTCGGCAGTGAGGGAGGTTGCACTGTCGCACCTCCCCGTTGGCCTGTTCTCGACGCTGACACTTGTGAGCATGTAAGAGCAGAACGAGTTGCTGCTGAATGAGTTTGCGCTTTTCTGGATCTGCTGTCGGTGCTCCAGACCCCATTCCTTGAGAAGCTGCTGGCCCCATCCCAGCCTGCTGCACCTGGGGAGCCTGCTGCTGGCCCTGGAGAAGGTGAAAAACAAATTCCCAGAAATAAATCCATTCTTGAAAATAATTCATTTAGCAAGTAAAAAGCAACACAAGAAAAATTCCACTAAGAGAAACAACTGCTACTACATTCTCTGATTAAGGAAACGGCCCACCTATGTGCAATTCTGGAGGAGTCATTAGAAATGCCCCATAGCAACAGTCCTAGCTGTTCTCTTGCCAGCCACAATTTCCTCCCCCCATCACTCTATTAGTCCTAGCTCCTGCCTTATCAATGGCCAGCAGACCTTTGCACATGCTCACAGGTTGATTTGCAATGCTAGACCAACCAGAAAATCTTAATAGCATTTTGATCTCGTATCTCTTAATTTTGGAGGCTACAAAGTTGCATCTATAATTCTTGCACCGATGAAAGAAAGCACAATTTAGAATGAATAGAGTTTTCCCTCTCAGTATAAAGTGTCTCAAGTTGACTGCTCCTAGAAAAGGAGAATGAAAGGGAAGTTTGGGGAAGCTTTTAACCTTTCTCCATCAGCAAACTTGCACACAGACATTCAAAACAAGCATCTGCTAGTCTCTGCTAGCGATGAAGCACAGCTTCAGGATAATAAACAGCACAGAACTAATGTCAGATATGGCAACATCTAGTTTGTCTTCTCTGCTTCTGTTTATTTGTTCATAACTCTCTGTATTCCTTTCAGGTGACGTTTGAGGAATACTCAGATAAGAGAGGCTCACCTACTCTATGTTGCTTGTATCACTTCTGTTCAACAGATTTCAGTTTCTAGTTGACTCTTCCCAGAGGTTCTACAGGATGTTTCTGGAGATCTCCAGATCTTTAGACCCAGCTACCTGTATTTCTAAACCCCAAATCTCTTGTAGCTCTTGACTACTAGTATTAACTTTCCACTTTACAAGGCAACTTCACCAATTAGTTGGGCCTTCAGGGTCTGTGCATGTTCCAATATCACAGCAATTGTCTTGTTTGCAGCCCAACATTCTAAATCACAACTGAAACAGCAACAACTTTTAAGTTCCTACCTTCGGCTGGGTAACAGCACAAGAGACTTATACACTCTGCACTGAACACAAACTTGACAGCTGGGGTTCTGAACAAGTTTTGGCTGCTTTTTTATTGATTCATACAACCAAACTGGTTTGCTCGTCTTCCAATGTTTCATGCTCAACTTAAAAAAACATTAAATAAAACTCACAGGATGGATCTCTTTTTAATTTAAAGGTACTAAAGTTCACTAGAAATTGTTTTTCAGCAACAGTTAGTAAGATCAATAGACAGACCTTCCGGGGAGCAGGTGGGAATAAAATTTGAAGCAGGGAGAAACACAAGCTATATTCAGTAACATGAATTTGTTTCCTAAAATTAATTTTAAAAAATATATGGGGGGGGGGAAAAAGACATGTTTCATGTCATACCCCTAACCAATTTAAGCTTTGAAAATGAGCCATCAGCCTTAAACTGAAGCCAGGAAATCTAACATTAAGGCATGAGGTGAGGCACTGGCATTTTCAAGCTTGGGTCACCCACTTCTCCCACCATTCTTACTTCCCCTTTCCCTAAGTCCTGCTGCACTAAGAGTAGAGGTAAAATGGAAAGGTACCAAGGCTACTACAGTTGCCTGAGAATCACCTCCAGCATCAGAACTGTGGCATGTGTCCGTGTAATTCCCACCAACACGCGGCTGGGGTTTCTAAGCCCTATCACAGGTAATACCTGTTTGAGAGGGGACACTTCTTTCCCAAAAGCATCAGTGAGTACAAACAGGAAAACGATTCTCCAGACAGAGATACTTTGAGGAGAACAGGACCAATACAGCAACAACAAAAGGATGGGCAGGAAAACAGAGGTGTCCAAACAGATTGCAAAGCTCGTTTCAGTTAAGGAGCTTCATTTCTTTTTCCCTGTTAACAGGGTTTGAAGGCCAAAGAGTAGAGATGCAGTTTATCATCACAGAAAGCACAACTCAGCCTCTCCATCATATCAGTCCCAGGGTTGAAACAAGTGCATTCTGTGTGGATTCTGAGCACGTATTCACTCCGGGTATGACAGCTGCAAAAAACTTACAATGTGGCAAGACCAGAGCATATTGCTCCTCTTTACTACAACATTTTCTGAATACACCTTTCATTCTACTTACCATGTTAGTCATTCCAGTCCCAGGAACTGGCTTCTTGTCCATTGGAAACTGTGGTAAGCTGTTCTGCAGTCCAGCTTTATTCTGCATCTGAGGGCCAAGTCCGCTGGCTCCAATCTGCTGCCCAGTATTTTGACTGTAGGGCTGGCCATAAGGGCTGGGATTGCTCATCATTCCCATCTAGGAATTAAAGTGATAAGGTGTTCAAGTAAGGTAATTTAAGTTCACAATGTAAAAAGCAAATTTATACTTCAGAGAAGCAAGAGCGATCAGAGCCACGAGCCGGCTGCAATGCAATAGTGATCCACATGCTTCCCCTGCTCCTTCATGCTCACAGATTGACCCATCATACAACATTAACTCCTCAGCTAGACAGTTTCTGTAAACACAAAAAAGCCAACTTAGCAGTCTGAGAGATCTGACCGGCCCAAAGTGCCCTGAGTATTTTTTTATAAAATATTTAGTTCAACAAATCCCTCATTTCACCTTTCTGAATCACAAATTTGTACTACAGACCGCATACTTCATCCAGACCTGAGTCCTCCTCCCTGCACTTGTGCAGACTCCAAATGGAGACAAATGCCATCTTGATATCAAGCAGGGTTTATCCCAAAAACATCCTACCCAGCTGCTAGCACTCCCACAGCTCCTCTCCAGACAGGCATAGCAATGCATGTTCAAGCATTTTCAATTTAAGAACACACCACAGTCATAGGTAACACCGCACAGTCACACCAACTCATCTGCAGTACTCGAGGTCAAAGGAGAAGACAGGTAGAAAGTCTGCAAACAAAACTACTGAACCATTCACCCACAGGGGAAATAAATTCATGTTTCATACAAGCCATATGCATATTCAGCAGTTCAAGAAACCAGAACATACTGTTTGCTGTCTTGGAATGCCCAGAACCTAAAGAACAAGGTTGGCAAGAACAATATTGCCAATAAAGTTGTTTGTCCTCTGACTTTATTTTCCCTATTCCTTGCATTCCCATCCATTTTCCATGGGAAATTTGCCCTTCTAGGACCAAAAGAACTAGACACAGAGGACCAGAAAAACTGGAGATTTCTGTTTAGATTACCAAGTTCTCACCATTACTCAGGCAGGATCCTCAAGGAGCCATAATTCAAAAACAAAGGCACAAAAATACTTGAAAGAGTTGTGTTATTTCAACTCACATTAGCATTTGACTAGACAATGTCCAGTCTCCTTGATGCTCTTTGGTTCAAAGCATTTTCCTGCATTCAAAGAAGAATGTAACTCCTATGGTAGGCTTGTTTCTAATCACTTCTACATTTATTCTCAAAGCATTGTCCCCTAGAAGAAACACCTTGTTTCTGCTCACCAAGCTTCTTCAACCTGCACTAGAGGTAACCAACATGTCCTGAGATTACCTACAATTAATCACACTTCCTTTTTTCTCTAACAATCTCCAATCCATTATAATAGCCTTCACTTTGCATTTACAAAATAAGGCAGGATCAAACTCAAGCTACAGGAAAAGGAATATGGAATTCACCAAAGAACCTGCCACTTTAGACATTTGATATGCACAAGTGAATTCACTTGAGGACAGCCCCCCTCCTCCACACGTAAGCAATAACCATAATCACACAGCAGTAATTCATTAGAGAGCAATGAAAATAATCTCTACACATGGCAGAAAAACAAACTATGTAATGATCAAGCAGAACTAAAAGCCTTCCTTCCCACTGTCATGTCTCAACCACAGTCAATACACCTATGGTGACCGATGAACCAGCTGCTGCCAAGACAGGTAAGACCCAAAGCCTTCCTTCCTCTCCCTCAGAAGATGAGTAAGATCTCATGTGCAAGTTAAGCAGAAGGCAAAGGCAGAAGAAATGCATAAGGAGTCAGCAAACACACTTTCAGAAATATTCCCCACCGTTACTGCTGCCTCAAATTGACAAAAAGGTTTTCAAGGCTAAGTGAAGGCCTGACAGTGAGAATTAGTCCCTTAAGAAAACAAGCTATGCTTTCCTGTAAGATAGCCCAATCCCTTTGAGGGGATCTCAGAACTCCAGAGAGTTTTGAAAGCAAGGACATCCCCAAACCCATAAATTTCTGAGCAAAGCTTATAAGTTCATTAACAATCACAGCTCTCAAAGTCAGCTGACATCTGAGAGTTCACCAAAGCACAGACTATGCTGGCTATCACTATCACCAGCCCCATGTGACTTCTGTAACTTATGCCGCTATCAGCCTTAAAAACCAAAAAACAAACCAAACAATTCAGAGTTAAAGGCTGAAGGCACATTTTCACAACTTGGTGTTACAGGGAGAAATCAAGACACCCAACTCTCACGATGGGAGACTTCACACACTGGTATCAAAGGGTTCAGAATAACTGTGGCCTTCTGAGCCAGCTCTATCCTGACTGTAGGGTAAGAAACTCAAACCTAGGCTTTTGCTGTGTCACACAAACCAACTTTCTAACGCAACTCACAGATGAGGTTTCACCAAGCCAATCACCATTTACATTTCCAACAAAGCTGAACACAAACCTTATGTGGAGCTTCTGACTTTTTCAAATTACTCATCAAGTTGGCTCAGCACAAGGATTTCTGATGCCTTCTCAAGTATCAGCCATCGGCACTGTTTGGGGTGCAAGACCAGACCCCTCCAACAAGGCTCCCTCCCTGGCAGAAACACAGGGCTCGCCTCCCCCTCCCACTGTGCCAAGGGAGCCGGCAGCAGAGCCCAGCTCAGCCTAGCTGCTCCTCACAGGGGTAATATTTTCCCATTTCAAGTTACAGAAGAGGCAAAGGCCAGAGAAGCTCAGGTTGACAGGCAAGCACACCAAACTGACTCAAAGCCAGACACTCAAGCAACACTTAAGACTAAAAACCAAATTCCTCAAGGTCTACCTGAACAAATCATCAGTCGCTGCTTGATCCAGGTGAGACTGACCTGCCAGATCTTCGGCTGAACCTCCCAGCACTGTCCCCCAGTTCTGCCATCACAGACTAACCTGACACCAACCACCTGCAGGCAGCTCTAGGCTAAGTCAAGACAAGGGTCATTTGGGAGATTCTCCACCCGGCACAAGGTGGCCTTCTGATCCTGCACAAGAACCAGGAGCGTGCTTATGTTATTTGCTGTGGCATGTTGAGAAACATGAATAAAAGAAAACGTGTAACAGGAAGAAATGTATGGCCCCATGACTACAGAAGGAAGATCAAAATCCTGTATAATTTCATCAGTAGGCAACAACCAGAAAGACTGACAGACGATTCTTCAGCACATTAATGATCTTTGGGAGGGGACAGATAAACAACCAAGTGCAGAAGAACCAGCCAAAGAAAGGTGGTGTTAGTACCACCCCGTAAGAGAAGTACAAGGCTTCATCTGCAATATAATGCAAAAACATACATGGCTTAATTATAGCTACAAGTCACCAAGTACAATCTCTACTTACTCTTCCTGGGTACCACTTCCTTCCGGTGCCCTTTCTACTTCTCTTCATATCCATCCAAAGTTTTTCTTGCTCTCCTCACCTCACAGCTTCCATTTAATTTCATCACATATGCAAGAACTTGCACACATTGAAGAGCAGACAGAAATCCAATTCACAGCAAAGAAGGAAGGAAGAGATCTTCCTTCTTTTAAGGAAGACCATAAAATAATAGGTGACTAACAGAAAGCAAAGGTCATCTTAAATGACTCTACTTTTCACATGCACAATAAAAACCAGTTTGACTTCGCTGCATCCGGGGGAAGCGGGGGCTGTGACTACCAGAATGGTGAAAGGTGTGCATCTCCCACCACGGGTAACATGAGTTCAGGAAACATGCCAGTTTACAAGCAGCATCAGACAGGGCTGCTCAGGTACTCCCCCCCATCTAAGAGGAGTAATTACAAAAGCAGAGGAAATTCCCCAAGGTTTTGTTCTAATGCCATGAAACACATACACCTTCACTTCAGAAGAAGGTCAAGTGACTAATTCTGCCTCTAGTTTTACTGTTAATACCCTAGAATACCAACTGAAAAGGAATACCTGACACAGGTGGGTACACAGACATTGCAAATTTTCTACTGTTTATAAGAACAAATGCATCATTAGCATTCCAATATTTGAAAGGACAGCTAGTCCAGCTGTAGTACCAGCTTTTCGATTTGCAAAGATAATAACTATAAGCATGGAGAAGTAAACAAATAGAATTAAGTTTTAATAAAATTCTTTCAAAGAATTCAGTATTCACAGCATCAATTATGTATATCTCTACGGGGGAAACTGCAGTGCATGGACTAGTTTAAGGCTATGCTGATATCTAGTACCTTTCCATATCCGCAGGTTCACAAGTGAAAGCTAATTAACCTTCCCCAAACAGGAAGTTTAGTTTTAGCAAATGCCAGCTGTGTCTTTAAAAACCAAAATTTACTGTACATCACTTCCTAGTGCCATTCTGCTGACTGGCAGAGCATTACTGAGCTCAAGGATACCCTAACTACATTTTGCCGGTGGCATGTGCTGCATTCTTTCCCAGAACTATTATTGATAATTATTCTTTGCACTTAACTGCATAGTATTTTAAGATGCCTATTTCAAGACACCAGCATTATGTCGCTGCTTATTGTCACATTATTTCTGCAAGAAACTCCCCATGCCACTCCAGAAACTTAGACTCCAAGTCTTTACTGCTTCATTTTCCCCTCATAAACAAACATTTCTCTCTTACTCTGGTACAAAGTGAGCAAGTATTCTTTTTTTCGACCTTGGTTTACCAAAGAAGAGAAAACCAAGGACTGGAACTCACTCTATCCTTTGAATGGATTAATGTAGCTGATCACACAGTATCACTGCTCACAGACTCTGAACAGTATGGATACATTTACCTGCTGAATCAAGGAGCTACTGGAAAAAGAAAGGCAACCAAGAGCACTGACCACCCATCTACAACGAGAGACTGGAAATGCCAGCACTAAGGAATATGCTACGCTTTTATTCTCAACCTAATTTCACAATGTGAGGGTGACATCTTCAATCTCTTCAACTTTGAACAGAAAGTCATTATTATGAAATTTCTTATTGTTCTACTTAGAGGAAGTTAAAGAAATTCTGACTAATTATATTTGTCTTTGTAAAATATTGCCATTGAATCTTCTTAACAGAAGTTAAGCTGATAAAGCCAATAATAGCAGAGAGCTTTGTACTTACTGAAAGAGTAAACCAAGTCACAAGGAATTAGCACTGGAAGTAAACGTTCGAAGTGAAATGCTCACATAGCAGAGGTAGTAGTAATGCCCTTATTAATCTGAACTGCCTACACATCCACTTCATTAGTGGGAGTAAGGGAACAATCCTTGAATCAGAGAGGAAATGGAAGTGACCTGAAGGTCAGGTCCATCACTCTGTGGTAGAGCTCTGTCAGAAATGCATAGAGCAACTTATACATGGAATATCCCCTTCCCCTCATACAAGGCTGGGCAGGCAAGACCCTAACGGGGCACTCACAGCAGAACTCAGTGGAAGAACAAAACAAAGGTTTTAGCTAGCTAAAATTCCAAATGAAGAATGGTTCAAAACCAGAAACATGAACCTGCTTTTAGCAAGTTCAGACTTTGTAATAAGTTACCTGTTCACATTTAAATCAAAGCTGTAAAACTATCTAGTGAAACAAAACGCCTGGACAATACTTAAATGACGACAGAACCCAAGCATTACAAACAATTTCCAAAACACTGTTTCAAGAGTAAAAGGCGTATGGCTGTTATCCTCTTAACTTGCACAAAACCAAGTACACAGAAAACAAAAAAACTATTCAAGAACGCAAAACTTGTTACAATTCCATCTCCTCCAAACTTCTAACACTTCCTTTCAGGGCAGACTTCCTCAGGCATTTTTATGCCTGTACTGTCACCAAAGTAGGATTCACACCGTCCTCCGACCGGCAAGATCAACTCCTTTAAAAAAATCTCCTCCCCAATACAGGGATACTAGATTTCCAACTGATGAGTATGAACTGGACCTGAAAGACAATTCAAATGAATTCTTTTTTTTAATGACCATCTATGTTTCAATTTCAGTCAGTTTTAGTTTCTCAACACAGCCTGTCATCAACTGGCACAGAGACAGAACTGCTTCTCCATACATTGGTGACAGCCAACATCAGGACAGAAAACTACAGCATTAAGCCACAGGATGGAAGCATCAGGTTGTGACAGGACAGCTTTATGAACAGAAACCATTCACAGTGACATTTGGGGCTTAAAGTCCTAAAAGTAACATGCACAGCTAGAGAAGGTCAGAAATACAGAGATAATGAGCAAAGCAAGTGTTCCACTCTATTGCTAGTCAACGTTTTGCAAAGAGAGGAAAAAAAACTTAATTCCACAGGATAACAAAACAAAGCAGAAACATAACCAATTTCACTTTCCAAATTGACTAGCCCCTTGGAGCTCATCTTTCCTGTTAGAGGAGCATAACATCCTCCTTCCCAATTACTCAACATCACAGGAAACCCAAGCTATTCCATACAAACCACTGCACAGAACTCCTCTATTTCACTGAGAGCAAACGCTCTGAAGCAACCCTGCCATCACCTAACCTTTGGCAAGCTAACATGGTGAAGTTGAACAATCATATCCCAAGCATCTCGTCTGGTTTTTTTCCCCTCCTACTGAAGGAGAGCTTCTGGATAGTGAGCATTTTTTTCAGCGGGGAAGGAAACCTACAGAAGTTATTACACAAACTCCCACATTAACAGTAGCATGCTACTAAATTTACCAATTAGAAAAACTGGCTTTTAGAAACAACTGCTTAAGGTCCTCTGTTTTCACCTACTTCTTGAAGATTTGTAGGTGGGAGAGCTCAAAAGCAGATGGGTGGGGAGATAAAACGGTCAGACATTACTGTTGTCAGACTTTGCTAACTCTACTGTATGAAGGGAAACACAGGCTCCCTGCCAACAACCAAAGCAATTGAAGACATTCTGGAATTTCAGCCTCCATTTCAGACTGTTCCCTCTCATCCGACAGTTTCGACTCCTTCATGAGGGCTATACCCACTATACTTAAAACAAAAAATCTCAAGATTGTTTTAACAATAATTAAAAAGCCCTAAGTATTTTTAACCAGTCTAGGACTATGAACTAAAAAACAGAAGTTATTCTCTATTTGGTTTGAATATTTTCAAAAGCACAAAGTGTTCTTAATTTAAATGTATGTAACTTCTGGAATTTAAATGAGGAAAGAAGACTAAGTATATAATAATACATAGTAATTAATAATAATTATTATATTATATAATAATTTTAGACTAAATCGCTCAGAAGATTGATTTTATGTCCTTTCTTTACTTTTAGATAAATGAGTTTATAATAGTGCATAACTCTACTTCTGATAAGTAAGGATGAAGTTGCATTTCATCCAAACACTCAATATATCAGTTTTTGACCTCTGGAGATCTTTCTAAAGATCAAAATTTATTTTTATTTTACAGCCAAGGAATAATGAATGAGGTGTTACATAATCCAAATGAAAGAATACTTCCAACAGCTACATATTTCTTACCACTGTGAGCTGCATATAAATTTTCTACTGTAGTAATCAAGCTTTGCATCAATTTTCCTATCAGGCAAAAATATCTGAAATAACCAGACCACAGAATCAACTCACTACTAAACACACACACACACATCTACAAACATACATACATACATATACATATATATCCCCCACATCTCCCCCAAAGTTAGTACACTGAGCACTTAAGCAAGCAGTGGAAATCAAAGAATTTAATTATTAATGTTCACAAGAGTCAAAAGTAATTTCCCTTAATATACTAAAGCGTGACAAAACCATTAATACACAGCATAATTTTTATGCATGTTTCTAATACATTTATAGACTGGTTTTTATCACTCCAAGTCCTCCAAGTGGACTGGCTTTAGATAATCTGAGATCGATTTAGGTATTGCAAAGCACCTTAAAAAAAACTCTCCCCTCATTAGCCAAAAAACACAAAATACTCAAAGTGAACTAAAACACTGAATTATTTTCTAGGCTTTTGATCAAAATACAAAACAATGGAGAATACTCAATTGCCTACTACCCTAAGTTGGCTAATTGTGTATGACAAAAATTAAATTTGGACATCCTTTTGTAAATTAAACCAGTTGGTCTTCTCCCATCTTTTCGGTGACTTACGACAACTTTCTTCCAACCTCCTGAATTACAAAAGCACATTTATTTCCCTCTCAGTATTGTTTGTTTGCTTGTTTGTTCAGCTTTCTGTTTTACCCTCCAATAGACAAAGTCACTGCCATTTTTAAAACTAGAACTGAGTCAGATTAACAGTCTTAAGAACCCAACATTATCTTCAGACATCTACACAAGCACCCATTCTCCACCATTAATTCAAATACCCGCCACATGCAGTGAGTAGATCTGTCAGTTCAAACCTTTGTGCACCTCTCACAGCACCTGCTACAGCACAAACACTCAGCTGATCTCAGACAACAGATACTCGCATGAACTGTTACACAGAAAAAAGCACCACAACATCTACAAGGCCCTGACGGAGTTCCATCACGCTCGCAATACCAGCATCACACTAGAAGGAAAAACACAACTGCAGGCAAAGCAGAAAACAGAATAAAATACAATCAAGCTACTTTTCAGTGTTATGGATAATCTGTACTGTCACAAGATTTTCAAAATGTGCTTTTTAATCTAGCCCAAGTCTTGCTGGTTGTGCAAGATTTAATTTTTCCTTCCTATGGCCGCCACACGCCGAACTCTTCAAGAAGAAACCCTACAGAATCCACAGCGCAGAGGATTCATTTTACAAAAACAAACTCAACCGTGAGGAAAAGTAATGAAGTTTAGCTTGTCCTACCTTGTTCATGGCTCCGGGTTGAGGCCCTCTTAGTCCAGCCTGCCCTCCCATCTGTGGAGTGCCTTGTTGCAGAGTCTCAGCCAACAAGTTACCAGCGCTGCCCATTCCCGGGTTTGGGTACGGCATGTTGGGTCGCCCTCTGCCTGCTCCAATTGAACCGTTCATGACCTGCCCCTGCATCATCCCCTGTCCGTTGCCTGCTGCCAACATGCCAGGATTCATGCCAGCATTCATCCCTGTGTTCATTCCCATGCCAGGCTGGTTAACTGGGCTGTTCACTGTTGGCATCATTGCTGCTGTGGATTGAGCAGAAGGACCCTGGTTCGGTCCACTTGCACCCATCGCCATATTGGGAGAAGTCAACCCGGCCTGTGCCATGGGGCTTTTCACCATGCTATTCAACATTCCCATTCCAGGACTGTTTTGTTGGGTTTGACTGGCCATGCCTTGGCCAGGGCCACCAACCCCCATATTGAGATTTGGGGAGCTACCAGCCCGTAGAAGTTCAGACAGCTGCTTGTGTTTAGAGGCAGCATCTTGTGCCAGGCTCAGGCTGGTCTGCAGCTGGTTAATGTCACCACCATTGGTGAGTCCAAGTTCTGTGGAGCTGATCAGTTCATCTGGCAAGTCATGTTCCAGATCAAAGAGCGATCCAAAATCTGAAAAACAAAACAGATTGTATATGAGGTCAGAGCAACCAAAGGGGTCTTGAAGTTTCTACTTTTCAATTTTCAGTAACTAGCGAAACTTGACTTTTTATATTGGAGCAAAATGCCCTCATCAGTTGTTACTGAAAGCTACCTAATTTGTCAGGATAAAAGTAATTCTAGACTTTATGGGGTCTAAACTAGAGAAAACCATTCTACTTCAGCCACCTACAATTCGTGTTGAAAGATCACTGGATATCTCAGCCTATGATCTCTCAACTTGATAATTTTGACAAGGGAGGAGTGAAAAATACATACTGAAATCTCTCAACCAATGGAATTAAACAGCAATTACGAGAAAGAATTGGGTTGGGATGGCAAAACACTGTCTTGATAACTTTTGCTAAACTCTGTCACCTCTGGAACAGCAGTATAATTAATACCGCAGTATAATTATAAAATGTTTACTATTTATTTATTATATTATTTACAATAATAAATAGTAGTTTGGTTATAGGGTTTTATGTTGAACTGGGTCTTCTGGCATTTGGTTTGGCTGGTTGTTTTGGCTTTTTTTTTGGGTAGCTGTTGGGGTTTTTTCATTCTTCCACATGCAGTCATTACTAGCATTCAATTGCCAAATTTCTCTGGACTTCACTGGACAGCCAGTTATCTTCCCACCACAAACACTGTCAGAAAACGTCAGAAAACAAAGTAACCCTCCTTGCCATCAAGCTGTGAAAAACACCAGGATGAAAAAACAAATTCCCATCCCAAGAGCCCATGCAAAGGATTCTCCAAGGTAACTAAGTGGCAAAAGATTGCCACTTGAAATATATAGATACAAGAATACTACATAGTACCCAGAACCGATTTCCTCAAGAGAACAAGAAGTTTTGATGTGTGGAGTAGTAAAACGCACCTTGCTCTATTTATCAATGGTAGTTAAAAAGTAACTCGGAAAGCTCATGGATTCTGACTTTAGGTTAATGACAACTTCCTTCCAAGAGAGGGAGGAGCCAGCCTGCTGCTCTCACCAGCAGGAGCGTCTGGGGAGGAAGGCAAGGCTCAAATGCAGCCTCGGCTGCAGCCACCAGAAGAGGTGGAGCTCAAATGGTCCAAATATTAGGGGAAAAAAGACTACAGCTGAACAGCAGGTCAGTCAGAAAAGTTCATCAGCATTATGGAGCTGGTTAAGATTGTTCACATGATAGTACACCTGAATTACCAAACACCTGGACTAACAGTTTCTACAACTTCACAACTGTTACCACAGGTAAGATTATGACTTTAGAATTCAGAAAATACGGTATGAGATCGGCAAGAATGCAGGCACACCACAACAGGGATTTTAACACTCCTTTTATGCATTCTACATTACTACAAACCAACAGAGACAGACTGAAAATTTCCATTGAAGAACGTCGAAACTATTATAATCAGGTAGCCCGTTCTTCCTTACCCTGCATCTTGTGCTAGAAATTACGCTTTGCAAGACACACTAAGGACTGATCGTTCATTTGCATGAGTGATATTTTTGAAGATTCAAAAGTGCAGGAACAGTCAGAAGAACAAATCTTTCTCCAAATACTCTCTCATCTAAAATGTGTGTCAGTAGATTCATCTAAAAAAACACACCACACATATCCCCATCCCCACAAAAAAACCCCAAAACAAAACATCAATTTACAATTGCTCAGTGTTTAGCTTAAGAACTATCTTTTGATGAACATGGGAAGAGTTAGAGCAAGGGACCCCCAAATTAGAGATCGAGGAAATGAAAACGCAATCCAAAAAAATAATGGCAGCTTAAATCAGCTTCCACTGGCACCTTAAGAAGCTGTTAGGATACATTTAACAGGCAACTGTTGAAACACTACATCCTGAAAACACTCTGCTGATAACCTGACAAAGCACCCAGGAGTGAGGAAGGAGTAAAAGCTACACTGAGAACCTACCTAGACAGAAGTTAGTCTGCTGTCCTCAATGATGAACAACCAAAACTGAAAACCAAAGCTTAGTGACTGGGAAAAACACAACCCAGCACAAAGCCTGTAGCTACACCATAACCATCGTGGCAGCCTCCCATCAGCACCCACACTCTCCAAATGTGTATTTCTTGACTGCTTGTAGCTGGGCAAAGAACTTCTGCTCTTGAACAAATACAAATTCCAGTTCAGGGCAAGTCCAACACCAAAAATCCTCACTTTACTTTCCTTGAGTTCAGGCCATTGCATGTAAAGCCCTCCACAGGACCAACTGGAAAGTGACCGGTAAACGTTTAAAGATTAAAAACTAAGTTGTTTTCCAAACTACAACATGGTATTCTCTCAGGAAGACTCATATAGATTTCAGAAGTAACACCACAAAGGGACAGTGCAATTCTTGTTTTGAGAGACAAAGATTTGGTCATCTTGACTCACAAGAAAATATTCGTCTGCTTCTATGAGGACCTCACTCTTCTTGAACTTCTCCCTCCTCATAAATGAGGAGATAATTCCACCCTTAAGGCTCACTAGCCCATTACTAATTGGAGCATCCTGGTACAAGCCATCTGAGCTCCTTGGCCTGGGCATTCTGTGACATCAGTGAACAGGAAGAAAATTATCATAAAAACTGTAAGTGGCATTAATTATTTTTATTAATGCATTAAAATGTAGCACCAGCTACATAAACAAAACCCACCCCCAACCTGAATGGCTGTGAAATGATCCTAATTGGATTCGTTCTTTACATCAACACATTTAAGACATTGCATACAAAACTTTGCACATAAAACTAACTTGCTAGGATTTTTAACCCTAGAGAATATAGTACAGACAGCTCATTGTAAAAGAACACTGTCAACTATTAGCAGAATTGTAAGTAGTAACTACCAAGAATGCAATATTCTGGTGCAAGTTTGCTCTTTTAAGTCTTTTCCAAAAATAAACCTTCAAAGTCTTCTTTAGCCAGTAGATATGGGAAAAAAAAAACAAAAACCTTTCAATTGTCTGGTCAGCTATGAAAACTACATTTTTATTCAACTGCTGGGAGGCAGAAATTTTCTGATACAAAAATCTCAAATTGCCATAAAGATAAGACCTTATGTATATCTAGCAGTTGCAATCCATTTCAGTCTTTACATAGAATTGGTGCCCTAAAGCCCACTGCAGAGAGTTCTACGTATGATATGACCAACCCAAAAACTGCCAAGGCTGGGCCAGGCAGCTCACAAACCATGTGAAAACAAGATTGTACAGACTCACAACAAGGGCCAAAGGCATAGCTTAAGACAGTGGTGAGAAGTATCCAGAGATTGAAGTGACTTTCCAGTGCACTGCGCCCACTGCTACTCTTGCAGTCCATTTCGTTAAGGATACGCACAAAGAGTTTTTGCTAACAAAATCAAGCTTGTGGGAAGGCAGAGAAAGACTAGTCTTGCAAAGGTTTGTCCACCTGATTCACCATCTCTGACACAGAAAAACTGGGATGTAACAGAACAGACAATATCTGGCCTAAAGCCCAAAACCATCCAGTTATACACTGGAAGGAGGTGGCAGTGGTAGAGCTCAATCCTGATCTCAGTAGAGCAGCACAGAGTGATTCCCCATTATGCTGTCTGTGGTATTATTAGTGTATTTCTTTCTACAAGTAACAACAACATCATAGAATAGATCGCCGCTGCCGCCCGAGAGGCAAAGGAAAGAAAACCTCCTCAAAACAACATTTAAGTAATAGACCTGAAAGTCTTAACCTGTCATCATCTCAATGTGCAAAGGCGTATCATAATTCCTTTTAGGAATTATACCACTACTGAAAACTTGGCAAGTCTTTAGGGAAAAAAAAAAAAAAGTCAAGAAACTGACCTAACCTACCCTGGCTACATTAGATCTGTAGTGGGAAAATCAGAAAAGACAGTAGGAGCAGTTCAGCTAGACTGGACTAAGCAGTATGAACGTGCCCTAAACTGTGAGAAGACAACCTCAAAAATCAGTGTACTAACATGCATTGCATACCATGAACTGTCTTCTTGATTTTGGATTCTACTTCTAGAAGTCTGCCTTTGACAATGTCTAATCTGCAAGACGTAAGGGAACTGCCAGCCCGGGTTGAAAAGCACCTGGCACCAAAATGGACTTTAAACTAATACATATGCAGACTGTGCAATTAAAATCCTTAAGTCAATAAGACTTCAATGTCTTATCAAGTGATCAATTTTCGAATTAGCTATAAAGTATTTATTTCAAGTTAGTTTTAGTGCAAGAGCACCTGGTAGCACCAATGATGCAACAGCTCTCAATGCAGGCAAGACAGCAATTTATGACAGTGCTTATAAAGCAGGGAAAATACATCAATACTAACTACTTAGTAAGGAAATCAGCACGTGTTCAGGTGGCACATTCGAGTTTCTTTTACATGCTTCCCAGCCTACAGTCAGGATCCCGTCATTTTCTCATTTCTGGATTAAGACAACAGACCTTTGTTCACCTTTCAGAATAAAACAGGAATTTCTGTCTACATGGAAACCATCTGGTCCTAGCAAACAGGCTGCAGTGAACGATATTGGTTTCCTATGAACTTCCTATGATCAGCCATGCCCCAAGAACGCTGCCTGGCAGACAGGTCGGACAGCTACTGACTCCTGAGCCTACCTCTGTCAGACCAGCAGAGAGCTAAGGAACTCAACAGCTCCTCTCCCAGTTTGCCATTCCTTATATTCCAAAGAGACACACCAACTTCGAGAGCTGCTGAACAGCTTTTACACAAATGTTTCTGAAGCCCAGCAACCTCTGAGGGGATCAACTTATACCACAGTCACTGCGTTCACACCGAAACAAGCAGACGAGGCCTAACACGGGACAGGGTTGACAGCAACCACAGGACCACAGAGAAAACACAACAGCTTTGCCAGGCTTTCAGACTAAGAATAACAATAAGGTGCTGAGGTCAGTATCTTCCCTGCATGGGTATACAAAAGCTACCCATAAACTGAACAGGGTAACTACAGGTAACAGGGAAAGTGCCCATTCAGGCTTGCAAGCATTAGAGGCTAAAACACACTCTATCTGAAATGCCCTCCAAAAAAAAAAAAAGAAAACAGCCAGAACTCAAAATATAAAACCAAGAAAGGCAGGACAAGATAAGGAGACACAATCTCATAGGATAATCCTCAAGTATCCACAAAAATGCAGAAGCGAAGGTGAAGCACACACTTGAAACAAAGTGCTAATAAAGTCATCAATTCTCCGGGCCTCTACAGTGACAGAAAATTCAGCTAGACAAGTCCAGGCAGTTTTATCAGGGAACAAGAAAAAAACCCAACAAAAAAACCCAAACAAAACCCCATATGCCTAAGAAAAAGGCACACACCAACCTGGTAGGATCTTCGCTATGCCACAGCACTTTGGAGATCAGACCATCAAATCCATAAAAGAGGGGGCTTTTCTGTAGATCCTCCACAAAGCCACAATTAACCAGTGGCAACACAAGCTCTGCCAAAATCTTCTAATTAAAACCCACAATTAATTTAAATTCATCTACTATACTGACTCTAAATGAAGAGGCAAAACATCCACATCAACCTAAAATATTAAACTCTAGAGTCACCAGTGCAGCTACTGTGTCCAAAATCCTCAGCCAGCACCCCCTAACGAGGGGTGACCCCTTGCTCGACAGCAACTGAGAATTTGTGTTCTGTTACACTCTCTGAGTAACAGTCTTCAGCGTTAAACATCGACATTAATTCTGTTGCCTGTAAGAAACTGGGAAAGCACTGCCACCTTCCTTCCCTCTCAAGCCAGAAAAGACCCGAATTTCATTTCTACATCAAGAAACATCGTAATTTGAGGCAAGATTGTAAATAATATAAACAGAAAGCCTTTAAAAAACCTTACTCAAAACACCTGGAACGCAACAAACACCAAGACTCAAAACATATTCGCACATTATAGCGGCACACAATTTCTGGCACAAATATTTTAAAATATTTTTAACGAATCAAACATTCGTTGACCGAAGTCCAATTCACCATCTAGAATAAACATTATTCCATTATTAATTGTATAAACCTGGCATAAATTTAATTATTTTACAAGTGTGAACTACAAAAAAAAAAATTATTCTAACCCAGCAGCAGCTTATCATTCAACATCTACTGAAGTCCTAAAATCGGGACCTCGCTCTCCCCGTTTTTTAAGCCATCTCTATTCAAACACTGGTGTCAAACATCAACTTCTGCTTAAGGAAAACAGTCTCAATTTTGTGAAGTCTCAATAATCTGCAAGTTTAAGTCATATTTTTCCCAAACTAATATCAACTGAAATGGCTTTTCAAGTAAACTCTGATCGATGTGTGTTTTTTTGCAGCTTCAGAAGAAAATTGTATTTATAACAAACTTCTCAGTTTCATATTCAAAGTTCTTTTAAAACAAAAAAACAGGAAAGACAGAGATGATAGCAGGAGTTAACTACAGAAAGCCATGGTGAATATGCAATGGTTATGAGTCTGGAATATAGAATTGTAATTATTCTAAGGAAACAGAAGTGATATAATGGCATAGAAAAGACTGGGGTCAAAATTTAGGAATAAGGTATGTTTAAAGATTTAATACAACTTAAGGAGGAATTTTAGAGGCCTTTTTATTTATGTACCTGTTTATTCATTGCTGTTATACAAAGGTACTAGTCTTGCCAATACTGATAACCCACATAAGATGAAGATTTGACATTTTAATTCCAAAATGATGAAGTCACACTATTAATAATTTCCTTGTGAACATGTTTCTATTTGCATAAATTTCTTTGGGCTACCTTTAATTTTGACTGAAGTCTCTAAATTAGTATTCTCATTCCCAGTGGCATCTGTGTATGCACACAGGTCTAGAAAGTTAGAGAAGCTGGTGGACAAAAACCGGGTACATGCAGACAGGATATGTGCACAGAACATACTGAATTCATTTTAGAGTGATTCCAAATCAGTTTCAAGAAAAGAGTAAAGTCCACTTCATCGTCAAGTTAACAGTGACTTTGAAATGATGCAATCTGCATATACAATTATCAAAAAGTCAAGTCACTTTTCTGAGTTCATTCAACATTACTCCAGCATAAAAGTAGAAAGCAATACTGAATTTATGTACAAAAAAACCAAGTCAACAAAAAAAAACATAAGTTAGCAGATGAGACTTCAATATCTTGAACCAGTAACACCCCGGATTTTCCTGAAATTATATTCAGCAAATTGCTAAAGGTAGTTTATCTTCAGCAAAATTTGTACTGACCAAACCATATATCAGCATTTTGCTGGAATTTTCCTTTTTATTAGGATTCCAAAAAGGAAAAACCTCTGAAAATTAGGGTCTTCATTCATTACAACAGTAGGAGTGTGCTACAACTGCTCTTAAAACAAGATAAATTGTCTATTCAGTGGTACTTGGAAGCCCTACAAAAAAGGAAAGGGCAAATCTTGCTTCTGCAAGCAGAGACGTTCAAAACTCCTATTCTTAGATCTCTTATGGGAATACAACAAAAGATGCAGTACAGAGCTGTTTCACACCATCAAATGGGAAAGAGCTAAATCTTTATCTGCCCCATCTCCAAACGACCACTAATAGAAAAAAAACCTGTTTCTCAAGGTTCTGTACCTAACTTGTGCTTTTTAATGAAAAACTTGGACTGCTCTGCCGTTCCACATGCTTGATGTCAGGTGTGTTTACAGAACAGCATCAACTGCACAACTAGTTATTGTGGTTTGAGTCCACCAGAATTCAACCCTCCCTCTTCTCATTTTCTTCCAAAAGACTTGAAAGAAACAGGTGCTTGAAGGAGAATATTGCACATCAAGTACTTAAGGGAACTTTTAAGTACATTCATATGCCAGTCCATTTAAAGAAAACTTGTTGCTATTTAGAAAGAGAACAATAGGTTGTCAAACACTGTTGGTGGGGAGGATCGCAGCCCTAGTTTGAGTTCTACCCAAAGTTCTACTAATTCAAGGCAGCTACACAAGTTTTTTTATCAGGCACACCACCATATGCAGAGACAGATGTATTTTACTTCAGCCTGCTGCTACAGTTTAAGTAAAGACCGAAAAACAAAATCCTTGGAGACAGGTGTGCATTGTTCAGCTGTCAGTGAAATCTACACAGCAAAACGACTCCATTTGTCAAATAATAAATCCAAGTGATTTTTGGGGCAAACCCTCTCAGAAGGAGCACAAATTCAAGTGATGAGAAAGGCTGAAGTAGTGTCATTACGCAGTTGGAACAACCCCTGAAAGGCTCTGCTTCTGCTAAGCAGCTAAACAAGACTCTGAGGTGGCACACTGGAGATGATCAAGTAGCCCACAGAGAAGATGCAGGAAATACACACTAAATCATCGTACAAAATGGAAATTTAATAATAAAGTGGTTTTCTCCAAGTTGTAAAGATACAAACGCCCAGAAATCCTACAGCAGAAATTCAGCTTCTAGCCCCAGTATCTCATTAGACCCACATCAGCCAAAAGCATATATTAAAGCCTAGAGATTGATAGAAACTTCCCAGATAAAATTTGGTTTTCTGCAAATACACAAGTGACCAATAACCTGAACTCAGGGCAAGCCCCACTCTAGGACTGTGAGGAACAAGATGAAAAAATTAGTAATTTTTTTTAAAATTTAGGATTTAAATTCCCAAGTGTTTTCCCAAGCAAGGGTTTTTCCCTGCAATACTAAACTTGTGAATCTAGTTTTAAATTGCAATTGTAAACTGGTTTTCTGATCTCAAAGGCTTTTTATCTGTAAGTGTTCAACACTCAGTTTTACACTGTGGTATGTATGGTCCTCCTGTTGGACTGAATATTTCTTTTTAAAAAAAAAAATTTAAGCACCTTTCTAACACTGCTCAGAAAATTTACCTACCTATTTCAGAGACAAGTCTCTACACAGTAAAAGAGACAAAATAATAGATCAGTTTGGAAACCTACAAGGTTCAAAAGTCTGCATGATTTTCTTGAAAAAAAAAAAATCACTAACCACTCTACGAATGATTGGTTTACTTTTTAAAGAGGTCTTACAAACTTAAATGTTCTCAACTTATATTTATTCCTAATACAGTCATTCTGAGAGCCTGTTTAGCTACACAGCAAAGACACTCATTTTTGCCACACAAGCACCCACCACTGTAGCACCTGAGTTACAGTATATATGCCATCCATCAAATGACATTTTAAGGCAAAAGCAGCAAGAAATTTGACTTTCAACAAGAAGGGATGAAAACATTTAACTGATGGGTTTAAGTTAAAATGTAGCTAATCATTTGGTTTTCAATGTTAGCTAGAAAACAGACTGAAGAAAAGCTGTTAATTTTCAAGGCAGTACATACAAACACCAGCAAAAACCACACAGCTCTTAGAAAACAGAATTGAAAAGGGCAGTGAGGCAAGATTAATACAACTCATTTTGGGAAAAGAAACATCCTGATCCATTCGGAGCAAATGAAAGATGAGTATCAGTCGAAACTGCAGTAGTCCTGAAGAGAAGTTTTGTTACAGGTTTTAGACCTTTGAAGTGAGGGACAGTAAAATTTAAAAAGTCAGAAGCAGTTCCTGACAAAAAGGAACCTCCAGACTTTACAAAAGAAAAAGATTTAAGGGAGATTGAAGATGTGCTACTGTGCAGAAAAAAAACTGAGTTTTGGATATAGTAAACTGAAGGATGTTAAGGCACATACCACAGATACATTCTCTGATCTTTGATAACACACATGCCTAGTAATAATTGCACATAACTAATTTCAGAAAACTGACTTCCAGTGTCCCAGCAAGCCCGAAGTACTAAGCACTTAAAATCTTATTTTCAGATCTAGCAGCCTGAAGACACACTGCAGCAGGGGTGTGCTCCATTTTTACTCTGTGAAGAAAAACGCAGCGGTTCTGAACCCCGACCCCAAAACACTTTCCCAGTTCCCAGAAAACAGTTTAAGTTGATGGATCCACAAATAAAAAGACACACTGCCCCCCCCCAAAAAAAACAACAACAAAACAAAAACACACACAAAACAAAAACAAAAAAAAAAATCCAAGTGGTTTAAAGCATCCAATTAAAAATCTTCCTTTATGAACAACTTTCACTCATTTTAATCAAAGAGGAAATTCCTCAGGACTCCGGCTCCGGCACTCGCGTTATTTTGTTATAGTGGTGGGGCTAATATGCACAGTAGTTTGCTAACATAGTGTTTAAGAAAGTCTTGTTAGAGTAGGTACAACATATCAAAAATATTGCTACCAGCTAGGAAAGGCGAGCAAAGGAGCTACATTGGCAAGGTAGCCAGTATTGTCAGCTGTCAATGTAACCGTGCTGGTACAGAAGTGTAACAAAGGCACTTCTGTCACCAAAAGATGACCCCACTGTAGAGTGGTAATGGCCATCAGAAAATTTAAGACACATAGATCCTTACCATTCTTCTTTGCAACAAACTTAACACTTAAATAGAAGAAAAAAAAAAGAAAAAGTTGTAGAAAAACCTCTATAATCAAGGGATTCCCACAACACAGTCCTGTCTCTGAAATTATTCTAGAGCTAAACAACATAAAAGAAAAAATAAGACAGTTCAAAAATTCTAATATATTACAAGGCACTGGAAGTACCAAAACTTCCTACACTACTTGAAAATGTTTATTACAAGATGTGCTACAAACACTTCAGTTTGCCTCCTAAAGGTCGAACTGGCATTAATAAAGCAACTTAAAAGCACACCAACACAGGATGTTCCATGGCAAAGCAAACTCTGAGCAGGGAACACATGAACCATCCATAACTTCTCAAAGAGAAGATGCAGCACTGCAGCAAAAAGTGGGAAATGCAGCTATATTTGGCTGCTGCAAATAAATCAAGCATATCAGGACAATCTCTGCTTACTTCTTTTTAGAAGAAAGCCACCAACATCAGAGTTTAGCACATTCCAGGCCCAGAATGTGAGTATCATCCAGGTCTACAGTGAGAACATGAGTTAAGAGACTCCTCTTAGTCTTCAATATAAACATACTTAACATCTTCAAGTCTGGGAATAAGTTAAAGGAGTCATCATTTTGACATATCTTACAAATTAAAACATTTCAGATTAAGAAACTAATAGAAAAGCTGAACAGCAAAACCAGCACTATGCACAGGTGCTGCAAAAAGTTTCATCAACATTTTAAGTTTCTTGCCTTTCTCCTTCCCCTCTGATGGTGCTGAGAACAGTTTAAAAAGAGTGCTTGAGTAAGGACATAAGCACCACGTTACTTATTTCCTATAATTAACCAAGGAGTGGGGACAATACAGGATTCTATAAGTGGAATTTACTCAATGACAGCTGCTTGCACTATTTCAAAGCATATTGAACCAGCAGATAGGTTAAAAAATTGTAAACTTCAAAGCAGCTTCCTACAACACAAGTGTAACATAACAAACCGCAGTCTCAGGCAGCAAATGAAAAACTGTAAGCCTCAAAATACATTCATTGGCTCATGGGCTGGATTTTATTTACAGAAATAGATATTCTATCTCATGTCAAAAAGCACAGAGAGTAAAACTGCCCCACAGTCACATAATTAGTTGGCAACTTTTTTAAAAAAAGCCAGAAGATTGAGAACTCTTTAATAGGTCTTATGTAGCTCATATGAAGTGTTTGCACCACCATAAAGCTCTGCATAGCTATCAGGTGATGACAGTCCCAATCACTCCGGGAAAAACTGAAACCTACTGAAGCTGTCCAGTCCCTAGTGTTCCACCAAAACTGTCAGAAGCTCATTTAATAACTATAAAAAGCTGCCCACTAAGTTACCGACTAAAGACTAAGCATTCTGTGACAGTCTGCACCTGTTAAACTGAAATACATTCACAAATTGCCCACCCCTTATTTGATCACAAATGTCTGAACTTAAATGTGTGTTCATTAGATGAGCTCAGATTTAGCTTTCATATTTTGAACGTATCAGAACTTTTCTCACAAAATATTATTACTTCACCTCTCTAAATAGAGCAAAATAACCACTACAAAGACAAATTAAAAACGGTTACTACTGAATTATCCACTGTTTTCCAAATCTAGCACAAAAACTAGTTCTAGCCTAAAGAGTAGTTTCTCCAACCCTCTTCTACTCTCTTACTAGAGACCTGTTGATAATAGGAATAGTCTTGTCTTCCAATTACAGCATAATATTGGCTGCATTTAATATGCACTAAAAGTCACACACTAACTTTTCAAAACTAGTACGTCATTCACTGAGACAAGGAAAGGAAAAATCAAAATTTGAGATGATCCCAATCAGATCCATAGAATCACATCCACTGCTCAAAGATCTGCTATTAAAACTTGGTGTTAATTGTCAAAGAGAGATTTTCAGAAAATAAAACCCCCAAAAAACCAAAATTTTAAAAAAGCAAGAAGAAAACAACTCTTCCCTTTTCTTGACTGTTGGTAACTGCATTGAACAAGAGCCCTGGTGCCTTCAGAAATGCCACCACTCACAAGACTGGCAGGAGGAAGCCTCCTCCATATCCCATAGGCTAATAGGATCTCATGTGAGTTCAAAGGAACTCCTGTGGGATAGGTAACAGAGTATTCTGATAGCAAAATGACACCAAATACTCACCTGCTTTGCAAGAAGCACTAAAAAGCTGAACAGCCCTTTGTTACTTCCTCCCCCCTCCCAGTACAACCAGTTCATATTTGCTAGGGATTGGGACACCTAAAATTTCCATGCTCTAGCTTGCCTTCGCAGCATCACCAAAGCCCTTTGCAGGACTGCAGAGATGCTCCTTTTCTCTTCACAGCTCTTAAGTCTAGAGGGGAATTTCAGACATTTTGGTCTTGCAGCAAAGAAACAGGAGATGCAAGATTAACTACACTCCATATTGATTCTTAATGCAAATAAGGTGAAATAAAATTTCATGTCTAAGGAGATAAGAGTCTCAATAAACCTTATGCCACAAGCGTGGCACCTGGGTTTTGGTTTTAGCTGTTTTTCCTGAAGCCAGTGGTCTATTCGAATCAGAAAAGCAGTTTTTTGATAGACTTCTGCAAGGAAGAAGAACGAAGGATTGCAAAAAGTAAATCATATAAGCAGACTGCACATAGGAGGGGGAAAAAAGAAAAACAGCAGAAAAATAAATCTCTCGATTCTACACAAGCTGTAAAAGAACCCCGTATATGCAAAATGAAATCCAAAAACAAGACATTTGCGTGTACACACGTAATTCAACAGTAAAGTGTACAAAAGCATCGTCTTTAGCACTACTTCGTATTTCTGTAACTGGCATTACGCTTAGCAAGGAGCTCGGTAATCGCTACTATTGTGAAAGACACGAAAACGACGAACTGTTAAGTCCTATCTTCAGCTGATCAAAAGCACAATAAACTGAACAGCTTTGGTTTCAATCACTTCCAAAAAGACCNAATTAATCCCGGCTGTTGTGCTGGTGCTTCCTCGCCGCCGCCACCATCATCATCTTCATCCTTCGGGGGGTCTCCTCCTCCTGCTGCCTCCTCACCGCCGCCATCAGCCTCTTCCTCCTCGGCGCCGTCCTCCTCCTCCTCATCGCCACAAGGAGGCGGGCGAAGGAGGGGAGAGGAGGAGGAAAAAAGAAAAAAAGATCACCGTCCTC
>VWZN01010407.1:167776-177786 GCA_013396955.1 Regulus satrapa | reverse complement strand
TTTGGTTTTTTTTCCTGCAGCTTAGCCTCTGATTTGGCTGTCTATCCTTGAAAAGGGTTCAGGGAAGCATACCTGAACTGTGGAAAACTTAAACTCTTAGATAAATGCTACCAAACCAACATCTTCTGAAGCAACAACACCATCAATGTCTTCAGTCTTCTAAATGTTAATTATATATATAAGTGATTAACTGATGCTTTAGTAAAGCCATGGTTCTGCCTTGCAAGCTTCTACCCAGTAGAAAATCTTAGTTCTTTAGACATTAAATGGTTATATTCAGTTGGCTTTCCATATTAGAGATTTAAATGCAAGCTGAAGTACATGGAAAATAAATAGAAAATAACGTTATTTGTGGGTTTTCTAAAAAANCTGCGGCGGGAAGAGCGCAGTTCTTTCGCCGCCGCCCTCCTTCCTTCCCTCCCGGCTGCCGGCTCCCGGCTGCTTCCCCGCGGCGCCGGCGGGCGGGGCGCTCCTGACGCCGGTCCCGGGCCGTGCTGCGCCACAGACATGGCAGCCCGGCCCGGCAGCTCCCGAAGGCATCAAAAATAAAAGAAAGAGGGAGAAAAGGAAAAGTCAGGAAAATAAGATTATGATAAATCAAAAAAATATAAACAATGACAAAAAACTCTTCAATATCAGTTAAGTCTTTGAAATCACTGCAGTTTTCTTAAATGAACCTTAGTACATACACCCAACCCATGACAGATAACATTACTGAAAAACAATAACAGAACACAAAGCATACTGAGAAGCAAATACATAAACCTATACAAATAAAACAAGGAGGATCTTATAATATTAAAAATAAAACAAACCTCTTTATCCAAAAACATCTCCTCTTTGCTTCTTACAGCGCTCCACTTCCATTCTTACAGCAAGGATAGTAATATTTATCCCTTGAAAATAATACCTAGAAGAATTGATTAGCTCATTATTGTCCATAATTACAGTAGTTGTTGTGTACTTTAAGATAACTGGATGGAAGTACTATAAGTCTAGTTAAAATGAGGATCTGCTCAGGAAAGCAATAGGAGAGGAATGCAGAGCCTTGAACTTTTATCGTGGGATCTTGTTTGGCCTTAGCTGGTAGTTACTGAAATTTGTAAGCATATGTCCAGCTGCTTTGAGGGCTGCAAAGAACAAGATAAGATCTCTTTGTACTGCAAAGGTCAACGTGATGCCCAGAGCTCGGCAGCTTAAGTGAGATGAGCGGGCAGAGAAATAATCATCTCCCCCAGCCCAGAGGGAGCTGGGACTGTGGCTTTCCCCTTCCAGCTGCTGGATGGAGAAGCGGTGTAAGATCTCAAAGTCACCCAGCCAGCCTCCCCCACTCCCTAATGCTGCTTGGGAAATCCCTTACACCAAATAAAACTTCCCTGCTCCCCCTCAGCAGGATTTGTCCCACAGCCCCGTGGCTCTTTGAGTGTCTCTGAAAGATGTGGACTCTTGGAATGGAAAGCAGGAGCCAGGGACAGGGCACTCCCATTCTCTCAGTCCTGTTTCCGCTTGCAGTATCCAGCTCTATTATCTTTTTTTTTTTTCCCCTGAGCTTTCCAGGGCTGCTGCTCATGTCTGGCAGGTAACTTCTGTTTGCTAGCTGCCTCCTGCCACCACTGCACTCTGCTCACACAGCAGCAGGGGAGGGAGGAGGAATGACTCCTTCTTGGCACCAGCCAGGAGATCTGTGCATGGAGGGTCCTTCCTAGCGCAGGTCAGAGGCATGAGGACATGATTTAAGGCTGCAATTTTTTGCAAGTAATGCCAGGGTGCAGCTATATTTCTGGAAAGCAAAAGCCAGCTGTGCCAGAGCAGAGAGCATTGCTCAGCGCGGCATCAACATTACAACCCAGCAGCGTTTTGATATGAGACGAATTTTATTAAAACCATAAGAAGCAACCATCCAATAGTTGATTCTTTCTTGCATTTAGTGTATACATAAAAGAAAGGGCTGGCGTTCTGACAGCAAGCAAAATGCTTTCAGTCCTCAGCCTCAGAAACACAGGCTTCCTCGGTCACACAGTTTTCAATAGCTGCAAACACAGAGTTATGTTGCTAAATGTTAAGGGCTCAGCTGTTTACCAGAAGAATGTTTCCTCCCTGGAACACATGGTTTTGCTTAAAAGAAGTTCTCCCAAAAACCCCACATTATTTAATTAGCAAATGCAACATTATAGTTCTAACGAACATGTCATGCTGCCTTCCCTTACAAGAGCAAAAATAGGAGAAAAAGACAAAAATTGACCTCTCTATTTAAGAGAGGGGCAGAAATACATTCTTGCCTAGGAAAGATTGCAGCTTTGAGATCTGGTGTTCTAGGGCCAAATCTCATGCTTGAAATGTATGTATCTTTGTATGTGTTCTTTCCATGTCCTGGTTCATGCTGAAAGCACAAATGTGGATCGGAGCGAGAGGCTTCCATGCTCTCCCAGCTTTTACCAAGGGCTGGTCAAATCTCTGCCTCTCACTTCCCAGGCTCAGCTCTCCCCTCTGTAAGGGAGAGGCGATACTGCTCCCCCTTACAGAGAGCACATTCAAACCATTAAATAAAAATGTAGTACTCTTGTAGCTTCTAAATGAAATTACACTGAAATTAATGCATTTACATCAGCAGTTGATTTATCCCAGAGTATTACTGGGATGCAAGCAAGAGCTTCTGGAATGAAAGTATTATACTTTTAATTAAGGGCCCTTGAACTTGCTGCATGCTTTGAACTTGTGGAGAGCGAAATGATGGCAAATTTCTGAACAACTCAGTCAGCTCAGCGAAGTATTTACGATTAGCTGCTAAAAATGATCGTTGTGAGACAGAGTTTAAGCTAACATGGGAAGTCTGTGTTGAAAGAATTACATATATTGTAGCAACCCAGAGGAAGCATAGTGTTCACATTCCTCCTATTTCTTTTGACTCTTGTATCCAATGGAAAAGTTCTTGATAAGCTTTATTGCACTGCAGAGGGTATAAACAATGCACTTTGAAATCTGCTGAGTTTAAACCCAAAACTTATCTTTTCATTTGTTTCCTGAATTGTCCCAGACACAAATCCACACCACAGATGTTTATAAAGAACAGAATACATTTATTACTGCCATACAATCTCTTCCTTCCTTCAGCTTTGTTTTTCTTGGTTTTTGGGTTTTGTTTTCTTTTGTTTGTTTGTTTGTTTGGTTGTTTTTTTGTTTGGTTGGTGGTTTTTTTTGTTTTGTTTTGGTTTTTTAACTTGCTACAACATTCTTCTATATGCTGAACTGCAATGTAGTGTTTGATGCCTGGAGTCAAAATGCAAAGAGAGGGAAGAAGTAACTTTTTTTCCCCCCTGCTTTAATAGTTTTTATCTTTCAAGATTTAAAGTGATTCCTTCAATGGGGTCAAGCCGAAATTTACTCTGTGACAGGGAAATGTACTGAATCAAGAGGTTTTCAGTACAGAGGGTATTGGCCCTCACAGAGCTAATGAGACCCTGTTGTTCACAGGATAATACACTTAGTTAACACAATCTGAGCTGGTTTTACAGCTTCCATGGAAGAAAAAAATCCACAGGGAATATAATTCCACTTGGGGTTTTTTTTTCTTTTTTTTCTTTTTCTGTTTTTCTCTTAAAAGATCTTGTACATTCTTGGCTTTATTTTTACATGAATACTTTCCTCCTATGTGCAAGTAGAAGTCAATTATTAACCACAAACACCAAAATACAATTGATTCTAATTCAACCACCGTGTGTAAAACAATAGGGTTAATCCTCAGTTCCCTACCTTCCTTATTTATACGGACTTATCACTTCTTTTCCCAGAAGTTTCCTTGCAAACCCTCACATTTCATTGCCTATGAGGTTTGTTTGTGTTTTGTTTTTGTGGTGTTTGTTTGTTTGTTTGTTTGTCTCTTGTAGCAGGGGATGCTGACATCAGATGACACCAGACATTCAGCCCTCATTCCCTGCCTGTCCCTCATGGAAAGCCTGGCAGCCTTGGAGAAGTGATGCTCTGTTAAAAGGCGCCAAGAGAGCAGCCAGAGTGCAGAAGCTGTGGCAGCCCCCCAAGCAGCACACTTTTTCTCCTTGTGCTCCTACATTGCCTCAAGCCCTGGAAAGACCATTTTAGCCGAGCACAGGTTGATGGGTTGATTTGTGATGCTTACTCCAATCTCTTTTGCCATCTCAGATGCCTTCCTGTTGATTGCAGGACAGACGTGGGAGAAGGGATTCCACAGGGCTCTCCAGGTCCAGTGCATGGAGGTGGTCACCAGCCACATCAGGGAAAGGCCAGCCCCCCAGTCCAGCACAGGCACCACAATAAAGGTGCGACCACCTGGGAGTAAAACTGAAACCTCCCAGAGATGGCTGCTCGGCATTTCATACACCAGCAGGCCCCAATGAGAAAGGGAAGGTTGTGGTTGTCGTGATACTTTGTCAGCAAGGACTTGTTTATCATTCTTTAGAATTGAAGAAACATTTAAGTAGCTTTTAGGGAAAGGTAGAGAGCTTTTCTAGTGGTCAGAAAAGTAACAATTTCAAGGTTGAAGTTACTCCTCTGTCCTCAGTGTTTCAGTGACTGCAACTTTGTTGCTAATTAAGAATCAACTTCAAGAAAGCAAAACACAAAGCTGGAGGTGCACAATCAGCATCACAAAAGGCCATGAACATTGTTTCTTTCACCATGCCATAACTAAATATTTTATGCAGATGTTAGAGCCCCTGTGAAGGGGCTTGGCCATGGGCATTCTGCACGGGGCTGCCAGGTCAAGCACCAAGCCCAGGAGAAGCTTCTCTGGGTGACCAGGACACAGAGCTCTCTTGGATAGAGAAAACTCTTTCATCTCAACAGGAGAAAAAAGCATTGCAACCACACAAAAATCCCCGTCTGCTGCTGCTGCTGCTGCTGCACGGTGAGCATTGGCCATGTTTGGGCCATGTTTGGGACTGGTCAGAGGGGACTTTGCCTGGCCATGCAGGATGTACTTCCAGCATGCCTGCTGCCTGCCTCCTCTGGGACATCCTGGGATGTCCCAAACAGCTGCTCTGGCGAAAAGGACAGTGCTACTGGACAAGGGGAGATGCAAAACTTGCAACACTGGAGTGAGAAGCAGAGTGAAAAGTCTGGCAGCTGAATGTGTCAGTTGTCTTGGCAGCTATGCAGGGCTTTTTCTTGTTTGCTCTGCTAGATGTAGCTTCTGAATTCCTGCTCAAAAGAAACAGGGGTGTTCAAAGCCCCTTGTGATTTTGCATTTTGCTGGTTTTCTGTGGCACTTACAGACATATATGGATAAATATGTGTGTATATATATACACCTCAGAGGTATCAGAATTAAATGTGGTTTTGTTTTTAATATTCAAGCCATCCCAGAGTAGCTAGCTCCTCCAAGAAAATTCTGCAAAAATTGTTTTCACCACAGAGAGCATCTTCCACACAGGAGCGCTTCCAGAAGGTGAGACGTGTGGAAGATTCCCTGCTGCCATGCTTAGGAACCGAGCCAAGGACTAACAACAGTGGTCTGACTCTACAATACAAAGGGGGAGCACGTCTGTGCTTGCACACAAGTATCCCACATCAGTGCAAAATGGGCCTGTGGATTCCTCCATCCCTCCTGGGTATTTCAATTAAAAGCCGAGAAGGAAGTCCAAGAAAATGCCTAAAATGGCTTGAGTCCTTCCTCACGATCTGGAAATGGAAGTCTGCGGTGACTAACTCCAGCCCAGCCACCAAACCCCTCCCTCCCCGACTCTGCATTGCTCCGTTCGTTCCCAGCTCCTCTCCCGCGTTTGCAAAGAGCCGGCAGTGGAAACAGTGAAGCAGCCTGGCTTCGAACGCCAGCAGCGCACGAGTGGAATGCCACTGCAGCAGGGACCGTCACCAGCCCGTGCCGCTCGCTGCAAAACCCAGGAACAAGTGGTTAAAATCTGACGGGGGCCAGGCTCGGTTATAAGCAGAGGAATGACTTTAAAAGAGGCTGCCGCCACGCCTGCAAACAAAGCCCGATTAAATCCTTCCATGGACTTAAACTGGATTCAAAACAGGCCTCTAACAGCTTCTCCAGTTTAAATAAAAATTGAAATGCTTGTTTATAATTTCTAAGCCAGTTCAGATGATGTCTGCTGGCTTTCTCACAAAGCTAATAGCAATATCTGTAAAGAACAAAATTAGCAAAATGAGTGCTCAGGAAAACTGCATCCCTTACCCACTCAGAGTTGGTAATATGAGCTGTTTCTCTCNTTTCTTTTTTTTTTTCTCCCCTGCTCATTCTGTTGTGGTTATGCATTTGACCTGAATTTGAAAGCATCAATTCTGAAGAGTTGCCTGGGCACTGGGAGCAGCAGGAACTCGTGTTCTGATAGTGGGTTACTCCATGGGCACCAGCCTAGGTCTTTCTCTGTTCACTCACATCCTGTGATAAGCATGAAATCTTAGCTCTTCTGATCAAATTTTAACAATCTAGGTGCGAATACTGAGTGATTTTGTGTGGTTTCAGCTGTTCATTTCCTTCTACCACCCATTCACCTCACATGAAAGTCCATTGAGACTTGTTTATTGTGTCTTACCTATCCCACAGGAGTGTGTGATTTCTCCTGGTATCCAAGAACTGTGACAATGCATAAAATAAAGAACAGGATGGGATGCTTGTCACCTCAGAACTGTATTATTCAAAATCTTACAGCTCAAAATCTTACCTTCTCTTTCATTTTAATTCACTCACAACTTTTTTCCCTAAGGACTTTCAGAGTCAGAGCTTTCTGTGCTCATGAGCGAAGGCTAAGGGAGGATAAATCATACACTGTGGGGCCCAGGATGCCCTGTCCTCTCCTCTTTGATTACAAACCACAGACAAAGGCATCCTTGAAATGTTTGACTGCTTCTGGGACTAAGCCCTCCTTGCTCTTCATTCAGCGATGCAACAAGACCTTTGGGAGACCGAACGTGCCCGGAGATGAGTGTATTCGCAGGGTGTATGAGGTGTTGGCTGGAGAGAAGCAGGGCTGAGCTGCTGGCATATGCCCTACCCAAATTTACTCCTGCCCTCAGGTTTGTGACCTCGGTGACTATTTAATAGTGTACACTTACCTTGTGTATTCCCCGCAGAGGTGATTAAAAAGGATGAACACAAGAAGGAACACCTGAGCAAGGGTATCACTAGATTAATTCATTATTTCTGCTAAGATAATTAAAGGCAGATCAATTAAGTGATCACACTGAGATCATGATTAGGATCGAATCAATAAACCAGTAGATTCAAATGGTTGATCAACAGGTTATATATCTGTCAAAGTGACTTGTGAGGTTGCCACTGAAGGAATTACTTAGATTTTAATCTTTTCTAGGAAGATTTCAAGGAGGAGGCAGAGTCTTTTCAGGCTAAAACCCCAGTGAGATTTCCAGCACTGAAGAACATAGGCCTTTGAGAGATATAAGGATACTGAAGGAGATATCTCTCTCCTGCTTCAAAGGGGGGTATCCACTCTTCTTTGGATTTTTTGCCAAGCTGGACGACCCAGGTCATATGGTAATCTTGTTTTCACTGTATTTGGGGATCTAACGTGGCAGGCATCACCACGGTAACTTTCCTTTTAACACATCTTTCCTAAACCTTAATTTTACTTTAAAATGTATTAACATTTATTGTCTATATATATTCCTGTTTTACAAGTGGCCCAGTTTTTCTCCACTGCCAAAGCAGAAGGGGTGGTTAGGTAAGTCTGGCTACATCTTGTTTTCAGCTCCAAAACCTGGCTTCTTAACTAATTTACTACTTTGTTTAATACTTTGTTTAAGTATTCCTCCAAGGGTATTTTTCACACAAGCACACCTGGTCACCCATTCATACCAACAGAAAACCAAGAAGAGATGGAATTGATTCATAAAAACAAAGGTAAAAACAAACAACGTAATTTCACCATTCCTTGGAGGGTTTAATTCACATCCATATTTCTTCTTTATCCCAATCACAGCACTGAGGGCTTCCTCTGGGCACACAGCCTGGAGTCTGACGTGGCCCAAGAGCAGGCTGCAGCCTGCCCAGCCCTGTGAGAGCCTTCCCTCAAGCCCAGCTCATCTTCCTCTGCATGTGTTACCCAGGCCAAGACAGCATGCTCATGTTTTTATTTTGGGTAGTGGATGATACAAAGGAGTAATTTTTCCCTTATCATTATCATTATCATTTGTACAGGTATAACTTGTACTTAAATCAGCCTTGGGTTCACACTGTAGGGCTGTCGGGCCAGTTGTGAAACCTGGTGGTTTGGATGGCATCTGTCATCCAGGTCACTCCTAAGCTGTGTCACAAAGCCCCATCAGCAAGTGACCTTTAATTTTGCCTGATCAGTTCTGATCATATATCTGTAATATAAAATACAGATGTGTAGCAGGAAGCCTTAGTTTGGTGGAATTTTGCCTTGCAGCAGAGGTAAAGGGAGTATCACACGCTGCCAGTGGAACTCCCTCACCCTTCAGAAAATTACCTGATATTCTGCTCAGCACACTTTCTCCTTGGTACAGCTTCCTTGTGCTAGTTCCTCCTATGGTTAAAATACTTTGAATTTCTTAATGGAAAAGAATTGGGATGCTAATTTGGGGAAACTTTTCCCTTACTCTCATGTCTTCTGGTCTAAACCTACAAAACATTGCTATGTTAATTATTCTTTGACCATTAAAGTTTTCTCAGTATTGACTCTACTTTGGATCTCATCCCACGATGTCCAGTCCAAACAGGGGTCAAAATGTATTTGAATTCCTAGTTCATGGAGGCCCCAGGCTTGCTGGTAATGCGGTGGAAGCCTTTTCACATTTCTTTGTCTCCAATGTGAATTATAGCATGCCTGAGGCAATATGTGGACCTTAAAAATAAAAAAAACAAAATGTAAAATAAAAGATGCTCTGGTTCTCCTTTTGCAGAGACAGCACAAATCAGGGGGTGAGCTCTGCACAGTGCTCTGGTAGAATGTAATTTCCTGATTTAGGGTGATATGTAGCTAAGGATTTTGACTGATCTCATCTATATGTATATTCAGTCTTTCCGAGATGCTATTAGTAAGCATAGCTGAAATTTGAATATCTTATTTTATTTTATAAAGCTGCTTTTGTATTATTTTTTGGGAGAGTTATCTCTGTTACTTGCAACATGACACAGCTTTGGGTCATCTGCAGGTTTAATCAATCTAATCTTTCTGCCAAATAATTTACAGGAAAGCCATGTACACGCCTGTCCCCAGGACAGATCCTGGCTCACCCTCACTTGGTCCAGCCTTTCATTTGGAAAATAAATCACCTTTAAAGTTCAGAATAGCACAGGGCTTTGCCACTAGCCCTCCACTAATTTTATCAAGTACGTTTTTCTGCCTGGTTTAGCAGGACATTGCACGCGACTGGCCCACAGCCTGTCTGGAGCTGAGCTGCTTCACCTCTGGAACTTCTGCTGCTAGTCTACTTTGGAGGAAAGCTGGTTGGTGTGGTATGGCTTGGTCTTGACTAATCCAAGCTGGCTGTTTCTCACCTCACTGTCATCTCCTGGATGTTTACAAATACATTCCTTATTTGTTCTAAAGTGTTACCGCTAGGCTGACTGGTCTAGGATTCTCTTGGCTTCTCTTGTCTTCCCTTTTCTCTTCATAGGAGCTCCTTTGGCCTTTTTGAACTTGGGGCGTCCTGGTATACCCATCACTAACTCCCCAAATTAACCACTACTGTCAGTTAGTGCTGGGCAGAATTGCTCCTACACAAAGAAATAGAAAACATTTACCTCATCTGTGTGCTCTATAACCACTGTTTTCTTTCAGGCTTGCATCTCATTTCCTTTCTTGGCTGCCTATTCGGCAGCAGCATATTTACTGTAGGCTGATAATAAAAAAAAAGTATTAATTATTTTGGTCTTATTGAAAGTATTTATCAATAGCTTTTGCTATTTATTGAGTAACAGGGCAACCCTTACGCTTACTCATCTTGCTTTTAATGTATGAGATGAAGTCTTCTGTAAAAGGTACCTCATGCTGGAGTCAGGAGTGTTCAGTGCTCGTTTTCAAATCAGTGGA
>VWZN01010407.1:142946-167693 GCA_013396955.1 Regulus satrapa | reverse complement strand
TTTTTTTTGAGCCAAGCTCGTTGACTTCTGGTCTCTGTTGGGTTTTGTTTTCGTTTTTGTTTGGTTGGTTGTTTTTTTGTGGGTTTTGGGTCTTTTGTTGTCTTTTTTTTTGTGGGGGTTCTTCTTTTGTTTTGGTTTGGTTTGGTTTGGTTTTTGATTTTGTTTGTTTGTTTGCTTGTTTGTTTTGCGGGTTTTTTTGTTTGTTTTTTTAGGTTTTTCAGGGCTCAGTCTCAAATAGAAATTTGGGCTGCTAAAGACACTGAGATCACTTCCCATCCCCTCTGCTTGATAACTCAATAGCTGTCCTAAGGCCATGTCTCTGAAGGTCTCTTTGCAAATCCCAAACTCTCCACATCTGCTCAGTGATTCTTTTGGCAAGGGGGCCAGCAGGAAGGACTCTGTCTGTGCAGCCTGTCTCCACGAGGGGAGACATCCTCCCTTTGAAGGACAACTCCAAACATCCCTTTTGGGATGCTCCTGCTTCTCCTGGTGTGGTGGAGGTTGGTGATGCTCCTGGGGGCCGAGGCTCCCCTGCGTCCTTTTGGAAGCCCCGTCGCTATGGCGACTGTCTGCAGCTTTATGATCTGTTTGTTGTCCACCTCATGCAGAAAGGCTTCTGGAGATTTTATATTTTCAGTTATTTTCATTCAAATTCACTAGTGGGGGGTTTTGAATTCGAGGGATAAATGATACGCTGTGAGGAAAAACTTACAGAAACCTATGTGGTTCACTCTTTTATTTTTGTGGTTCACTCTTTTATTTTTTAATGATTAAAAGAGACTTTTGTGATTTTATATTCATTTTGTGTCATTGTCCTGCTGTTCTGAGAACATCAGAGAGAAAGAACAATTTTTATTTCACCCCCTGCTTTGGATGCAAAACTCACCAAACTGCTCCAGGATCCAACTGGGGTGGCTGTGGCCCCGAGGGGAAGGGGCAGAGCTGCCCATGTGCTCCCCTGCCCCAATTCTTGGGGGACCAGCAGGAACCAGGCAGGATGGACCAAAACCCTTAGGACCTAAAGGGAATTTTGCCCTGGAGCTGACCTGTGGCTCGCCTAGGAAAATCTCCTTCCTGGTGCTCCCAACTCAAGTAGGGAATGAACGAAACTGAGGAGCAATGATGGTGAAGTGTAAATGCACCCATCTTTGCTCACCTGCCTGTTCATCACCAAGGGGTATTGCAAACCCTGGTGATCACTCCTCCCACCTTATAAGCTAAAGCTTTGACCTGCCAGGTCATAGCACTTCTGATTTGACGATTATTTTAATGAAGGATCACAACCTGCATTTGTATCCTTCTTGGCCCATCCCTCTCCAGGGCTTCTGCCTCTGTTTGTCAGAGAGAGTTTTTATTCCTTGACTTCTGCATATTCTTCCACCTGCTCTGACCTGTCTGCCACAGCAGTCCTAGGAGGTGACCATCTGATCAGTTTTAACAAATGTTAATATTTCTGCCTTTGATAGTACTATTTTAGGGAGTTATTTTCTTTCAAAGGAATTAAAATACCTCTCCTTTGTTTAATTTTGAAATTTCACATCTTGTGCTGACATGGGAAGAGCTCTTTGGTTGGGAACTCATGGTTTGCTCTGAAGGTTTGAGATTATCAGTGAGGGAGTTTTATTTCTCAAAATGTAGTTTAAAAAGAGCTGCCAGGTGACTAATAATAAAAATGGATAGACATGAAATCAAGAGATTATTGGGGAGAAAAACAGAATGCTTTCAAATACAGAAAGTAAGAACTATGGTTTTGGTTGTGTTTTCATATAGCTTGGTTATTAGTTTTCATTCATTCTGGATAATCAAAATAAACTACTTTCTTTTTAGATATCCTAATGTTTTTTTACTTACAGAGCATGACAGGATTAGATCTTCGATTTGGTGCTCTAAAACATAGCAGCATTCCTTAACAAATGTGCTTAAATGGCACAGGGTATTTCAACAGCAGGTTTTAATAAACCTTTCTATTTTATGTACACAACCAAAATATTGGGAATCTGTTTGGTTGAGTCCCTTTGGAAAGGGCCTTTCTTCTTCATCTAGCCCTTGGTGTGGCAATGGGAAGAGGCCGGAGGCAAGGAATTGAGGGCCAGGTTTGCACCCAGGATCATTATCTTGGCTCGGTATCAATCTTATCTTTTGCTAGTAAAAAAAGGAGGCTGAAAACCCCTATTTTACTGTATTTTAATCTTGGGAAATTGAAAGAACAGCAATTGAATTCAAGACAAAACAATCAAACATCATTCCATTGATTTTTTTTTTTTTTTTTAAATTTCTTTTTCTAAAGAACCTGTCTCCAACTTATAAAACCAACCATCTTCTGGTCACTCAAGTTTGCTGATGGACCCAGTTTCAAACAGTTTCCAGCTCAGTCACAAACCAACATTTAACTGGACTGAGTCACAAGCTTGCCCTGCAGCAGCCCCTCAGATGTCTGTTTTCCAGAGCTACGAGTAGGTCCCAGAGTGGCGTGAGCAGGATATCCAGAAATGGATGGTGATGCCTCTGGGTGGGACAGGCTCTGCAGCCGATAGTAATCCCAGTTTTCATGGCACAGTGGGACAAGGAAGAGCCTTGGGGTGCCAGAAGCAGAGGAGGACACATCTCCAAACCTCACCTGTGCTAAGCAGGGAAGTCATCTTCAGAATACTGCCAGTGGGAGCCCTGATGATGAGCATGTTCAGCCCCTTACTACCCCAGAGTTGTCTTGTTTTGGGGTCATTTATGCAATCAGGACAAAGCAAGGATGAGCTGGGATCCTGAGTTCCTCAAAAACACCCCATGGACATCTCAAACCCCAGGACCGGACAGCAGCTGGGGATGTGTGCAGCATATGAACAGATTGCAGATTTCACTGGGATTATCAGATCCCTCTCAAGCTCACTTGTACCCTGTGACTGTGGTTTCTGTGCTTCTCTGAGGGAAGCTGACCCTACAGCCCCTTTTACTTCAGCTGGGATTTATTGCTGTTAGGATTGTTGAATCCCTCTGCCTCTCCAGAGAACGGGGTATATCCAACAGCAGCAGATTCTGCTCTCAGGAAATTGCACAGGCTCAGGGAAACCCAGAGATGGTTGAGAGACCCTAAAACTTCCCTGCTAGAGGTCTCCTCTCCTGTTTTGCTGGTACTGTCTAGTAAGTCCACGGCGATGTCCCACCATGCCAGACAGGCTCCAGCCATCGTGCTGGAACTGAAGGGAGAGAAGAGTGCTGAGTAAGAAGAGTGTGTGGAAGCTGCTGCTGCTGCTGGATAAAACATTGCAAGGAGATGGGAAAGGCCATGGGGAAGGTGGTGGGAGAGTTCTGGAGGCGGCACCTGCCTGAGGTTGCTGCTGCTCCAGGGTGATTCATCCTGGACTGGGAGTAATTGGCTGCTGAAAGGCCGAGCCCTGAAACTGTTTCATCATATTTAGCTTTTCCCGCTATATAAGACACAACTTTGCAAAGGGCTCTCTGCTCAGCGTTGGGCTGCAGCAAAGCCCGTAATCACCTCGTGGTCCCAGCAGCCATGCGTCAGTCCTGGGGAAGGGAGCTTGCAAAAGAGATCCTGCAGGAACAGGCAAATTACTTTCACTTTCTCAAGAGAAAAGTTACAAACAAACAAAACAAAACAAAACAAAAAAGACAGTAAGAGGAAGTGAGTACTTGAAATCAGCCGGATCCAAAGTGAGCTCCTTTATTATAGAAAAGCCAGAACAATCTAGTGGCATGGTATGGGGGTTGAAAGTGCCTGAGTGATGGCTGTGAAATATTTCTGTTTGAGAAGATGCACACACTGATGTCAAAGCAAGTGATTGGAATTTTTTTAACTTCTTGCTGCAGTTTTATCTGACAAGACTCCTCAGAGCTGAGAAAATAAGTGTTCCCACAGCAAAGTTCCATGGGCCAGAGGACTGACACATACTCCAACAAGCTCTGAGAGGAAGATAATCCTATAGAGAAAATCTACATAGAACATTTAGCATCATATGTTTTAAGATGTTTGGCTGCATACAATACTGGTGGATCCATTTTCCAAGACCGGCATTTTGCTCACAAGAACCTGGACATCTTTATCAGTGCGTTTTGCTCCCTGCTCCACCACCTCAGTCACTGAACTAGAAAAATTCACCCCCAGAAACAGACAGAGATTGCAGTGATCACAGCACTCCTGGTGCAGGATGAAGCAGGTGCTCTTGAAGATTGTTAGCTCCTCCTATCCTGTAACCAGCCCTGCAAAAGAGGCTGCAGCAGGAGCCCCCAGGGACAATACGGCACATTTGTGGGGCTCTCTGCTCTGTGCCACAGCCAGATGCACTCTGCAATCTTCTAGCCTTCAAATCACCCCTAAAGGGACCAAAATACCCTCTGCAGGCAATTCAGTGGTGGTGGTGGTGGGGGGGTCTCCCATCCTCAGTATGGTGTCAAATGTCCCCTATCTTTGTTATGTCATTGGGCTGTGAGACTCCCACACCTCTGGGACTAAGAGAGACCCCTGCCAAATCTTCTACCCCAGCAGCCAGATTTATAGGCCAGTGGAAAATATCCACCCCAGCCATAAAGCAGGAAGAAGCCCTTGTAGAAATAAACCTTCTCATTAAGTTCCGGTTGGGATGCATGGTGCAGTGCATCTCTTGTTTGATCTACAGCTCCAGCATCTCCCCTGACTTCAGCCAACATCTTGTAGGTGATGTTTTCAAATTTCCTCTCAGTATGATGAAAGACTGGAAGTTTAATTTATTAAAAGAAATAGTCTCAGCTCCTGAAGCTGAAATTTCAATTTCATCACCTCGCCCAGGAGCTGGGACCTTGGCATAGATGGATAGTGTCTATCTGTTAATCCAGACCCAGAGAGAAGAAAGGAAGAAAAAGCCTGTCATTACAGGACTAAAGAGAGAAATAATTTTGGGGGCCTGCTCATACCCAAAACCCAAAAAACACTGATACATTGAGGCCTTAAAGTGTATTTTTGCAGAGGTCAAGTGCACGTCCTCAGCAAGGAATGAGCAGAATAAAAATTGGCATTAAATTCTGTGTGACTGAAACCTTGATTCAGAGTTGCTGCAAGTGAAAACCCCAGAGAACATGAAATGCTGTTAGAGTTGTACTACAAGGCTTTGGATTTTTTTTTTTCTCTACCCCTCTGGTGCCTGATGTTCCTGCAACAAATTTAGTCTATGTTTCTAACAATGTGTGTGCAGAAGGAGGGGGAGCAAATTGATTTTTGGTTTTCCTGGTATCAAAACAGTATGGCTCGCTAAAGGAAGAGCTTACATTTCAGCCCCAACACATATCTCTCTTACTTCTGGATAAACTTTGAAAGATACCCCCAAGAGTAGATTTTGGGAAGGAAAAAAGATGTGCACAGAGGCGTGCAGGAGGACCTGTGCACTGCTGCTCCCAGAAGACAGGTGGGGACAGGGCCATACGCAGGGATGTTGGATGCTGGCAGCACACGACCGCCTGGAGGTGACCCAATGGGATGGGAAATGGCTCGGACAGCCAAGGATGAGCACAGGAACTCACTGACAAATTATGATCTTGCCATGACTCACTACAGAAACTTCCCTACCTCAGCTCGTCTCCTTGAGACATCTTTACTGGTGACTGATTCGTGGCAGTCTGGTTTTTTCAAACTTAGAAAGCCACCCAAACACACAAGCACTGAGTAATTACCATATATGTTTAGCACCTAAATAAATAAAAGTGCTTGCCCTGCAGTTTTCTGATCCACAGTGTTGTAGACTCTGAGTAATCACTTCTAAACCTGTGTTACAGATGTTTGTGTTGCTTTCCCGGGCCTGCCAACAAGAAAGCTGAGGTGGAAGATGAGCCTGATGTCCTGGAAAAGCCGCAGAGTCAGACTGAGAGAGTGTGGGCGTGGCAGAGCTTTTCAGCTCCTCTTGCTGCACACAGCCTTTTCACGAAGGCAGAGCTGGGACTTGTCTGTATTTCTCTTCCTGCTGTCTTTCTGAACACCATTCTGCAAGCAAATGTGCCCATGGACTAAGTAGCTGGAAGCTCATACTTTGCAGGAGATGCACATTACCTTGTCTTCTTCAAGCCTCTGTATGGCTTATACTGCAGCTGATCCCAAAGCACGAGTGAGGGGAAAAAGGGTGGTTGAAATTCAAGGAAAGAATGAAGTCAGGGCAGCTCTGACAGCTTTTATGTCTCCTCCTAAAGTTGGCACGGACCTACACGGAAGCACATGTATCCATGTCTCTTGCTCACAGCAGTTTTGAATGGGGAGGTAAGAGGAGCTATCACCCTAAACCCAAGCCGTGTTCCTGAACGAGCTGTTGGAGATGTTTGGTGCTGCCTCCCATAGCCACCTCCTGGCTCAGTGGAGCTGGTGGCACCGGTCTCCTTCAGCAAATGCATGGGAAGCAGGCAGAGGCATGGATGGGGAAACAGGGGGGTGCAGAGCAGGGTTAATGCATCAAGTGTCCAGAACAGAGAGAGAAAATTGAAATCCCACAGAGGGAACCCTTCCTTCTCTTGCAAGGCACTTAGAAGGGCTCTTTTAAAAGATTTCTCCAGTGGACTGAAGAGGAAGAAGAGATGCTCGAGGTACAAGGACATATTGCTTCCAGGTATTTCCACGAGGCATTTAGGGACAGCTTGATCTACTTAAGATGCAAAAGATAATCCAAGATAGACTGAAAATTTGGAACAAAACTGAAGGACATTATGTTGTTACAACCAGATAAACAGTCTGTTCCTCTTTCAAAGTTAAGCAGATTTTAGTATATAGTTATTTCTACGTGATACCCTCCTGTTTTGTACTTCAGATGAAGTGCTGTCTCCAGGGAATGAAACCCCTCTGTATCCACATAGGCGGGTGAACCTGCTTAGGTCCAGCTGGGGAATGAAACCTGTCACTGGAAAGAAATTATCCATAAACAATAAAAGTACTTGACAAAATTGTACAGAGAGCCTTAAAANNNAAAAAAAAAAAAAGTAGAGCAAAGCAAAACAAGCCCCAACATAATTACGTTAGTCTCATGATAAGGAATAAACCCTACTCTTACTTTACTCTACCTGCAGCTCTCTTTTTTCAGTGGCTGAGAATGGATATATGTATTCAATGCTTGCCCTGATTCCAGAGCTGTATTCAGCCCAAAATGTAAAATCACTTTGGTTGAATGCTCTGTCCTTCTTAAGTCTCCAGCCTTGAGGCTTTCACTCATCAGTGTAGTGCCAGTGTTCAGACCCTGGCTTTCATCTGGAGACACGAGTGTCAGTGTTTCATCCTCAGGGTGTCAGAGGTTTCCAGTCAGATGTTGGACAAAGCTCTGCTTTTCAAGGAGACTCTCACAAGCTGTTGGAGCTTTCTGAGCCTATTTCGTCCAAGAAAAAATATTTTAGATCCATAATAAGGAGTTTATTCCAGGTCTTTTTCTATTTTGTATGCAATATTTTAGTTATGGCTCTACCCATGCCAACACCACAGGCTGCTATTTTGTTGTTGTTCCTGTGAATGAAGTAAATATCTCTGCATTCCAGCTCATGATAATAACACAGCTATATTCCTAGCTGGCCTTGGCCAAGACAAGCTATTAAAATGAGTTTTGTTTAGTCACGTTTCATGTTCTGAATCATCTTCAGAAAGTGTGGATCTGGTGGAGAGGCACTGAACACGCAGGAAAAACACCAAGATGAACCTCTCATGTCAGGATGCACTGGGACAAAAGCAATAACGTTCCTCGTCTCCTAATGCCATGCAAAAGTGTGTGTGGAAAAAAGGCTCTTTTTTTAATGTGTTCAAAATACATGGCCCTTTTTTTTTTGCCAGTTGTAACTCATGATGAAATGCCTGTGCTGACATTCCTCTGCCTTCTGCTGCAGGGAGGTGGGCAGTGGAAAATGCAGCATCGGGCTTTGTCAAGTGCTTCCCTGTTATTGGAGTAATTTTGCTCAATGGCTGTTGTGATAGGGTGAAAAAAAGGTTATTTCATATGCCTTGAACTGTGCAGCCTGATACAATCATTAGGAAGCTTTGACTGTGTTATAAATAACTTGTGATGCTAACACAGCTTTGTGCAGGTGCCTCTCTGAAGCTCCTGTCTTGGCAGCTGCTGTCAGCAGCCTCCCCTGACGTGGTGGCAGCCCATGGTGGCAGTCACTGGTGGGGGTGGTGGGCTGGAGAGACCAGCCTTGCATACCCTGTGTCGTGCTGCTGCCTTCTGCTTTGCTGCCCGTGAGGAAGGCTCGAGCCCTTTCTGCTCCCCACACTTGCCACCCCATGTTCTCCATGGCAGAGGCTCATTGCTTTATTTGTGTAGGGTTGCATCCATGCCTGGATCCCATAGGTCCTCGGTAAGGATCCAACATCACTCATTGCATGGGAAAACCTTTTCTTTGAAAGGCACCAGAAAATTCCTGGGTAGTCAGGAGAGAAGCCTTCTCCTCAGGAAAACAAGCCTCTGAGCAGCTGCCAGTTAGCTGCAGGTAGTGTTTGAAAGCCAGAGATTTATAATCCAAAGTCATATAAGCTCTACGGCAAATCACATCTGTGATGAAAAAAAAACCCAAAAAATCAAGAACTTTGTAATAAAAAAGATTCAACACAGGAAATCTGATAAACTGTTAATTTTACTTAGGATAATTACAGTATTTGCATCGAGGTAGTGCTGACAGTTCACGGCTTTGATATACTCTAATGTGATTTATGGGCAGCAGAAAGGGGCTGGGTTGAGCTCATGGTGCTCACCTCAGGCACATCTGCTCTATGTACAAAGCTCTGATGAGCACACGCTGCCACAACCTGTGTGCCAGGACTGGCCACAGGTGCCTCCTGTCAAAAGCACAACATCTTCATGGGCTGCTGCTGGGTGATCACCAAGGGTTATTAAACACTAATGAAGATACTACAGTTATGGACTGCTCAAAGAGTTTGACAACACACTCAAAGGAAAGAGCCCAAAGTGGGAAAGGAGAAAGTAAATGAGGCTGCCACGTCTTCCAGGAACTGTTTTTAGTGCTTCAGCAGATGGTTGATCAACAGTGGCCTCAAATCCAGGGCCACTGTCATCACCTGTAGCTTCATTCTGCCAAATGCAACCTACAGCACAGGTGAGGAAACGGCCACAAAACAAGTAATGGCTGAGGTTCTGACAGTGATTTGTGGCACAAATGCGGCAGCTCCTTGTGATTTTGAGGATTTCTTGTGTCCCTCTGCCATGGATGCTATCCTGCCCCTTGGAGGTCTCCAGATGTAAGCAGGATCAGCCATGTCAGTGAGGTGGTGGAGGCAGTCACAACCCAGGACAGAAATATTGTGTGAGTATAGTGGTGGCAGAAACAGTAAAAACAACTTTTGAGAGAGATGTCATATCTAATATGGGAGTAGAAGGAGCCAGTCTAAGGTTTTAAAGGTGGGTAGTGCCTGGACCAAAAAGATAATGTGGTTTGGGTTTATCATTAGCTGACTATTGTCTGAAATGAAGCTGAGGCTCATGGGTGACATCAGGGGAACAAGGTCTGGGAAATATGTAAGAATTGCCTGAAGCAAATCCAGCACAGGCCTTGCTGCTTTCTGAGTTTTACCCTCCTGGAAATTGCATCCAATAGACTAATTTGAATTCATGTTTATCTGAAACACCTCAAGAAGATTCCACATGGATAAAATTTTATCTGTCCTAAAATGGCTCAAAAAAGAAGGGGTATCATATTTTGCCTCCTACCTGGGAGCAACACTTGTTTGCCATCTTACCATCCCACTGGAAAGGCACCCAGTGGCACCAAGAGACACCCAAAATATCCACTGTGAGGACAAGTTTGTGTTGCTTCTCACACAGGTCCCTTTAGGGAGTCTTGGGAGGCTTCTGTAGAAACCAGAGGCTCAGGACAGTCCTCATAAAGCTGCTGTTTTTCTTTGTAGACTTTCCCTAAACATTACACAGATCAGTGATTTATGAGTGTTTAAATGTTTGGGCTCCACTTAGCTAAGCAGGGAGAGGGGTGGCCACTGTGCATGCAGCAGTGGGACATGAGAACCTTGGCACCTGGAGCCATCTCTCATCCCCAAAACTGAACGTGAGTGAAAGGGTTTTGTGACAAGCATAATGACTGGTTCACTGAAACCATGCAAAACTGAGCTCATGTTTTACAGAAAAGGCTGCAGCTCTGGGATGGATTTTGGCAAGCATATGCCCTTCAAAAATCCACAATACTGACATTTGGTGAAGGGTGGGATGGGGGAGGAGCACACAAAACATTCAAGCCCATGGTTTTCATTAAAAAATCATAATGCTTCATGTCTAACCTATCAAAATGAATCATTTCAATGCATCCAATACTCTAACAGCACACCACTTCTCTCTGTGAGTGGACAGAAGATGAATGCCCTTTTTGATCTGCATTGAAAACAGTGTCTCCTAGAACATAGGAGAGGAAGGGGGATGAAAAGGATATTAGGTAGGCTGCATCTCAAGAGAAGAAAACTCCCTTTAATCCCTTTCCCAGCAAATAAGCATCCATTTGAGATCCAGCACAGGAAGATGAAGATGACATGAGAGTAAGAACAGCACAATCAGAAGAAAAGGACACATTCTCAAGGGCACCATCAGAACCCTGGCACTTTGCTTTCCCATCCTGAGTTTTGATAACTACCGTGCTGGTACATCTGAGGAACCTCTGTTTAATTTCCAGAGGAAACTGCTGTGCTGTGTTCCTGGTTTATGTGTTGGAGCAGTGAGGTCTTTGCCTTTCATGCAAGGAACAAGTCAGGTGACCGAGCCATATTCACAGCCATGTAAAGAAAACACAGCAGACAGGCAAATTCCAGGCTGCTGCAGTGGAATGGGGAAATTCTTCAAGGCAACATGCAGTAGTGCATCCCCACACTCAGATTCGGCCTCTCCAAAATCAGTTGGTGCTAATTTTCAATGGATTTTCAAATCAAAGCTCAAATGCCTTTTATTTTTTTTTCAAACCAGGACCATTGCTGGATATGGCAGGATGCAAAGACCTGGTGAATCTACCCCTTCTGTGTTCACTGGAGAGAGGCTGAAAAGCTGCTAAAAAAGGGAAAGAACAGCCCAATGTCCTGTTGTTGTGAAGGAGTCTAGTAACAGATAGACAAAACACAACTTCCAGCACCCTGTAGCTTGCCTTTCAGGATTGAATGCAACGTCAGCCCAGGTGAGTCCAAAATCACCCCACTAACCCCCTCCCTCAGGCTGCGGAGGAAGGACACCACTGGTACCTTGGATCTCCATGGGAACCATATCAGAGAGAGGGGAAATGAAAGAGGAGAGCTGAGAAGAGACCAGAGTGAGCAGCAGGGAATAGGGAGAGGGTGGTGGTGGGGTGAGGGGCATGTGGAAACCATCCATGCACCAGGGTGCCCTGCGGCGAGCAATAACAGGCTTACTGCAAAGCCTGCTGCACTGGGGAGGAAAACTGAGCAATGTTTGGAGCCTGTGGTGGGGGAATGGTGGGTTTCCTCACAGCAGATTAAACCAGCAGTGATACTGGCGGAGAGAGCTTGTGAGGAAAAGAAAAAGCAGGCAAGAAGAGCTCACTCTTCCCACAGGTTTTGTGGGGAGGTGGTGAGCAAAGCAGGAAGCCAAAGGATGTTTCTCTACACCCATCCTCTTCTTCCCCTCCATTCCCCAGAGGAACCTGCATTAGGAAAATACCCTAGCAGTGTCACCTCCTCCTCTTTTTCTCCAGCTATGGCCTAGGGATCTCCAGGCAGTGATAGCAGTCACCCAGGCTGGAGTGAGCAACCTTGGGGTGCCAGTGCCTCCTCTCATAGTGCTGAGGGCTTCATCCCTTTTTTGGATGGCAAAGCAGCTGCCACAGGGCAGAAGGACGGGAGCACATGGTGGTCCAGGAAAAGCTGGCAGTGTGCTGGCTAAGCAACGCTTCACAGGCATCAGCTCCACCAGTGCTGCTTAGCTCATCTTCACATCAGCCCCAGACCACTTGGGGATGCCATTAGCTTCTTTATTAGGAGATTGTGGGAGAGGGCTGACAGCTGTGGGCCCCTTTCTTACCTGCACACAGACAGCTACACACTCAAAGGTGTATTTTCTCGTGGTTGGGGTTTCACCATCACACCTGACCGCAGAGAAGTGGGAGCACCTCCTGGGGCTCCCCTGCGAGGGGTATTTGCACAGGACCACACAAAGCAATTGCAAAGCCTCCTCGTCCCAGCCCAAACAGCTGCAGCTCCACAGATATTCCCTCCCTATCTGAACTGCAGCAGGAGAACATGATGATGAAGTTCACTCCACAGTGTGTTGCTACAAACCTTGCAAACTGGTTGAGGCTTCAGCCATTTTTCTCAGGCATCAGACATTTTCAAGCACCAGACTCCTGACAGCCTGGCTTTTTTTTTTTTTTTTTTAAATGTACAGTCTATAGTGATTTTGACAGGAAAATTCCCATCCATCCATTCATCCCCTCCTCCTTCCACGCAGCCCAATGTGCCGTGTCACCCTGGTGTCACATTGTCCTGATTCCGGCATTTTAACTCAAGACCACCGGGGGATTTGGCACACGAGGCACAGCCAAGGCCCCACAGCACCTGGAGCTCTTGTCTCCTGTGCAAAAGGCGGAGAAGGAAGTCAGTTTCTGGTCATTTTGGCTGCTTTCTGCCACGGCCTGCTCAGCGATGCAGCCTGCTTCAGCTGACAGACTTGTAGAAAGAATCAGAAATGTCAAAATTACCTTCAGCTCCACAGCAGGTCTACCAGTGATTTGTTTTTCTCTAAGCCAGGCAGCTGCAGGATACACTGTTCTCTGCAGTTTTAACTGTCATTCTCTCCTGATTTTATTTTCAAATCCACAGTTCAAATGCATTCTCCATTTATAGGATGGGCAAACGGCACTGACAAGGTCTTTTCTCCCCTGTGCACTTATCTTCCCCACAGGAACCTTAGAAATGTGCCCTATTCCTCCTTCCTCCCCAAGAAGCTCTCTGTATTTTGCAAAAAAGGGGAAGCTGTAGTGAAAAATTACTGTTGCTTCAGGAAAAAAGGCGGTGGGAATAAATCAGCCTTCTCCCACATCTAGCAGAGGTGGAGAGGCTGAACAGTAAAAGTTAGGACAGAGCGATACCAGCCCGAGCAAGCAAGCACTCCCTGGGGAAATGGGGCACTGTGCCCTTGGATAAAAGAGATCTCCTGTACCTTCACCTGGTGCTGCCTGTGCCACACAGTTCACTTGCTGAAGCTTTTCCTCGTGTCTCCAAACACAACCCTCAATGCACTACAGAGAACAGGGCTGCTGGCAGCAGCCATGGCCCCTCACCTTTGCAGCAGGGCCGCTACGACAGGCAGCAGCTGAAAAAGGATTTTCTTTCCTGGCCATGTAAGCAATTGGTGCTTTACACTCCATATTTATTTTTTTTGTTTGGGACAGACACTACAAAAGCAATGCGAAATCAAATTTAAAAGAATTTTACACACTGCAGCAGAGCAGAGCTTCAGAGGGTGTTTAGGGGAGAGTGCCTGTAGCCAGCCATTTGGAGGGTACATTAAAAAAAAGAGGCAATAAAAATTACCAAACCCTCTTGTCTTTCTGCAGGCACAACCTCAAGCAAATGCACACAAAGGCAGAGAGGAGAGGAGAATGTTTCTGTCCCCAGCTAAGAAAAAAAAATATGCTCAGGGCATTATGTACAGATGAAAGGGGGATGAATCAGAACGATGTAGCTGGACCCAAAACAAAGTTCTCAAGGTTATAAACTGGTGAGCATCTGGGTACCAGGTGCTGAAGAACCAAACACTGCAAACAAAATGGACAATCAGAAACAAGGACATCTGACACTTCACTCATCTCGACAGGACATTAAATAGGAGTTCAAATTTCAGTTTAACCTGGATACCCTGTTGCCTGGATGAATACTTTGACCACTGTTGAAATCATCTTCCCCCTCCTTCTCTTCTCTTCTCGCCCCCATCACCAAAACTATCTGGCAAATTCAGGATTATTTTTTTCTACCAAGAAACATGGTAAATAAACTGTCTAGCTATAAACTCTTCTAGTCCTGTTTTCTTCTTATGGGTGGAAAACAGCGAGCCATGTCATTTCAGAGCAATGACACCAACTGATAAAATAATCCTGGCATTTGCTTGCTGCAGATTAGAGAAAGCCCCAGAAATTACTGAAAAACCTGCAAGTTTTGGCTCTGTCTATGGCCTTCTTTATCCCCTGTCACTACAGTACAGTAATGTTTAACATCAGCTATCAAATTTCCCATTCTCAGTAACTAGTAAAAAAATGACATCTGAAGATGACATCATGAATAGCCTAGGACAGAAATCTACCATGTCTACCATGCTGACATAAAGCATTATTAGCCTTTTGCAGCAGGAAGAATTTCTTGGATGCTGTTTCAGTTCCCAGCATCTGCTGAGGCTGTTGACATAGAGGGCAAAATTTGATGCAGTGAGCAGGATAGCAGGCCATTTGTCTGACTAGACACCAAACAGAGCATTATGCAGTTTTCAAAGGAATGATTTTTAGACAAGTTTGACTTGAACTGGGAAAAAATACCACTAGAAAGCCAACCAATAATTAGTTTGCTTATATATTGCTTACTTTTAGCTTTCTAGCCAATCTAGCACATGAATTCCCTGAGTTTACTTTCACTCAACACATGAAAGTGCTTTATGAATACTGACAAAAAGTGACATCCTGTTTCTGTTCCCCAAAGCTAAACAGCTGGAACTGGGAAGTTAGTGAAAATTTCCTCTGCAGGGGAGGTGGTCTAGTCAAAATCAAGAGCAGAAGTGAGAGAATAGTTCCTAATGATGACACAACTCCTAATTGTGTACATCATTTCAACTCGGTACGAGTTTATGTAATAAAGCATGTCCACACAAAAAGCTATTTGCATAAACTACTCTTAGCCAGGCCAAGTCCTGCACCCACTGCACTACACAGTGGAGCTCAATACCAACCTCAGTGAGCCAAAGGTGTGGCTCAGTCGTGTGGGAGTAGGACCAAACTCACAGTCAGAAGCAAAAAAGAAACACTGCCCAGCTAAAGGGTTAAGCTTAGCTTAAGTCGCCAGTCTGCAGATAATTCTCCTCCCTCATGCTCTGACTCCTGAACATAAGACAAAAAACTCCAACAGGAAGCTCCAGCAAGACTTTATTCAATGGTATACAATAGGAAGAAATTAGCATGAAAGAAGAATCGTATACATTACTGACTTTCCAAGTCACTAAAACAAACCCATAGTGACAAGAACAACTGAGTTCGATGACATAACAAGAAGCGTGTGACCATCTCTCTAGTGTCCATACCTGCAAATAGATGATATGTTAATGATTTTTTTTTTAATTGTAATTTATAGGACTGCTGGTTTGGGTGAACTTATTTTCATTCTACCACAGCATAATTAACATGTAAATGGGATGAAGGTGAAATGCTGTCAAGGAAATTTTAGGAAGTTCTCCACATTTCACTTCCCTGAGAAGTCTACCCAGATACCAGTTAGTTAGAAGAGAGCCTGAGCAATCCATAACACCATGTGCAAGAGATCTCAGTTATCTTTTGCCGTGAATCCCACTTCAGATACATCCAGCATGAAACAAGGCTGGAGCTTGTTGTAACAGCCCCAGAAGTAACACTTGAGCACGCATCAGAAGACATTAATTCATGTCTCTGTTTCTCATCACGCTGCCCATGCAATATGAAGTGATTAGCCAGGCAACATGGACTCAGTTTCCATTGTTTGTTCAAGAAAACATCTTAATATCAAAACGATGGCACTTCAGTTGTCATTGCAAGGATGATTTGCACAACTGATTGTACAACAGAGCCCAAACACAATCCTCAACAGTTATAAAACCTGTTTTGCTCTGTTTTGGTCTGGACTCTGACTAGAATTAATTTCTTTTCAAAGTGGGTGGGGAGAGGGACTATCCACAGTTAAGAAAAGAGTACTAGATCAATGGTGCAGAATGAAGCAGGTGATAGGCAAGCTTCCTAACTATTCTCAATGGACAATTACCTCTCAAAATAGGACTATCCCTCAAAAACCCATTCTTGGATCTCCTAATACTATTCTTAACGTGAGATCTTTGAAAAACATCAAAAAAAACCAAACAATACAGCAATTATAAGTAATGAGCCTAAGCTGCAGGAATGGCTTCTTGGACACTTGATTTCCAGAGGCTAGGAAATCAGCTGTATTAATCTCTAAGGCTATCAGAGGTACAAAACAAACCATCGAGATAATGGAGGGACCCAATAAAATGTCTGGCACCTCAGCAGAAACACTCTGGAACCCAAGCAGCTGAATTCAGGTCATCCTCTAAACCCAAATTGCTCATGCAGCAGCACAGTACTCACCTGAGACTCCACTCCTAGCTAATTCCATTTCTCTCCTGCTCTCCATTCTTTAGAGAGAATGTCAGTAGAAATCACTACTTTTTAACAGCTCCCACATACCCCACAGCTGCTTGGACTTCCTTCAGAGCTCCCTCAGAACCAGGTGACTAAGGAAAGAACCTCTCTGAACAGCAACTATGCCCTCAGACACACCAATGTGATGCTGATCATTGATATTTACAGGACAAATGGACTTTTCATCTTGAAATCTGTGCAGGATACGTACTTTTGGAACTCCCATTCCCTGTTGTCCAGTGGACATACTTGACGAGTTTTGAGCCAGCGAGAGATGCAGTGGAAGTGGAAAGCGTGCTGGAAGACAAAGTTCAGGTCACGTAATTTCAGGATGTATGAATGCATCTCAATGTGAAAACTACAACTGAAATCATCACAGTAAGAAGAGAGTAGCAGGAGTTTACAGGCAAAGGTGGGGGACAACTGATCAGTCAGTTAGATGATAAACACCAAAGAATTGATCCACATTTTCAGAGAGAAGGAAACATTAGTGAAATGGCAGCAGAGAGCCTGTGCCACAGTACATGCAGTGGCAACTGACTGACTTCAGATGAAGGAGGGAGTGCAGAGTTTAGCACTAAAATTTTTAGCTGCTAAAATTGGCAGAGCAAATGCTGGTAAGAAGCATAATCAGAAAGAAAAGAGAGGATTTCAGAGTGAGTAGCAGGGATGATATGAATGTATACATGCTGAAGGAAGCTTTCTGTCAGTTTGCAGGAGATACCAGAGCCTGAATAAAAAGGAATTTGCAAAATTAGAAAAAAACCAAACATTTATGTGTTTAATAAGGGCATCCTTTCTCCTACCCCATACAGGCACTTGTGGTGACTCACGCACAACAACATAATTTTGAATAACTAGAATATCCTGGCAAGGTTAAAAATTTTGCTTTTGTCATCTGTAAACAGAATAGCAACATTTATAGTCCTGTTCCAGGATTATCACATTCTAACTCCTTCCCACAGCACAGTAAAGATGGGACTAAGGATCAGGAAGATATTCCACTATGGAATAGTTTATTTTCCAACTCAGGCCCAGGCTAGCTAAGAGGTATTCAAGTTTGGAGTTTGCACAGTAGCGGAACCAATTGATTTGACCTTCCCCTAAAACTGGAAGCGAATTACCCCAGACTGACTCTTTGAATTAGCCTGCACATAGACAATTCAAGCAGGCTAACATCCAAGTGATCCTATTACTGGGGGAAAGGAAAAGGTATAACTCCTAGGCAAACCATGATCAGGTAAATTATGCTCAGAATGAAAGATCTATTATTCCTTTAAAAAAAAAAGAAAAAAGAAAAAAAGGCTTATCTTCCTCCCTTTGATTCTGTGTCTTATTACATCTCTCCACCTTTCGCTTTCTTCTCTCTCTCCTTTTTACATTCTAGTAAACATAAGGACTTTAAAATTCTTATTCCTGGTGGATTATGTGAAACGTGCTACAGAACTCATTCTGTCCCAGGTCTTCAGGAAAGGAGGACAGCATCACCCCCCACAAGCTCCTCAGCAGAAGTGCTCCTTACATTGCAGACGCCCCATGCGACTGTGCACTCCTCAGAGGTGGCCGAGGCTTGGTTGGCTTGACATTCTATGCCTGTGAAAATAAAGGTTGAACAAATATACACAGGAGTTGGAGATGTACATGCAACACTAACTGGTAGATTCCTTCATAACAGCAAACGTAAGCAGGGGAGGAGGAGCTCTTTTGTGGTATTTAACACACCAGAAATTATCAGAGCTACGGTTTAATGTGTACTGTCTTTTCAAAAGTACAGTATCAAAACATAATCCTGATTTCCTCCTTCCTCTACTTTTTTAGTATTCCAAAGTTAAAGAGGACAAGAGTACATAGCTCATCTGCTGGCAACATGTGTCTGCTTCCCGAATTTCAAGGATAAATATTTTCATTTTTTTTTCCTCTTGTGTTCACAGAGATGTCTTTTGACAATGAGATGACAGCATGTTTACTTACACTTCCTACCCAGGTTTCTCTCAATACAAATTCATACATGTTCCTGTCAGACATTATGCACTTTATTTGCAAATTAATTTGCCCATGTAATGCTGGAGTTTTCCTGTCTTAATTTCATAGTCTTGTGATAGGTAAGCACATCCCAAAAGTCCACAGTAGGAAATACAGTATGGTTTAGAATTTTTATACCTTGGAGCTGAGTACCCAGGAGGATCCCCAGCACAAACTGTTTATGAGTTTGGGTTATGTTTTGGGCTTTTGTGTGAGATGGTGATGGTGGATGAAGGAGATGAAATAGAGTGAGGAAAGAAGAAGAACAAGACTGAGAAAATAAATCCTAAAAGCTAGTTCTCCATTCTAAAGCCAAGTGAACAATTCACTTCTGCTGCAGCTCAAGAAGAAGCTTCAGAAGAAAAAAATAGATTTCCAACTCCTCCACAAACCTATAAGATTAACATTTTACTTCTTGCTAAAGGATACCTTCTTTAAGAATCAAGCCCAAATGATTTTAAAAAGATCTGCTGATAGATTATCAGCTTAGAACTCAATACATGGGCTTGCTGCTTTCTTGTTTTGCAGATTTTTTTCTTCCTGGCAAAGAAGATGTCTGAATGAGCTCCAATACTCTGTTCACTCTTTGTGTGCATGAATATGCTTAGAGGAAAAAGAATTTGATTCACCAATTAAAGATTCAAAAACTTTCAAATCCCACAGGTTTGGCTGAAAAATGTGATCTGTATTTGTTCCGTCCTATTCATCCCTTTCTCAATTTTTCACACTTTTCAGGTGTGGAGGTGCACAAAATAAAAGAAAGGCCCATTTTCTTCTGAGATGCAAGAGATGCTAATTAACCTTGGTCAGGAGGAACTACTCAAAACAAGACTGATGTCTAAAGAAACTCAGTGGCAACAGCTGTTCGGCAAGTTTAAGTGAACCTGTATTTATCATATGGTTTACATCAAAGATATGATATACCCCAGCAGGAAGTCCAGAGCTCAATCCCTTGCCTGCCTATAGAAGAAAACAAAATCCTGTACTTCTGAAAGGTCTGATGTCTTAATTCCTGAGTCTCAATACACAGAGTGATAAATCTAAATCTGATTGAGAATATGGAAGATGCTCAAGGCCCTTGAAGAATTTCAGTTACTTTGGATACTTGCATAAAATTCTACACCTGAGATCAGGGCAACGATTTTACTGCTACTGCAGTACAGACTCACAGTCATGGGGCATAGTATATTAACTTTTATAGAGTCTGGACAGTTGGAGGTGCACAAAATAAGATGAGTAGTAAGAAAAGACGAGGAAATTCATCTGAAGGGAGAAAGTCAGAGAGTAAGCAACGTTTAACTCAGAAAGCCTTGGCTGAAAGCAATGACAATACTCCAGCACACGATATACTTATCTTGTTTCTTCTCTCTTCCTGCTGGAAACAAAATATTTGGCATATTAGACATGAAGTCCATCTAGCCCATTTTTAATGTAATTTTGTAGTTTGGTTTTGGTTTTTTTCCCCTCTCTAAAAGGCCCTAACATTAGAGCTGCATGAACATAATTTTTAATTTTTCAGGATAGGAGTGAGAGGGAAGAAATATGGTTCAGGTAAGTAAAAGAAGCAGCACTGACAATAATTTCATTGTTACTCAAACTTTCACTGACAAACCTAAACTTTCACTGACAGTCTAAAGCATGACAGTCCCAAAAGTTTAAGAGGACAGACACACTTTTGTGGAAGTGGCTGAGGAGGAGTTCTCTGGTGGTGATGGAAAGCCCTTCCAAGAAGACCCCCAGGTTCAGCTCCCTCATCAAACACACTGCAGACTAATTCCAGCACTGCTGTGCTATCTTCGGCTGCCAAAAAAGGGCCTCTCAAAAGATGAAGCACTTTTTGGTCTCCTACTTGCTTCACTTCAGAAAAGGACAATATAGCAACAAATTAAAACAAATAATAAATAAAACACGTGGACAATCTCCATCCTAGAATGAAAGCTGATGATCCTGGCTCTTGAAAGAGAGATAAACTATTTACCATCTGCTGCCCCAAAAGAAGCCGTAAGAGTCAGACAGTAACAGGTCCTGGAGCAATACTGAATGACTCTTCTGTTGCCTTGCTTTTGACAGAGTATCTGCAGGTGAGGACAGAAAGATGCAGCTAAAACCTGAAATACCTGTAAATAATTGTGAAAGATGCAATGGAAGCATTTCAACTCAGGGAGTTGCGGAAACTCATACAATGGGAGCTTCTGAATGTTGACATCCTAAGAACCAGCCCACTTCCTATGCCTTTTCTACTGCAGAAATCACCTGTATATGTACACATCGAGAAATAAATCCAAACCCATTCCATCTAATGAACACCCTGAGGTTCTTCTCCAGATTCTTTGTGAAGGTGGGTCCATGGTACTTGGCACGCTACCCTCAAAGCGAGGGGACAGTATTTTGATGGCACATTGTACACAGTTCAAGGCTACACTGGGCATCTTACTACAATAACACATTACACTTTTTAGATAGATAGAGGATAACCCAGTATATCAAAGATGCTGTTTACACTCCCTAACGTCCCATCTTGCAGTGACAGCACCAGAGAGCAAACCTTTGAAAAAAGACTAAAGTAAAATCTAAACACCTGGACCTGGAACGTGGGTCTTTCCAGAGAAGAATGAAACTGAAACACTGAAAATCTACTCATCCTTCTGAACACTGAATACAAACCCCGCTGAGGGCAGGGAGGAGCCTCTGAAGCACATTATTACTGAGTCAAAAGGCACATGCATGGGGAGAGCTGCATGACACCTTAACGCTGATGCCTGACTTTACAACATTAACAAACTTGCATTATCCTGACAGGCGTTACCTATAACTCTTCCAGTGTTTTCCCATTCTAGGTTTCCCTTCGTCGCCAGGAGTGGGAGAGATTTGTATCCTGCATTTTATCAAATCGAATTTCGTGTTGCTCTTCCCTGTACATTCTATTAATTTTTTCTCAATTTGCCATCACTTCACATCTTATGTTTGAAAATCTAATTAAAGGGGTTTTTAACAGCATTAATGATCTGTAACAAGGAAGTAAGCAAATCCAGAGCCAACACTGATCTCAGAATACCAATTTAGATATCCCTTCTACTCTGTATGCTGTCAATTTCAGTCTGTCATTTGCAGTCCAGGCTCCTCATAACACTGCTCATACAAATTAAGAACATGTTATGCTTGAGCAACTCAAAAAGGAAAAGAAAAAATTACTTATGCCTTTTTCCTTTAGTGTTTTTTCCTAATCTATCTATATACTCTCAACCCCCACCCATATATCGGTATTAAAAAATAAATTAAGAACCGATAAACAAAATTTACTGAAAATAGCATTTGTCCATTCTCCTTCCAGCTCTTCCACATCTCTCCTTCATCCCATATGTCCTATTTGCTATTTATAAAAAAAAAAAAAAAAAAAAAGCAGCAAATATATGAGACTGTATTTGGTCTGTCATGGAAGGTACAATTTATTTTGAGGCAGACTGACAGAATGAAACACACCAGTATCTCCTATCTTAAAATACATCCCTCTTATCATGAATAATTATCTTGAATTACAGGCTTTTATATATTTATTCCATATATTTGTAAATTTTATAAATGTAACTAATGTTCTAATAAATCTTTGAAATTCCATTTGCCTGTCAGCAAAATGCTTTCCTCTCAAATATATTATAAACCTGAGAGACTAAGTAGTAGTCCAGTGTCCACCTCGTTTTGAAACTTCTTTCCAAGATGGTAAAAGTTAGAGACACTTATAAAGGAAATCTTTGCATGAAAGAACCTCAACTTATTTCATAATCCTTTTTCTTTTTAGTGTTTTAATTCCCTGTCTACTAACCAAGAATAAGCTGAAGCATTGATAGGCAGTAGCTGGCTCAAAATACAAACAATCTGTTCCCAAGAAGAGAAGTGAACCTGCTTAACCCATTTTCAGACCAGTGTGCTACGGTGTGTTTTCTCTTTATTAAAAAAAACAACAACAAAACACCCAAACAAAGCTTCTGAAAGTAAGTTTGCAATTATTGTTTAAATGTGAAGTAAAAATCAGGCACATCCCTCAGTAGGGATGTTCCTATAAACACCAAGTTTCATTTTTCTGAATTGTTTTATTTCCACACAGTTGTATTGACAGGAAGCTGCCAAACAGTATTGGTTCCAAGGGCATAAAACCAAAGTGCAACAAAACTGTTCCAGCAGGACCAGGACAGGCCATGTCCAGGCACTGTCCTTGCACCTGGGCTTGTTTTGGCGGGTTCCACCAGCCTCACATTTTAGGAATATAGGCAAATTTCTATCTGGGGTATGTTAAAAGCTCTTCTGTCCCTCAGGGTTGAAACAAGATGGACAGTTATGGTGCCAACAGTACCTAGTCATCTTTGAGGGAAAAAAAAGGGATTGTACTCATTTACCAGCACTCTAAGGGACTGAAAACAGTGACTCCATGCATACAGACCTATTTCATCAAGAAATGAACCATCAAGATAATACAGGGAAAAAAAAATCAAACCAGTACGAACAATATATTGCTTTTTATTTCAGCATTTAATTACTCTCCTTTGTAAGTGAACAAATAATCTTCTAGGTGGCTACAAAATTCCCCCTCCTGTAACACGTACTAAGTTCGTTAGGCAAGGTAGGTTTTATAGAATGAGGAGTCAAATTAACTTGCTGGTCCAAGCCTTTCCTCGCCAGACACAGACACAGAGAATGTTACAACACTTCATCTTAATGAGTGTCATCCAGAAGCTGACACTCATAGCAACCTCCCCAACTCTGAAATATAACTTCTCTCTTTGTAAGCAATGCCTGCCAACCCTGAATAATTTCAGTTCCTCTTTTATTATTATTCCTTTTCTTCTTTGTAGCATTCAAAATACACTCAGCAGCATCTATGTCTATTGATCTGGCATGAAGTGAACCTACCCTCTACGAGAAAAGGGTGAGGGAGAAGCAGTATGGTGACAGAAGTCACAAAAATAGATGATGAGACTTCAGCATTACATAAAATAGAGATTTAGCAGAAGAGCTAGCTATTAACTGAAAGCTTTGCTGAATTATATCCTCAGTTGGGGTAATTTCAGCTGCTCATCACGTACAAGTCCAAACTGTGTCCCCCCCCTTTTACTTACATAGATCCATGATGTGGTTTCTGCAAATGGCACAGTTATCAACCACAATGTCCCATGCCCACAGGGCTACGGCGTTCCACTGGAGAGAGAAGGGGAAAAAAGAAAAATATCGTTTAGATTCAATCCACAGTGGACAAAAATCCTTGCTGCTCTTCAATATCCCATGAACTTTTTGAAATAGAAAAGCTGGGATATTTAAGAAAAAGCAAATCTCAGATGTCCAGAGTAATTCTTCATCCTGAGTTCAGGTTACTAGGAAGCAGCACATTCCTCCCACAAAACTCACAGACACAACGTCTCCTTCCCACTTCAAAAACAAGATAACTCCCACAGCCCTGTCCCCCCCACACCTTTTTTTTTTTTCTTTTTGTGAAACAAAAGCAAACATCTGGATTTCTGTTCAAGATGCAATGGCGAGGATGCAGCTCATGCCAAATCCTCAATTCTGAAGGACAGTCCCTTGGAGAAAGACTAATCCAGACTAATTCAAATAACTAATTTTTGTTAAGAGGAATTCCCATTACTTGCAGCAGTTCTTCTAGTAATCACCCTTCAGAGCAGTGGGGGTCAAGAACTAAATCTCTAATGCTATTCTCCATTGACTCCTGAATAATCTTCCCTACAAAAAGGTTAATAAGCAACAACCTATCAGCAAGGCTGGATATAAAAATTTCATAGTAGTACCAAATCAACCTTTCAAAGACTGACTTTAGACATATAAAAAAGTAATAGCACTGTCTCATGCTGCTTCAGGGGAAGGGCTTGAGGACTTCAGGGCAAGCTATGCAGAAAACCATGATACCTTTTTAGTCCTCCAGACAAAGCCATAATCAGATATTTTGTAAACTCATTAAATAAATGGGCCTGCATTCAACATCCAAAGCAATCCAAAATATTGTACTGGTAATCGGGATAATCTTCATTTATTACTTAAGTAGCATAGATTTTTTTTCATCCCCTTGAATTTTTTCAGTATATATTTGCACTGACTGTACTACAGTAAGTCTTCTCTACTGTGTTTCATTTCCATCTCAATGCTTTCACTGCTTTCCCTCAGTGTGGGCACTAAAGGAGGAATGCTGACCTCCAAGTATTGGTAGGAATTACTAGACTTCGATAAAAGCTTCAATTTTTCATTAGTACCGATATAAAAAGTATTCACAATACTACCTGATCTTTTAGGACATGCACCTTTTAGTAGTGATCTTCTTTTTTTTTTCTTTTTTTTTCTTTTTTTTTTTTTCTCCCCAATCTTCCAACT
>VWZN01010407.1:108262-141939 GCA_013396955.1 Regulus satrapa | reverse complement strand
GGTTACCTCATGACGGAGCCGCCGGCGCTCGGGCTCTCGGCGCGGCGCCTCGCCGCCATCCCTTGGGATTTGCCTCCCTGCCCTCTTCACGTGAGGGGCGTCAGCCCTCAGTGAACTTCTAACTGGTTTTTCGCCCGTCGTAATTCGTGCAGGACGAGGTGGGGCCGGCCGTGTTGCTGCTTTAGCCCTTTTGTTCTCCAGCAGTCCGGGTTTTATTTCGAAAAGAAACACGGAGACAGGGCGCGCACCTCACGGCGTGCGACGGGTTTAGGGCAGTTAGGATTAACACGGATTTAGAGGTGCTGCCAGAGCTGCCCAAGCCTTGCCTGTTGTGTTGGAAGGATGCACACGACAAGCACGGGAGCTGGTTCTGGGAGCTTCCTCCGTCAGCGCTAGTATTCCCCGTGATACAGAAACTGAGGGCAAAACGCTCCCCAGCAGGTCTTGAAGTTTCACCCAGCTTCGCAGGTCCCCGGAGATGGCGATCTCTGCGGAGCCACCCCTTCTAATTCCATTTGTACGCCGTGCCGCTCCATGGATGTGGGGAAAAGAGGGGGTTGTAGAAGCACTGAAAGGCCATCCTCTTGCATAGATACAGGCAAGCAATGTCTGTACTCTGCCTCTCATCAGTACCTGGGCCCAGCAGCGCTGTTCTGGTCTGGCTCCGTTGTATTTGTGCGTACAGCTTTCTCCTGAGACCCAGCGCTTGCTGGGATGCGGTGCCTGGCAGTCTCCAGATAGACTTAAACCTAAAGCAGGGACCCGCAGTAAGAATGAGGTGATGCTATCATTGGATATATTGGAGTAATTTTAATATTTGGATCGTGATTAATATTTGAAAGGCTTGTAACACTTGTGCCTTGACTTAAAGCGCATACCTAAATATTTGCAGCGTAAGGCTGAGCCTGAAAGTTGCACAGACAATAAAAATAAGTTTGAAGAAGAAAAACACCCTTTAATGTCTTTCATTACCTACATGGAAGGCTTCCATTTCACTGAACTGCCCCTTTCCCCAGATGCTGCTTGGTTATGGGGCATCTCTGTCGCTATGAATTGCAGCTGCACAAACTCAGATTTCTGTCCTGTTGCTCCATATTCAGGACTATTGCAAAGGAGTATTTTGAAAGTTGGAGTTTGGTGCTTGAGGAAATGGACTTTTCACCTTCAAGAAAATAGCTCTTTTCAGAGCAGAATTTGTAAGATTTCTTATTAATAAAAGTGTCAATTCTAACCCTAATTACTAAATGTGTATGGCAACGTCTCCAGTTGGATATTTCTCATTAAGAGACCAGAACATTGATCAATCATGTAGACTAGGGCATACACATAGAGAGATATTAACATTCATTTTCACTTTAAGTGACTACTGTAGTATAAAATTATAGTCTTCCCACCTCAGCTGATGTCACCAGAAGGAGGTGGTTGCCAATGGGGTAAAGCCATGCAGCCAACAATCTGTGGTCTGGATTTATCTTTCCTTATCTGGCAGCAAAAACAATGTAGCAACACAGATCTTGAGTTAAGTCCTGCTAAAAAGGTGGGGATGTTCTTAAGAAAACAAAAAAGACAGAAAACATGGTGCAGGACAGAACACATATTACATATGCATGTTCATGCATTTTACCAACAAGTGCATCAAGAGATCTCAAGTACACTTAGTGAAGTGAAATTAGTGACAGTATAGTCCTGCACTTCATAAAAAAGGGCTAAGCTACCTTCTTTGCTTGAAATAATCTGTTTTCTGTTGATTTTATGTCTTTCCTCCTAGTAAAAGTGTATCTCCTCAGACTTGTTTTTCCTCTTAAGGCCATATGTTCTAGAGGGCTGTCAGGAGCTGCTGCTGGAGAAAGGCTGCAGCCTTGAAAGGCATCAGTCTTCAAAAGAAGTGAAACACTGTGGTCCAAATGACCAGGATAGTTTTTCAAATCTCTGGGACATGCAGGGGAAAAAGAGAACAAACACTCTTCAAGCAAGACACGAAAGTAAGAATAGGCCATCCAAGACTGCCAGGAGCAAAGAGAGGGAAGAAAAGGGAGGTGGCCCGTTTTTAAGTGCTTACAAACCTCGAGTTTTCTTTGCCTTTCTCTGCTTCACCCTCTCAGTGCTGCCTGTTTAAGGTGTGTTTTCAATGGTGCCCTAAGCAGCATCAAGCAGGAATTACCTGGTGTATGGGACTAGTTGCCAGTCAGTGGTATCCATCCAAGGAGCAAAAATCAGGTGCACTTTATTACTTTTTAAAGAACTGTAGGACTGACTTGCTGGCTGCCCTCCAGTTGCTTGATGCTAGTAAAATTATTTGAGTTGCCTAAGCTGGGATTTCTAGCCACCCTTTGCTTTTGGATGCACAAGCCCACAGACAGCATTCACAAATCACTGTTGGGGCAAAACTGAATCTACAGTTATTCTGTGTTGGCAAAAAACTTTCTCGAAGTTCAAGAAGTAGGCAAACAACCTCCCAGCAAAGCTCTGTACAAGGCTCTGTCCAGCTGATTCAGTGTGCTTGGCATAGGGAAATTGAATTGAGAGGACAGAGGCAGACAGGTAGATTAGATTAAGCAATATGTCCCACGGATTTTTGGAACAGACTGTGCTCGCTTTCTGTGGAAACCCAAACACCCTGCCTCTCTGTATGTTTTCCAGATGATGGTCACATTAAACCCCATGCAGCGCCCCGTCTTTAAAATCCATTATTAAAACCTCAGGAGAGAATGGGAGCCTCCAAACTGGCTAAAAAGAACAGATGAGGTTCTGAGAGAGGAGCAGGTTGTAGCATTTCATGGGATGGTGACTAATTGTCGCTCTTCCTTTCTTCTGGCATTTTACCTTAAACTTCTTGATTACTAAAATAACATACAACCACTGTGGCAGCCTGCAGGAAAGCGGGTGCTCGCAAAACCCAGGGGTGTACTGACTCTGCCCTAACTCCTGCAGAAGAACCTTTCCCCACACATGAATAAACAAGCAACTGGGGCTCAGCGAATGACGCCGTCCCCACTGTGGGCACCCCGGGCCCCACAGCACGCCTCACAACCAGCTGAGACAGAGAAACACGGTCAGCACAGAGGGATCCCGGTATGTTACCCTGAGGATGCTGGGCTGATTCCGTTCAAGGAAGGGCTTGAAGCTATCTCTCCTATGCATGAGCACCCCTGTGCTCCCCATCTTAATCCTCGCTCCCAGCTAAGGAGCTCCATCTCGGAAGGAATCCAACACCAGCCCCACCTCCCTGCCACCCCTTTGCAGTTTTGGGCGTCAAACCGCGTACGCTGGTCGCATCTGGCTGTGCTGCCACCTCCCGAGAGAAAACAGCATCCCGGCTTCTGCTCAGAGGAAAGGAGGCGTTGCTCAGCTCCCAGCTCTGCCTGCGCAGAGAGCCCCGGGGAAGCCAGGACTCCACAACTCCTGCAGCCTGGGGAGGCAAGACGAGAGCCCAAGAGTCGCCACAGGGACCCCCTGTTACTCACAAGGCTGAAGAAGCAGGAGGGTAAGACTGCCTACAGGAACTGAGGGGGGAAAATATATTCAAAAGAAAAAAAATATAGTATACACAAGGGAAGAGTGAAAGCTTGGAAGAGAGAAAGAATCTTTTACCTGAGCTGGAATCCAAATGAGATATCAGAGACAGGCTAGGATTGTAATTGAGAGAGAGGACAAGCCTTTCAGAGGGTACCTAACAGGAAAGCAGTAGCAAGGGTGTGATGATTGTTAACCTGGATATCCCAGAAGAACTGCGTGAGGTGACAAGAGGCTATGGGATAGTCCAAGTGCAGGAGACTGCACCATCTGAGTATCAGGGCATAGTCTCTATCTCTTTCATTGCTCAGATAAGAGTTTTCAAAGTGGCTTTTATCCTTTCGAGGAGCATTAAAAAAAGAAAAAAAAAAGAGAGAGAGAGAGAACGCTATTATAACTCAACACAAGTAGTTATGTTCATTTACTACTGCATGTAAGCAACACCGAAAGATCTGCCAGGCTAATTAGTGGTAGCCAGGAAAATGCACAAGAGTAACCAAAGTAGTAACACAAGCTTGCCTGCATATAAATCAATGAACTCCTACTGATTTGGGAAATCCATGAACCTTCAGAAACATGAGGGGAGGCAGTTCCAGACTGCTGTGTGGGAGACACTAAAAAACTGTTTACAGATATTCTTATCTACAGCTTTTCCCTGACAGTTTTGAACATGGAGAGAGAGAGTCATACAGAGGGAGCAAACACTAAAGTCAGACAAAAAAATTTCAAAAACAAGCAAGGTCTGGAAGCTACCTACACTGAGTCAAATATTTTGATGATTTTTGAAATAAAGGTGACAACCATTGAGCTGTAGCTTTACATTTGTCTTCCTATATGAATTCTTTGTTCATTTCCCAAGAAATACATTATCCCAAAATTCCTCCAAAGATCTCTTAATGGAATCAAGTTCCTAACTACAGGCCCTGCTCAGTAAGACAATTCATTAGCCTTTGCCATCCTTCTTTGTTGCAATAGGAAAGATGTTGCTGTCAGTAAAAGCATCTTATTGAAGTTCCTGATAATTGGAGCAAAGGCACCATGTGAAAACTGTGAAGATCCAAGCTTTTCTGTCACTTTTTTTTGCTGGGTTTTGTTCTTACTGTTGGTTTTGTTTGGTTTTAGGCAGGGGGGATGTTGAAGTGAGTTCAGATGTGATTTCAGGGAAAAAAAAAATTGACTCATTTTATATAATTTCTTCTTAGAAAGACACAAAGGAATGGGGAAAAAAAATAGGTGGCCCACGGACATGGCAATTTCTGATACAAAAACTATATGGATATTACAAAAGAAGCCAAGAGTGAGGGAGCCATCAATCCTCTGCCTCCCATACCAGCAGGAACAAAAAGTTGTGGTAACTAACTCAGATAGTCCTCAGAAAGTGGGATTGAAAGTATTTCTGGCATTTAACCCCTCTCTTGTTATGAATATACTGAGGTTAGAGCTTTTCTTCACTGGAAAGTTCATTACAGCATCTAGGTCAGCAAATCCCACAAGAGACAACGTCTCTGCCAGTTCTATACTGAACATACCTTGAATGTATCTTGCTGTGTTAAACACAGTTTCCTTTAATTTCCAAATTCAGCACAACTGGATCTCCAGAACATCAGTGGAAAGAAGGGCCATTCGAGGCAGCGAGCTTTCACTGAACAGAACCCAGGAGCTCCCCAGTTCTGAGCTGCAGGAAATGCAGAAAATAGGAGCAAGCAGAGAAGCAAGTGTAAGTGCAGAGCCTGCTGCTTTGGTAATTTCTACTTTTGCTAGTTTTTGCTTTTGGTAATTTACCACTTCAAAGTGACATAGTGCCTTCTTCTCTTCCCTCCAGTGACATGGTGGGGGTTTTGTGGTTTTTCTTTCCTCTTCTGCTCACCACATTTATAAATTTTATTTTTCAACCCAGTTTAAGGATTCACTGACCTGTGCTAGGAGAAAGAGGAAAATGTCATATCCAGCACTAGTAACACACTCCCACTCACCTGCAGTCAACAAGACTTAAAAAAATTAAAGAAGAGAGCAAGATGCAACAGCTCTGGGGAAGTTTCAGCAAGACACATAGAAGGTTCTGAGTTTACTCCACTCAGTACCATGGAGTTAATTCCTTTACCTCAATATATAGAAATACTAATGAGTTTATCGTGTAAGATCCTTATGTTCAAGCTCACTCATATCCCGCAACCTTTTGCGAGTCTGTAACCACTCAAGATAATCAATTGCACAAGTTTGAATGGGAATATTGTAAGTAATTTTGAGGTACCAGGAAAGCTGGAAAGAGGCCAGAAATCTACCAATACCACACACCCCCAAACCATCAGCAGTCACCACCAGACCCTTTTGAATCCCTGGAGGAGACAAATCAAAGGCCCATTCTCTTATCTCCCTTTGTCCATCTAAGAACCTCCCTCTGCGTTTACTTTTCTCCTGCTGGGGTTTGGACTGGCAAAGAGAGCTCCAAAATGCCTATCAAACAGCAACCTTCTGTTGGAAAGGGGTGTGAAACTGAAGAAGAGCCCTTAAAACTCCTCTTTCATACAGCAAAACTGTCAAATAAAACATTTTGGGAAATATAAGGAAAAGTGTTCATTTTTCTTACTTCTGTGAGAGGAAGAGGAAAATGGAGCAGATGATCATTTATCTGGGTAAGAGTGGGTGGGAGAGGTTGAGGGACCAATTGCTGCCAGAAGTTCAGGAATGCAACTTGCATTCCCAAGTTATTGCATTAATAATTCAGGTAGTTGCTTATACGAAACCAGTTTTCCCTCAGTTTACTGTACTACTTCCTCCTGCTTACTGCTTTTACCCCTGTTTTCCCTCACAGCCTATTTTATTCTATGATTCTATGATTGTTGGTGCTTTTAAACTCAGCCATTAAAACCCAGGTTACAGGTTTGTTGAAATGTAGAAATTATCAGGTAATATTTCCCTTCTACAAACACCCATCTTTTTTCCACCTTATTTGCATTACCAATCAATATGGAGTGAAGTTAATTTTGCATCTCCCATTTCTTTGCTCTGAGAGCAAAGTCTTTGAAGCCCCCCTGTAGTGGGAAGATCAAGGGGCTTCTCTGCAGTCCTGCAAAGGTCTTCAGTGATGTTTTAGGAGAGTGGAATAATCCTCACTGTGAAAACACCAAAGCTCCTGCAAAGGTAAACTGAAGGTTGAAAGCCTTGGGTATCCCAATTCCTAGCAAACACGAACTAGAAGGGATTTCCTTTAAATTCACTTTGGATCTTTTAAACCTGTGAGATATGGAGAAGGCTTTCTCCTGCCAGAATCTGGTGAGTCGTGGCATTTCTGCCTTGTTCACTGCAGTTACAGCTGCCAAGAGGAAAGAGTAAAAAATAATAGGGAACAGGTTTACAAACACAGCTTTTGGCTGAACCCTGGATGTTTGTTTGGAAGCTTTTTACTGTGTTTTATAGTCATTCTTCTTTTCCTGACAGGGGTGAACTGCTTTCACTAGATTAACTGTATCTCCCTCAGATTCTCTGTTCAAGTTAGAAAGAAAGTTCTCGAAGAACTTGGAGGGCACATTTGGGATTCACCTACAACACAACAGTGGTTTGTTTGCAGTGGCTTAATTTAAATTGGATTTCACATCAATTTGTTGAACAGCTGAGGAACCCCATGTGGACACACTTATTTGCTTTAAGAGTTGTCTAAAATCAGTTCCCAATTGATTTAAGCTCCACTGATCAGATTTAAATATATACTTAAAAGGTCAACACAACCTTTTGCATTGATTTAATGAAATTATATTGAAAGCAATGCTTGAGTAAACTGGTGCAGCTCTGTGTAAAAGCTGTCCAAATTAGTGTAATATGGGTCGTCAAAAAAATGGAGAAACATTTCTCCCCCTTGAAGTTTGCAAATTCGATCTCTTGATCGAATGCTAGCAAGATGGAGGCTGATGGACCTCTCCTCTGATGGAGCCTCCTATTGATTTTATCATTAGATATACAAAACAAATGCCTAATTCAGTAACAGGCCTACGTTTTATGCCTACCTGTAATGGCGTTGATCTAAACCCTTCGTATGTACACTTTAGCTCAAAAGCTCATATATTCCTTCTTTGATATGGAATTTCAAAATGTGGCTATGGTTTTGAAATCACGATCTTAAAAAAGTGTCTTGGGGTGAATCTAGGTAGATATGCTCTTTAAAAAAATTAGAGAAATAACAGCATGAAAAAATCATTTATGTCAGGAGCCTATTTCACTGTTTAACAGGTGCAGATATCCATCATAAATTAAGCCTCATTTGTGCTGAGAGGTTGGATTGCTGAGGAATTACTTTATTGGTATGTGAAATATTTACTATGTATAGCTGGACAGATTCCCAGGAATTCTGATGAAACACATTAATGCACAAGAGAGAACATCCTTTTCTCATAAGACTTGTGAAATCATAACCTTTGCTCCTCTCAGTATCTTGTACAGACTTCAAAAAAACTATTGAATTGTCCATGGAAAAAGTAACAAGAAGAACCATTAAAGTATTTTTAGATAGAAAATATTTTCTCTCTGTTCAGGAGAGCTGCTGTTATAGACATTAATATCCAAAATAAAGCACACTTTTATTTAAATTACATTTTTCTTCACTCTATGTGGAAATTGCCTTTTTCTTATAGAAGGGTGAGAAACCACGTGTGCTTTAAACAATTTCAGATGCCCAAAAGAGAAGAGTGATATTGGGATCACTTCAAAAAGTACATTAACTTAGAGGTCAATAACTAACATTTGGCTGGGAATTATTTGCATGTGTTCTTTTAATAAGGAGCACTATTTACTAAAATAATTTATTTAAACAAATCAACTGTGGATTTCTATATTAATGGAACAACCAAGGTAATGGTACAAAGGTAGAAGAGACTTCCATTTGTCATCTAAAAATTCTGCATTTCCATCTATAATATGAGATCTGGGTTTGCTGTCTAGAATAATTGACCTTTATGACAAATACAAACAACATAAGTTCTTAGAGTGTTACAATATGCAAGGAAAAAAAGGGTACCAGTAGCAGGTGTCCAAAATTAGACAGCAGTAAGAGCCAGTATGAAGTGTGCTATATTAAAAATGAATAATGAGAGCCATGAAAACTCAAGAGTTTACATGAGCAGCCTATAAAATGCTGATATAACTAACATCAAGGAACTCTGTAGAAACCATCCCTTTGCAAATTCAAAAGTATATTTAAAAAAACCTAAATTATTTCCTGGACAAGAAAGAACACATGCATACAAACTTGCAAAGTTAATTTTTTTCTCTTTCCTCATGATTCACAGGCATATGCCACCAAGGTATGCATATAATTTTCAAAGATATGTATCTCTGAGATGGCAGTGAGTTTTCTGTCCCACCTGATAAAAACTGCCTCTGATTTTAAATTTAGGGAACCTGAACACGAGTAGTACAAATGTCATTCCATCCTCTAAACACTGTGGCTATGCCGTGGACTGCTCACACATCTGAAGGACTTCTACAGAATGGCTGCGAACAACATGCTTCGAAAAACGTTGGTTGCGGCAGCATTTTGCATGCATTATTCATATTGCATGGCAAAGAGTAGGTGTGCAAGGCAGAGTACATATCTGTGGGGTGGCTTTGAATTGACATTTCAACTTCTGAATGGTTCAAGGAAAGAGGATATAAAAAATGGCAACTTTTTTTTATTATTATTTCTGTTTTATTATTATTTTTTAATTTACTATGAGGCACAGAAAACAGATGGAAAGCTGTCAAGCTGTCAAACCTTCCTTTTTTCCCCGAGAAGATGCAAACTGCCCATATAACAAAGAGATGAAATGTTTCTCCATGAGCACTGCATGCTTTAGGCTAAACCCATTGCACTAGTTTATTTCAACTAAAGCTGCAGAATAAATGAAGAAAGCATCTTTTTATTGTAACATCGAGCATTTTAATTAAAAAGGGAATTATGCCTATTGCCATTAGCACTAGCACATTCACAGAGATGTGCAAGAAAGGCCTTGCATTCTCACAGAGTGGCCATTTCCTTCTGCCCCACATGCAAAAGCTCCTAGAGGGGAGCCTGTTGCCCCATTACCAGCACAGTCACTGGTCATTACACCCGACCAGCCGCTCTCACGTGGAGAGTGATCCTTCCAGTAAAGGGGTGGCCAGATCAGCTGGAAGAAATTTTTTCCATTATTTGAATGCATCATTAATTCTTCATGTTTCAAATACTCGTTGGGGTATGACAGAGAACATCAGTCACTTCCATCAAGACTGGAATTCATGGGAGGAAAAAGTCCTTTACTAACAACTAAACCATTGCTGGGATAACACTGGAAACACTTGTTCCTATTTCCTATTGTGGGCTCAGCAATACTTCAGCTGGCCTTTTTATGAAGACTGGCTGAGGGTGTGATATGTAAGAGCAGCCTGTGCAGAAATCACACTTCCAGTCAGAGACTGGAGCGTGCCAGTTCAAGACTAGTCTACTCTCAACTGTTTATTTGGGAGATTTTACACCTGGGAGCAGTGAAAAGGATGCTTTAAAATGGTTATATATTAAACAGATACAAAATTAATTGCAATTCATATTGTTAACTTTTGCTAATCAGTTCGTCTTCTGCCCCAAACATTACTCCTTTAAAGTAATTATAAACACATAAAAATGTGTTTATTGCATAAAAAAGATAGAAATAAAAAATCTACTTCTTATTTGCTCAGATTTTTATCATAAAAAGATGTTTTTAATCTTCTGGTTTATGTAACTATTTCAAAGTTGGGTGGAAGAGGATATGGTATCAGCAACAAGTATAAATTTCAAGAATGCTTATATTTTATGGTAAAATAATACTTTATTGAAAAAAATAACACACTTAGTAAAGAAGCTGAGGGAAACTGTCATTCCTTGACCTTTAAAACTTCCTGAAATGGATTAAATATTATCATCAGTCCGGCCACCTCCAGATAAAATGAAATAATGATTTGTGTGCAAGCAGGTTACAAGAGACTGAATGAAAGAGCCTGAAAAGAGAGCAAAATAATGACATGACTGGCTTGAGAGGACAGAGGAAATAATGAATTCAAAACAAGCAATAGAGATTATCCATCACTGAGTGCTCAGTTTGCAATTGCTCTGTGATTAAGGCACTTCTCCTGAATTAATTACTGAGGGAAGGAATGTAAGGGTGTATCTGCTTCCCCCTGTTTGAATTGGAAGGGGGAGTGTGCAGAAAAGCACGTGGTGTGTGTACATAGGCTCATCAACCCTTCTCCTCCAGGTGTGCAATAATGTTTGACAGAGACATCCTCCTGGTCACTGTTTGGGGTGGGGACAAGCTGCCCACATCAGACCTTCCCCAAAAATTTTCTCAGCACAAATCCAGGTTATGGGTCTTGTAAAAGGTCATCCCTCCTTTTAACTACATTCAGTGGCATTTATATATTCCAGCATACAATCCAGAGCAAGCTTTCCAATGGAAATGGTCTGAAAATACCAGGTGACAGGATGAAAACATCTCTGCCACAGTATATGTCTTACCTATGAAATATACTGTAGCCAGATCAATGCAAATATACCAAGTGGCACGGGGGAAAGTCGGAGATACACAAAGCTTGTGCCTGTTAGATTTCAAATGTAAAGCAAGAGCAACAAACAGTGAGGCTTTTAAGGAAAGACCTTTACTACTGAGGTGGTTAAAGGGATAAAAAGCAAAAGAACACACACAAGGATGGGCCTTTCCTGAAACACCAGATGCTGAATGCAGAATGTCACCCAAAAGGCAACATCGATTCAAGGATTCCTTGGTTCTCTCCTTCGAACAAACTCTTGAGGTTTGGAGTTTTCTTTCACTTTGTCTTGGCATGAGTAGTTGGTGATCAAAGTCCAATGATTCAGGGAATAAAGGGAAGACTTAGGTAATGTCTGGACAATGCTTGTGTCCTGTACAGTTGCTTGTTTTAAGGAAACAAACCTGATGGCAAAAAGAGGGGCAGGCAGGGCAGGTCCCAGTGTAGTATGGATCCAGGTCCAGAGGAGTCACTCAGCAGCCCCTTTTCTATAATTACACTTAATTTTTAAACACACCAAGATTATGTCAAGTACTAGGGGAAAAAAGAATAAAAAAGGGATGGCACTATTTACCAGAAAACTTGATTTTCTTTTTCGTGTTTGTACACATCCAAAATCTTTTCTACCAGAGGAGAGTCACGCAACACACACGTCTCTTCATTGCCCATTTTCTTTTTCCTCTCTGGTTCTTTCTCCTTCTTGGTAAAATGTGAATGGCCCTGTTGTGCAGTTCTGTGGATTCAGAAATGTGAATGAATTTCACAGTTGTAGACATTTTACAGAAATACAGTCACAGTTCCACTGTCAAGGCTACACTGAACCCAGAGTAGGTTCATTAAACATATAAAGCTGCTCCTCATCTCCCTGTAATACCTTTTCTGGCATTAAAGGGGGTAGGAAAAAAAGTGTATAGATTTTTGATGATGGGGTGATTAACAGCTGGAGCAGGTAACTGAAAAAAAAAAAAAAATAATAGCCTTTTTCCACCTTATCCTTCTCCCTCCAGTAGCCTTCTGACCAAGGCTTGATGCCTTACTGAGGGATCTGTTGCTGTCACACATAAACTACCAGGCTCAGCGCTAAATTGAGGAGGTGAAATGCAATGGCTGTTATAAAAAGTTGCTCAAACTACTTGATCAAAGATCTCCCTCCTACCCTTTCATTCAGTGACTCTAGTAACAGAATATAGGCAATATTGTGGAGGATTTCAACTCAGTCCTCTATTAGCTTATGAATAATTTAAAAATTAAGTCCTTCGGAAATGTGGCATTTGGTGTAATTCTTACCTCAAATGATCTTAGAGAAACAGTTTGTCAGTCTTCTAATTTATTATTAAAATTTAGTAAAATTTCAAAGAGTTGCACACTAGAGGAAAATAGATTTAATGTCCAATTGCTGAGATTAATTTACAGTTATCAGTTTATTAGGAATGTTTGTTCTACAATCCTAATTCCCATTAATTTCTATATTTATTCAATTTTATATCCCTAAAAACCTAAGTTAGAATGGTACATTTGAGTTCAAAACTCACACAGTTTACAGTTTTAAGCTTCAAGAGTAATAATCACATCTCTCAGATAGCACATTCTCACCTTTTTTGCAAAGGTATTCCTCAGGTGAGAATCACAGAAAAAAGCCTCATACTGCAGGGAAATTATTTTATAAAAGTGAAAAGAAACCCTTGAAGACAGAAGCAAAGATAAAGCTATATGGCAGTGACTTGCAGTAAAATACATTAGAGAGGTAATGCATTTATTCAAAGCCCAAGAATTATAAAACTTGGAATTTCTAGGGTAAAATTAAATGTAACAAGAAATCCAAACAAAGCACAAAGAAATGAAGAGTCAGATATCTAAACAATCTTAATTATGGCTTGCGAAAACATCTTTTAAATTGCTAACTAGCTAGAAGTCACAACATTTGTTTGCCTCATATCTGATGTTTGTGTATAGATATTAATACACTTGTGCATTTGAAGATGAATGATACCTTTCTACTTCATGGTATGTAACTAAAAGTTAATGAGAAACCTCTCTGTTCTGCAGGGAAGAGCAAAAAAACACAAGCCCTTAAAAATTTCATAATCATCTCTCCAAATCCACAAATGTAGAACTATCTCAGTACAAACTGCATGGTTTTGCCTGGTTACAGTCACTACAGTAACATCCATGTAGTTAAATAGCTCATCTTCTGATGACAAAAAAAGAGGATAAAGCATAAATTAGAAAGCAATATACATAGCAGAAACTGCAATGCATCACAGGAGTGTCAGTGGCACCATATGGGGCCTGACAATTGCTAAGTGCAACAAGCACATCAGAGGCTACAGCTTTTGGCCACAGGCTGGTACCTCTGCAAGTCCAGAGGGGAAAGGAGAGCTAGGACAATTGGAGATTAGGGCAGCTGCATGGGGATGTGAGGACATTCCTGAGCTGTCACTAGGGCCATGCCTCTCTGTCCTGCTGAGGACAGGGGGACACGAGCAACTGGGCTAAATGGACCAAGGGCACACGTCGTGAAGAGCCAGCCAGACCCAGCTCCACAGCAGAACTCTCCTGATGCCGTATCAAACCGTGTCCATCCAAGAAGCGATGTTAAAATCATAAAGCAGATCCTGATGACACATTAGGACAACAGCACAGAAATGCCAGCACAAACTTCACCCAATAGAAATGGTCATTCTGCCAAGAGGTGGTAAGGAAGGGTGATCACAGGTAGTGGCCTGGGACAAGGCCTGTAGAGAAAGCTCAAACCCAACCCCCTGCTGTGCCGTTAGCAGCTGTGCTTTCTCTGAATGGCTCTAATAATTTGCTGGGTGCTCATGATGGAGATGTAATGCTATTAATTACAGAGGCATTAGTTGTAGCTCCCGTAGGCAAAACAGATGTTATATGTTACACTCTCTGGGCACATTAGACTGAAAAAACAAAGTATATTCTCCCCAGACTTAAAGCACTACCTGAGTAAAATATTCACATGATAAGAGATTACATGACACCTGCTATTTCCTGGTACAAAAGTCAGATCATGTAATCTTAACTTGGATCAGTGGCCAATCCCACTTTGCATTAATACCCCAAAGGCACACAGAGGCAGAAGCCTTGCTCTGCTTTCTGCTGGGAAAAAAAAAAAAAAAAGAAGCTGAGCTTCTCTCCCTCTCACAAAATATTGTTCCTATTAGCCTGGTTTACTCACAAAAACAAACAAACAAGCAAACAAACAGTGAGGTCTTTCCCTGTAAAGAACTGCATTTCTAAAAAGTTTTCACTAGAATGCCAATGACTCAATGACTTCTAGTTGAACCACAGGCTGAGAGCTCTCAGCCTGTGCTGCCATGATATTTCTGTCTGAATTATGAGAAACTGAGATTCCTTTAAAAAGCCACAGGCTGCTCCTTATGGTCTTGGGAGGAAAAAACCCAATACAGAGTTTTAACCACTGTCAGTTCTGCCCCACCACAGCATGTCTGAGACCAGCATCTGCAAAAAGCTCCCAATCAAAGATTTCATATTGCTCCTGCATTGCTCCTGTTTCCCCAGCATCCCTGCAGAAGGAACATATTGAAGCCCATAGTAGACATTCTCACTTCTGGGTCTAGAACCAGCTTGCTTGATAACTTTTTCTTTGTTCAAAAATTTCACTTATCAGGCTTAGCCAGACGGGAATTTTTTTCTTTTGCCTTGTTAATGGATAACTCTGTCATGGTTGTTAAAAAGGAATACGTGGTATGAGTCAGCGAGTGAAGGTAACACACACAGAGGAGCTGGAAACTCTTCCTTGTTCCTTTCTGCCCGTCTTCTGAAAAGCCTTGTTTGGGTTAGCCAAATATTGGGTGGTGCTTCAGAGAAACAACCAGGTAGGCTGAGGCATAAGCTGTCCCAGGAAGACAGGGGTTTATTATCCACTTGCTGCTAGGGAAGAAGGCTCAGAACTGCCTGGCAGTTAAGGCAGCAGGACAAACTGAGAAGGAGAAAGGAGCTGAAGAAGGAGAAAGGAGCTAAAATTGAGTGTCATTGAGCCCATGGTGCCTCACTGTCCATTTCAATTATAGATACTGCTTTCAAATGTAATTTATTGTTATATCTCTTAAATACAGTGAATTTTATAGACCCACTCCTAGAGCCAGCACTGTGACAGTGTCCAAAGGATGGGTTTTAATCAAGTGGAGGCTGTGCACACATGTACAGCACATTTAACAGATGTGTTGTAATGATGTCAGAATTATAAACTTAAATGCACTTTAGATCTGCATACTAATAAGGAGATGCCTGTACAGGCTTCTGGATAACTCAGTTTAAAAGAAATTTAAAACCATCAATTTATGTCAGTGCAGAGTTTTGTTATCCAATTACATAAAGTAGTAAATATCACAATTAAAATGTTTTTGCCACTTATCTCATATAGATTTTTTTTCTAAGTTTAACCTTAACTCTTTTTACCTTATGGTAATTCTCCTGTGAGTAATTACTCAATTTCCACAGCAGTAATTTGGATAGCATAAGAGCATGTAACCTCAGCCTCGCTCCCTCCATCATAATGAAGATTTTGCCTAGAAACATACTTTTTTCCCTTAGCATTATTTGAAATATGACACATAATCAATAACCTGAAACTGCATAAAACTTTCTTATATGATAATTCTATTGATTTTTAAAAGAAATAATTAAACTAACTGTTAAGACCCAGTTCATCAATACAATCTGACTCTTTTGTTCCTCCCTGCTGAGTAGGACAAATCAATCAGGGTTATGAAACAGCATAACCAGTTTTCTGGAGCTATTGCACCATTCTGACAACATACCGAATAGCCAGTTTATGCCCTGTTGTTCTCTCCTTGCTCTCCCACCCCCCCGGTACACATCCCTGCAGCTCCAAATCACAGCCTTCTCCTCATTCTTCTCTTACTGCATTGTACAGTCCCAAAATTCTCCATCTCCATTCTCTTTACTGTGTTACCTCCGTTTGCTACTTCCTACAGCGTGTTGCTTCGCAAAATAATGAATGCAATTTAGGAAAGACACACTGTATTTTTCCACACAGAGGTAGAATGCCAAATTGTGTTAAACATCAAATTTCATTCCACTTCGATGACAGATGCAAATCTGCAGATTGGTGCCTCTGCTCAGACTGTGTTTAACAACAGGACTTTACTAGTTCTCTGCAAGGCAAAGCAGGCCCCTGGGAGAAGGTGAAGTGGGAAAGCCAAAAGCCTCTCAGGGTTCCTCTGGAAGCAAAGCAGCTTCTCCATAGGGATGTCTGACTATCGTTTTCTCTCATACTCTGATGTCCTTAAGAACTGTGTCACATGAAATATAATCTCTCCCCATGTGAACTTGTGTATACCTCAATTTCTCTTTCACTCCCCGTGATCCCACCAACGCCCTCATCAAGCAGCTGTCGACTTGTGCCACCACTGAGAGCTGCTCCTGCACCCAAGTGGCTGGAGCAAGGAATCTCTTCTGTGGCAGAAGCAGAGAGTCTGGAAGGATGGGATCAGTGACAGGGGAAATACCCACAGGTATGTGCCATGCCGGCAGCTAGAGAACCAAACTCTGGGGCTTCTCGATAAAGGTCGTGTAAAATGTTCAAGGATTTGGTTTTTGCAAGGGACACTGCAGCATGTGTGTCGGTCACAGATTAGTCACCTTTGCAACAAGTGAGAGAAAGCCTTCAAAAATTTAGGGATGCAGTTTTAATACCTTCTGCAAAATGCACCCTTTACATGGAACAAGAGATTCAAACCAGCAGCAGTTCATGCTGAAAAAATGGCTGAACACAGTGGAAGAATTACAGAATATGTATGGCCTAAATCAGGCACAGTCAGCAGCCCTAGCAGATCCATCACTTTCCACTCATCAGAGTCACAAACATTTCTTTACTAAAAGAAACATTCATCCACATTCCTAAGATCTCAGTTTCTCATATCATCATCCAAGCATTCCTAAGATCTACTGGTGTTTACAAGTTGCAGGATTTTCCTGAGAGGAGTAGGAATTAGCGTGTGCCTACATTTGACAATGTAATTTCAAGTCCAAAACAGGTCACAAACAATTTATAAATCTCCCTGAAAAATAATGCTGTTTTTGGAGATGCATATATCTATTCAACAGCATGCAACTTGATGGCCTGAGAAATGACTTTCTACAAATTGTTTTGTTTTTCAAATAATTTGTATATATGCATTTTAGAGGCTTATTTACAGTAAGTACCATTATTAACTCTGTTAGATGCATGGGCAGATGTGCAAATCAGCCCACACATGTATCTCTCAGATTAATGTTATTGTAAGCTGCTTACACTGTTCAAAAATCCCCAAGATTTGGCCCAGATGATATGGATGACTCTAACAAGTGTAATTGGAACAAATGTATTACAGATCAGAACAACATCAAAAGTATTAATCGGGTCTGTGTTCATACTTAGGATGCCTCCCTTCTAATATTTTAGGCTGTAACTGTCACTGCAATACAGGAGTATTTAATAAGCACTGCCATCAGAGATTAGCAGATTCCCTTAAATAGGTGAAACTTGATACTCCAAACCCTGTAAAAGCATTTATTTTTGTTATGTTTAGAAAATAAAATTATGGTATGCCTTGGCTGCCTTTCAGGTGCCAAAATTCAAACCCCAGTGCATGCACCCAGCTCCCATTAAATGCAATAAGAGATGCAAGACACTGCCCACTTGGTCTTCACTAAGCGAAACAAAGAAAAAACAAAAAGAGGGGGAACAAAAAGGAAAAAAGAAAAAAAAAGCGCAGATCTTGCTAGAGATCAGAGCCAGATGTCAAACTCCAGAACCCTGACCACCTTCCCCACATGCTTCTGGCTACATCCACTGTGGGGAATTAGGCCAAAGAGGGGAAGAGGCAGTGATGTTGACAAGAAGGTAAAATGGATTAGGAAGCAGTGACATAGTGGGTCAAAAACAGACAATCTTTGGAATAGACAATCCAAGGAAGTAAAGAGAAAGAAAATTCAGAGTAACAGATGAAGAGCTACCATAGAAAGGAAGTAAGGTGATGCAACAGCAAGTGTAAATAACAGGAGATGCTCTGATGAGAGGCATTTTCAGACATGTTAAATAGCTGATTGTTCAAATATTTTCAGTAAGTACACAGATGCTGGTTTTGCCTCTAGTAGGTGTATTTACTATGGCATACAATGGCCTGGGTGGTAGGCTGATGCTCAGGGTAGAAAACTCTTCTCTTTACTCCTCATTCAGCCTAGCCCCAGTAACATTTGCAGCTGCTTCAAAAATATTATCAGAGTACCTGGAAAACCCCAAAAGTCAGCTCTTATCATGCCCTCAGAGTTCAGAAAAGAGGAATTGCTTTTAATTCCAATTAATTCCATATAAAAGCCATGCAAAGACACTCACCGTAGGGCAGACTCTTCAAAACCACACTGCTGAAGTTGCTGGCACTTACAGCACACAGCAAGCATAAGCCAGAAAGGTGCTGTGACTGTCCCAGAACTGGACTTTCTCTGGGTGATGTGTCAACCTCACATGTGGGTGACAACCATCAGCTCGCCAGTGGAGTCCAGCATAATCAACATGGCCCTGCTTCCTAGGGTAGACAGGGACTCAGAGCAAAAGGAAAAAGGAAAAGGGAATGGACCTTTGGGACAAAAGTAAGGGAATGTGGAAGACAGCAAAAATAGGTATGTCTAACCTTCTGAGCCCTATTTGTACTTTTTGAAATTACCAAACACTCCAATAAGTACAAAGATAAGGTGTTTTGCTCTGCTGCAGGCCTGCTTTGTATATGCCTGAACAAGGCCTAAACACATCCTTATCCTTAAAATACTAAAAGAATTCTCCACTGGCTTCAGATACAACCACCTCCAAACCTGATTACCAGACTCTCTCCATACATGGTTCAATAAAATTCAAGCTGACATTTTCTTATCCCAAACCAGCAGTTATAAAAGCCTAATTTTTAAAATCCGACTGTTGTCAAAATGCTGCTAAGGGGAAAAAAGGGGGCCTTGGTTTCAGCTGTTGTACCTATACATCTGGTGGCACTGACAAAATTTAACCACTCCCAAGGGCCCCAAAACACATGGATCCACACAGCAGAGGGATGAATCCACGCCCACATCATACAACAGTTCAACATCAGCACAAATCTGAAGAAAACTGCACACAGAAAAAGTTGCTTTGTTTTTTCATCCCTCAGTACCCAAGCCTTTTGTATTCCACTGCCCAGTCCCAGTCTTGGAAACGGCCATCAACTGTCCATGACTTCCATCACTTGACAACTACAGCCAGCTAAGGGCTCTGATCCCTGCAGGGCTGCATCTCGCAAGGAGGATGAAAGAGGCAGAGAAGGGGCATCATGAGCTGCGGCCACAGATCTGCTCGATGTGGTAGATCTCCTTGGGACAGTCAGCAGACAAGACAAGAGGTACATCCTCTGTTATCACCACATCATCCTCAATGCGTACACCAATGCCACGAAACCTCTCCGGAGCATTTGCATCATCCTCAGGGATATAAATGCCTGAAAGAAGAAAAGGGAATTAAAACATGCAACACTCTCTAGAACACCACCTTTCCCTTACTGCACCACTAGGAGAGCGGGGTTGGACTTTCAGCAACATAATGTGTTTGAGCCTGAGAATTTTTAGCATGGCAAGTTCCTCTCTTTCCTCTTACTCGTGGCTGTTGGTGGGCAAAGGAAGGAAAGTGTCCCTCTGTGCCTATAGATATCAGCACATTAATAAAAACTTCCATAGTTACACCTGGCGTTTTCACACCGCTTGCTCTCAGTGTTACTTACATTGGCAATGATGACTTTAACAATGTTCTGAATAGAGAGAGAAGAGGCAAGCATTAAATAAAAGTTTCCAGTTGACAGTTCCAAATCTAGTGACAAGGAGAAAGAAAGATTCCTCACAGTATGCCTAATTTGCAAAGCTAAGTTGTGAATCCTTGTAATTGCAGACTGCAATGCTTGAGACACTACCAGTGACTGGCAGAAGTTCAGTGGCAGGAACACAGAACGCAGCACATATGAATCGAGCCTGATTTCTGCACTGCAGTCCACCTGGGCTGCACAGCCTAAGCTCTACACTACTCTGCTTTCTGAATTTACTCCCACTATGTGTTTCCTTGGCTATGTTTGGGAAGTAAATAGAGTTTTCTAATACTGTAATGAGTTTGGGAGGGGAATAATTTAACGTTTTCCAATACTGCTACAGTTTCCAGCTTCACCAGAAAGGATCTAAATGCTTTGGTCTGCAGGACCAGCTAATTATTGAAAGGCAACACTGTTACCCTCAGTATTGCATGTTTTTGTCCACCATTGACTGCTTTTACCTGGTTCAATGGTTATCACCATGCCTGGCTGGAACAAGAGCGATCGGGATATGTCTGGGGTATCGTGAACATCCATGCCCAAGTAATGGCCCACGTGGTGAGGGCAGTACTTCCGAACAGCCTAAGAGAAGACAGAACAAGTGTTACAGAGGCAGTTAAACACAGCCCAACTTGTTCCAATACAAAAGATAGGGAAAAGAGACAGAATAGTTACGTGCTTAACTAGCAGTCTTACTGCCATGCCTAGGTCACCAGGGCTGGCCTTACATTTACTGGATGGCCTTTAAAACCCTCCAGTACCAGGTGCCTATTACGAGCACATTTCAGACTGCCTTTCCCCTGCACTGAAAAGAACAGCCCAAACCCAGCACCATCTCAGCATGTCAGGCAAGATGTCAGTCTGCAAATTGCTGAGCTTTGCTGCCCCAACCCTTCCACCCCTTAAACATCCAAGCCCTGCACGACTGCCGTCAGCGGATACAGCTGCTCTGGGCTGTGAAAGTGATCTCCTGTGCACAGCAGAGAGAACACTGTGCCGATGTCATTCAGTAGCTACAGCACGATTTTAATCCCCCTCTACAAGGCACGGACACCGCCTCTCCTCGCACCATCCTGATCTCCCTCCCTCCAAAGCAGGAATCAGCCAGAACTCCTCGACGCTCCTCTTTCCCAGGGGACTGAGCTGCAGGCGCTGCTCCCGTCTAGCAGTGCTTCCACCTGCCGGAAGAATCCGGCAGGACACTCTCCGTCCTCCGGCGGCAGCCGGGGCTGCCATGGCACCGCCAGCGCACTCCACTAAATCCGGCAGGAACCTGTCCGGCCGCCAAAAGCCGTAGCGCCGTCACCTGGCGCCGCCATCTTCGCAATACTGGCGTCGGCAATCCTGCAGCTCTGCAGCGAGAGTGCACGGGTAAACTTCTCTAACTGCACACCGATCCTGTTTATCTGCAGGTTCAGCTCTAAGGCAGACCAGCTTCCCAGTCTTGCTCGCCAGGTAGCTCTGTGAATCCCAGTACTGACACAAAATGGTGCAGAAATAGCAGCAGCTGGAATGACTGAGAATAGGCTGCACCTTTTGGTGGTGGCACTGCAGATTTACGCAATGTTAAACAGACCACAAATGTACGAATAACTGCCTGCAGTCAACCCTGGACCCAGAATCTTGTCTTAGTGCCCGTGTGCCTATAGTTCCCTTCACACTGCTCTAAAGCTGTTTCTGCACTGACAAGTAGTGCAGAGCAATGGGAATGGATCTGCAGAGTGAAACAGAAAGAGCCAAGGAACAAATACTCGCACGATGTGCATATACAACTGGAAATTACTTCAGACCAAATTGTGCACCAAATGGTTGAATCACATATCGCAGTTTCGTCCTGTCTCAAAGAAATTCATTCCTGTGCTTAGACCAGCCCACAACAGGAATTAAAGCACCGTGGAGCAGCAATTAGAAGAGACATTAGAACCACACTGCTGACCCAAATTAAAGCCCTAAAACTACCCAAGGATAAAACAATCAGGATTAATAAGAGTAAACTAGAGTAAAGAGGGGTAAACTGGAGCAAAAAAACTTGAAGTACCTTGAAGAAATGGCTGTCAGTGATGCTGCTCTCCAGGACACCCAAGTCTTTCAGTTTCTGTCCAATAAGGCTCAGCATGAGGCTGTAGATATTTTCTAGACTCATGCCAGGGGAGCAGAGGCTCAAGCAGGACTTCTGGATATCCAGGACAGCTTGATACAGTTCTGCTTGGGGTGCGGTGAACCTGAAGGCCATTGATTAAACAAATATCTCACAAAACATTTTTTGCTTCCAAGAGAAAAGAGGTTCTGTCCCCAGAATTTCTGGGGTACAGATTCAGTTCAAGGATGGAGCAGGGGAAAACCAGAAATCAAAGCAACTGTCTCCTCATATGAAAGGCCACACCAGCAAATTCACAACTGACAGAGCTATGTACACATCAACTGAAACTCCTGTTTTGTTACACACAACTGGAGTCAGACACAGCTGAATGTATAAAAGGCCTCTCTGCACTTTAAGCATGCTGTAATAGCTGAAAATAGCAATAATCACACATATTCATGCTGTAATTAATGAGGCAGTGGGGAATACAGCTGAACGATTAATTTATATAATTTGATTACTCTGAAGCACCACAGAATGGGACACGGTAAAACTGTGATTAAACACACACTCAATCCATCAATTATTTAAGAACTTATCAAAATTCTTCAAAAAGACTTATTGCAGCATACCTTCCATTGACAGGCCAGGTACGTGTGATGTCACTCACATAGCAGGAAAACTCACATCCACCATCTAGCAAGACCAGTTCACCATCCTGGAGAACAATAGGAAAGAATGCTCTGTGGGTCAGTTCAGCTATTAATTGATTTTTCTGTCTGAAAGCAGGAAAGGAGGTTATACTTCCATTTTTGCAATGCAGCTGCAGAAATGTGAGTTCCTTTTGCAGAGTAATACCTCAGGTCCTATTGTTTATAAATAGGCTATTTCAGTTGTATTGTTTCTCTGCAAGGTAGTCCCTGTTATACTTATCTACTGTCTGAATTTTTAAGATGAAGAAAAATGCATTTGCCTTGAATTATTCTGCTCTCTGAGACATGAGTCCTATTCACACCTGGATCGCTTACTCCAGCAAATGATGCCTATGACTCCTTTCACTAGGGGGTCTCAGCTATAGTGACTGAGACAGAGGGGGTTTGTAACAAAAGCATAGGATTTCTGAGCTATCCACAGGATCACTAACAGCTAAAAATTTACCCTTGTCATCGGATAGGGGGACCCAGCGAAATCACTTGTATCACAAAATCTGACAGTGTATCACTGCTGTAAATGCACTGCTTAATAGCTTGTACAATCTTCCCTTTCTTTCTCTCCTAGGACTTTCTTAACTGTTTTAATATACCTTTCTGGATCTATCTAGTGATGAAAAAAATTTTGGAGATGTGAGTTTCCAATTCACTTCAGCAAAACTGTTCTATATCAATGACTACGCTACACCATCTCCCAAAAAGTCACACAGAAGAAAGACAAAGGGCCATGAACAAAACCACTGCCTTGCTTTTCCTCCTTAAAGGGGCTAAAAACAAATAGAGCAGTAAGATGTTTGGATTAAATTTACACTATATGTAGAGATTCCTATAGATTTACACTACATGTAAATCTATAAATTCGTTCCACAGATCCATGACTGTGCCAGCAGACACGATGTGGAATGACAAGGCATAATTGCAGCATGTTAAGGAAACAAATAAAGCAGCAGAATTCCAGTGCAATTGCTACTTCCAGTGCTAGCTGCTAGCATTGTGTACAGTCAAGTGGCACAAACAGACACACAGCAGATCAACCAGCAGTGAGCAGACCTCACTATCCCACTGAACAGACGGGCCATTAACTACCCATTTAAACTGTACTTTTTAACTTTTCCGGAATAGCTGGTTGAATTCTTTAAGGCAAATCTAAAATTACAGCACCTGCAATCTTCCAAGCAATTAAACAAGCTAAGTAACAATTTCGTGACTAAGGGAATTCAGCCTGTTCGATTGTCCAGTAAATGCCTTGTGCTGTGCTTGTCCTCTTTCTTTAAAGCAGAGCCCTGTAAATAAAAGCCTGAATAAAACATTCAGATACCTCTCAAATTAGACACTTTGTTAGCCTATTTGGAAACAAGGTCCGTAGGAAGCAGCACATAAAGGAAGAGTCAAGCTTATGGGTTTAACCTCCTACTTAATAATTTTGGAAAAAAACAAGTGACAGTCATTTAACTGAACAACTTTAACAGAAGCAACTGGAGTTACAGCAGCGAGCCTGACCTTGGATGACAGAACAACAAAGGAGGTTTCTTCCTGCCAAAAGCAGCCTGTCATATCTTTTGTACATTTGTCTCTGCAGATCATTTCAAGGTCTGCTAGAGTGCCAGCTTCAAGAAAAGACAATGCTAGTGGGAAAGTTTCATTCTGCATTAAGACAGGAAAAATACGCTCCTCTGAAAAGTAAATAGTGAGCAGAGCAGTGAAAATACTGAATACCCTGAAAATACTTATCTGAATCTAAAAAACTATTGTCAGGAAAGCTGGAGAGGGTTCAATTCAATCTTCAAAATAAGATTCTTCAAAATAAGACAAAACATGTTGCTCCTCCACCTCTTGACATTTAATGCTGATCCTTTCCCTACTTGTTCCCCTTCTCTGCTTTGCTGGGCTACATGGAACCAAAATGCTTTTCAGCTTAGGCAGAGCAGGAATGCACTTTGCCCTTATATTGCAAAGCAAGGCCAAGGAATGCAAGTGACAGCAGAAGATCCCCCCTGGGTGCCTTTGCTCTGCCTGTGACAGTGGCTCCCCTCTTTTGGGAGTCCCCCCAGCACTGCAAGCTGCTGTGAGAGCAGACGTTCACTAAATTATCTACAACCTTGTTTGCAAGTCCTTGCACTGTTCAGAAAATACTGCAGCAAGAACTGAGAGGAAAGAAAGACAAGTTGAATCTGCCACTGACAGTAAAATTAACCAGAGCAGGATTCTTTTCCCTTGCTCACTTTAAAAATATGTATTTAAGTACTTTGATCTGTTCAGTCAAAACAAGCAGCAGCTAGGGAACGTATATTTGTGTCAGCACTGCATTTCAAGTTACTGGACAGCACAAGGGTTACCTTGATGAGCTGATTATTCTTCACATAGTGCAGAGTGTTTGATCTGTTGCCACCAGCAACAACAGGGGGGTATGCCAAGATGTCAGCACCACGAGCCCGGCACTCGAATTCGAACTGGAGTAACAATACAGAGAAGAGGAAACCATTAGGGCTGATTCAAGTGATTAATGACCCTAGAACCCTAATAACTCTTGTCCTACAGCTGGTTTTTTAGTTTGTACAATACAAAGTGAAACTGGAAAGTGAGCTGACTAAATGAAAGCAGTCTTAAATATTTTTGAAGAACTCTAGAAAAAAAAATAAAACAAAAACCAACCAGAACCATCCACTTTTTCAAGAGTTTTTCAAGCCTTACCAGGAAGCTCTTTCTGGTACAAGCTCTTCAATACTGTCTCAAACATTCACTATATTGTCACATATCCAGGTGAGGATTTGTTCTCATATAAAGTAATGCTCTTATTTGCCATATGACTTTGTGAATTTTCAATGATCCTATATGTCAGCACGACAACAGTCATGGTTTGTTTCTGTCTTTTAAAATTGCAAAGTACCAGCATATTTTCAGCAGTATCTATTTTTCATGACTGTTGAACTTGGGTTTGAAAGCATGCACTACCCTGATTTCTGAGGGGATAGAAGAAAAAAGCACCAAAAGCCTCACGATCTTGACCTTTCTTGAACGATGAAGATGATGAAAGCATGGAAATTAATAAATTTAGATCTATAAAACCCTTCAACATACTAATAGCATGTCTTTTCTATGATTACCAAAATTGCATGCGACAGAACACTCCCAGATGCCTACATGGAGCAAAGGTTTTATGATCCTGGGCTGGACTGAAAAACTGTGATGCAAAATACAATTTAATTTGTTTTTTCAACTCGGTACTGCCAGTGCCAGGTCAGCACAGACCCATCCACATCATAACAGAAGGTCAAATCCTACTGATGTTTCTCAAACAGGCCTCTCACTGCAATTCCTTAAAAGTTCCTTACCAAATGTGCAGGCCAATTAGTCCTTATTTTGTAACTGAGAGGCATCTAAACTGCTTCAAGTACTGTGATAATCTGATGTAGTAAGAGGCTAGAGGCAAGAGAATCAGGCTTTACAAACAGGTGTTATAACTACTTAAATTTTACAGACCTGTATTATAGAATAATGTAATAACTTTACCTTCAATTGTTTAGCAGGTTTTGCATTTCACTATAGTACAAAAAGACATAAAAAGAGAGAAGCTTAGACAAATGCTACACTCTTAAATAAGGGTACACCAAGGACAGCTGAAGAATTCCTCACACTGATTTTTCTGCATGTCCAAGGAACCACAAGAGGTAGGTGAATAAATGCTACAGTAGGAGGCAGGTGATTAAGAGATCTGACATTTCTGGTTTCCTAGAAGGATAACCAACATCTGGCCCTTCTATCTCACTTCCAGCTACAAAGTACTCACCTTTGCATACAGAAAGGCTTCATCCACAGGGGATTTGCTGGCAAACATCGTCTCTGTGAAAGCCTGAAAAAGAAGGGACTTTCAGTTAGCAAAGGAGATGGAACTGTTTTTTTTTCCACCTGTTGTCTCTTGAGGAAGGCCCAAATCAGCTGGCCCAGAACCAGGTGGGTTTCACCAGCTTAGTCGGTAAAAGTGCTCTCAACAGTAGAACTAGTTAAGATCTATACTGTATACCCTATGAAACTCTTTCTAGGGGTGACTGACTTTAGTTTTCAGGGGGAAAAAAAAAAAGAAAGAAAGGGACTAGATAATGGAGACCAATCCCATGCTTTGGCATTTTAGAAGCTCTCTCAACTATGGATTCCCTCAGGTATAACAGGACTGCCTTATGCAGCTTTTCCTTCAGAGAAGGACAATCTGTGCATTTTTTTTTCTACTTGGCTATCTATTTTAATATTAACGAAAATGTAATTGCATTTGGGGTATGTGTCAGATTTGTTTAAAAATGGACAATGAGTTCAAAAGGTATTTAATAATGAAGGAGGAATGCAGACCCATACATAGGAAACATCTTCATAAAAATCCTGTTTCCTCAAAATAGACAGACTAGAAGGGAAAGCAAATAATTTTGGAAAGAGGAGAGGAAGCTGGGAGGACAGTGAAAAGGCTAGCATTTGCTTTTAAACAAAGTCTACGAGCTGCTGCCTTCTCTTCACTGGAGTTATGCTAATTGAGAAAATCTGGTAGTCCAAGCATACTTGAGGAGGTCCTTTCTCCTCCTCAGTGGAGGGAGCGAAGCCCAGACAGTGATTGAAACAGAGCAATTCAGTAAAAGATTAGAGCAAAGCTCTCCTTCCAACTCATGTCACCTCATCAGGGGAATGCAGTGGTTCAACAGAAGAACACACAACTCCTTTACCTCTGCTGTCACCCGGCCAGCTATCTTCATCCTCTCAATCTCTGCAGGGGATTTGATCAGCCGGAGGTTTTGCACAAGATGGCGAACGCCCTGGATGCGGTTTTTGCTCCGAGCTTTTACCTCAGCCAGGGGCTGCATGTAGTCAGAGTGCAGCTCTGCATGCACTGGTTTTCTCAAGTCATACCAAACCATGTTTGACTCACCTGGAATACAAAATGAAAGTTGAAACAGAGTAAAATAAACGCAGAAATGTCGAAATGTCCTTACCATGCTAAACTAACTCACTCCTCCTAAATGAGATCTGTTGCTGTATTTGAGAAAAATAATTTTCTCTGAATCTACATGGAGAGACTATATAACACTTCTATTGCCACAGAACACCAGCAATCTCTTCTGAATTTGGAAGATACCAATTTATAGCATATAGATTTGAAAAATTTCTGTGCAAATAATGGGGTTTACAACCATTACTGAATATATGCATCTGGCTCAGATCCATTCAGAGTTCACAGGTCAAAGTTGCACTGGTGTAAGCTAAGCAGCCATCACATCACAGTGCACCTTCTGAATCCTTCTCCCATTCAGCCTGTCCACACTGATGATGGAAAGCAATTCAACTTTCTTCCTGTAATCAAGATCATTATCAACAGTGCCCCAGGACACTTGGGGGAACAACTGCTTATTTCATCTATTCAAAGATGAACTTACTGAGAAAAAACACATTTACTCACAGTGGAAATTTATTTAGAACATCAGATAGCACCAACATTCTCCTCACAGAACATTTTAAATGCAAACGAGTAGAAAAAGTGAGTCATTGGTGATGTTCACCCAGGCCCCCCTTCTTTGGTAAGAAGCCGTTAACCATTAGCAGGTGCTTACAAAAAGTGTCTTAAGAAACCTGGCATTAATTAAAGAGTATTGTCCTTAGCTGATTTACTGCTTAAAATGGACCTTTCCACCACAGAATTACAAACTTCTGACTCCACTTAATTTTGATATTCCAAACTTCCATGAATGATCTACAACTTAAGAGGTGCCAAACCCTGCCATGTGATAATTTAATTCAATGTCCCCTTTGTTTTTAAATGAAGAAAACCAGCAATTAATCAATCACAGTCATCCTCTGTGCTTTCCCCAATTATACACATCTCATACCTTGCCTTGTTTTCCTTTTTTTCAAGCTGAGTAGGTTTGTTCAGCATGTATCTCACACACATTTCATGCTTTCTTTGATCATCCTTTGCCCAATGACTTCCCCATTTTTGAGACATTCTTTTTTGAAACAAAATAACTGATTTCAAGATGGTACTACTCCAGAATTCTCTCCCTCTAGTTGTGTGACCCTTCCAAAGTCACACTTGTCCTTATATTGTCATGAGCCTTCTTCAGCCTCATTTTATAATGCATTTAATTTCCCCTGGATTATAATTATTGAGGCTACATGGTGATATGACGTACAGAAAAATATTTCTAAAGGACAGCAATGTTTGTATTTCAGGAGTGAGTCATCATCCATTTAAATGTGAGTGGACTAACAAGCTCCCTGTGTGGATCGTTTTCCAAGTCTACTATGAATAAAAAGCCTTCAAGTTTCCTATATGTCATCTGGTTCTGGCTCTGTCAGCAAACAGATATGACTGAAACAGGAACACAGTCTTGCTTATCTTGTTTCTTAATATTTAACAGATATGCAGACTTGGCATTCACAGGATCTGCAAGAAAGTCAGAAATTTTCAAAACTACATATCCACTGGTGGCCCTCAAAGAGCTAACATGAACTTCCAACTGCTTTTGCCACAGCCATACTCCCTGTCCCTCCTCAAGTTCATTTTAGTCTCAAAGTGATGTCACAGAGCACTTTCCAAACCTGGACCATTCAGACTCTGCAGACCACATCTCATCTCATTCCCCCCCCTATTTTTTGTTACCTTTCAGCTTGGCCACCAAGTGCCTGAACTCCTCAATGGTGTAAGCTTCATCTACTCCTGTGAGAGCAATTGCCCCATCTGGGCCTGATCTGGGCCCGTCCCACAGCTCTCGATTTGGATCTCTCCGGGGCACAAAAAGTATGGATTTGTGAGAGGGCAGCGCTTTGCCAGGAATGCTCTGCAGCACCAGGATGCTGTCAGGCTCCTGAAACCCACAGAGGTACAGGAAATTAGTATCTTGGTGGAAAATGTAGGGGATGTCATTGCTCATGTAGTATGTGGGGTTGGACAGCAGAATCACTGTGTGGTCCAAACCACGCCAGCCTTGGGCTTCCTTCTGGATCAACACCATCAGTTTGTGTCGGCGAAGAGCATATTCCACCTGGGACAATCCTGGGGTTACCTCTCCTGTGAATACAAAGCAAACCAGATGGAGAAATTCAAGGCACTAAGGGTATTTTCCTAGCCACATGCCTTATTCCTGCCTACTCCCTGATGCCCTACATGTGCATGGCTTCCTTGTAATCTCTCACAAGCCTGTCCTTCGCTCCTCTTCAGCTTCCATCCCTACAGCACATCCACATCCAGGCTGCTTCTCCATCATGCGAAGGCAGACATTGGTTTTAACCAACTGGATGCTGTGTCACATATTTCCGTGCAAAGGCAGAAACCACAAAACCTGGTAGATTTAGACAAACATCAAATGGTTTGCAGAGAATGTGTAAAAAAGGAAAAAAAAAAGGGAAGGGGCAAGGCAAACTGAACTTTGACTGCTAAAAACTGATGGTTTTTACAGCATGGACATTGAACAGACGTTTGCCTCCTGAGGTTGAGCATTAATTTCCTCAGATAAAGCTAGAATGTTTGCTCAAATACACACTAAGTCAACTCATAAAGTGACTATTTCTAAACCACAGGGGGCAGTTTGAGTGTCAGATTCTGGGAGATCAGGCAGAAGCAGAGGTTGAAGAGTCTAACCAGTCACAAGATTCCAGGCAGAAACAAACAATGCACTGCAGGCTGCCATCAGACTCTGTAAAGGGAAGGGATCTTCTCCAGGGCATGTGTAACTTTTCTCAATATTTAACAATTCTGATTTTTCTAAAGTTAAATACTCTATTTCTAGTAATACTAACTAAGCAAATGATTTCACAGATGAAGGTACTCTTTCAACTGCTCCAGTTCCAAAAGACATGAAGTACAGCAATCAAGATACTCACCAAAACAGGACTGAAGTTCAAAGGACAGCCAGCAACAGCTGAAGTATGTATTTTTAAAACTGTGAGACTCCGTAATTATGATATAAATTTATGTAAGTGCCTTAATCAGTACTTTGGCTAATACCCTACTTTAACATAGATTGAATTTTGTTTGTTAACTTTCCACTTTCATATTTTCTTCCTCTTTCATGTATTACACAGTGACAATTTTAGAACAAAAACTGACATTTAACTTGTACTGCAAGTGGATTCTTGCATGAGTGCAGTGGGAAAGGGAGGTTCTAGTTGCATTAATTTTTACACCTTTTTGATTATATCCTCAATACCTATGTAAGTCTTAAAAAAGAACCAAACAAACCCCAAAACCCCACCACATTTATTTTACTCTGTAAATATAGAAATGACAGAGAACACAGAAACTGTTTTAATGCAATCTGGCCTCACAATTCCACAATGTTATACTGCAAATTTCCTGTGTTCCACCACATTCCAGTCAGCTTTCTAACTCTAACAGTGAATTTCAGAAGCTGCAATGGGGTGGAACATGGGGATCCCAGCTGTCTTCCAACTGTGAGGTCCAGAAATTCTCTTTGCATTAAAGGCATTTGCTTTTTAAAGCAATAATTGCAATAAAACAATGTCATATTATTTTAAGGAAACCACCTCTACTTTATTAAATGTAAAAATACTTTGCATAGATAGAATTCGCTTCCACTGCTTCGGCTGCACTTGGAGAAGTCAGCCTCGTTTATTGTGAGTTCTCCATGAGTGCCCTAAGCAATCTGATCTAATGCTGAACTTAACCCAGCTTCTTTGAGCACAGGGGGAACCTGTTAACTGTGTGAGGTTCCTTCTGACCTGAATTATTCTGCAATTAAATACAGAAGTGTGCGTGTGTGTATATCTATATATATATCTATATATATGTATATATCTATATATATATAGATATATAGATATACTCCCTTTATACCCACCTATGAAAGAACTCACAATGTTTTCCTGGACATATTTTTGCTGCAATTTTGTGTTTGTTTGTTTTTAACATTTAATTATGGTCACCTTATGCCTACATGATGATTTCCATGAATCTCAAAAAAATCCAAAACCTCAGCTTCTATCACTACTGTCTAACTTCATAGTCACAAGTTTCTTTTTCTCCTTTTCCTCATCTTGAATACTCCCTAATCAGAGCACATTCTGTAGACAAGTGGTGTCTATCTATCAATGCTCCTCCCCATTCACCTTTACTGAACTGCACCTTTGTTTTGTGACTCACACGACATGGCATAGGAACCATTCTGACACTTCACCTTGCACAAAAGACTCCCTCTTAATAAAAAACATACTTATTTGCAGGACAACAAAATGCCACTGCCACAAAAGGTCTGCAGCAAAGAAGGAAACAACCCTGAGTACATCATGAGAAAAAAGAAAGAAGCTATGAAAACCATCACACGTGAAGCCTATTTTTGGAATCAGTATCATCCCAGACAAGGAAATTAGCTATTAAATATAATTACTGGCTAATGAAGGTAGTCATAAACAGCTGATACCACAGACGACACTATGGTGCTGCAAATCAATACAACCAGAAAACCAGACACAAGAAAATATCAGTGACTGGCTCGTGCAGGGCCCAAACCTCACCTGGTTTGAGCAGATGTGGGTGTGTGAAGGGGCTGGGCTGGCCCAAATACCGGTTTGGAATCTTCCTCTGCTGGGCAGGCTGGATGGAAAATCTTCGGAGAGCGCATGACTTGCAAACTAGAGGAAGATAAACACACCATGTCAAGGTAAAAAAACCCCAAAAAAACAAACAAAAAAAAAAACAAAAAAAAACCCCCAAAACTTTCCAGTCAGGAAACTGCAGAACTGTGGTCTAGCCATCAGACTCCTGGCAGCATTCCTTCACTTGTATGACATAAATATCTCTCCTTAACTTCTCCGTTTGCTGTGCATCACAATAGTTTATGAAACAATGTGCATACAACTCAACTGACAACCAAATATTCATGGAACAGATAGAAAGAAACAAACATGTGCTAAACCTGACAATTCAGCACCAAACCCCACTGTTGGTTTGCATATTCCAATTCATACAACTGGAATTCATGAAGCACTCAGCACTCTCCCTCCCTTGCTTCCCTCAACCACCACGGGGCTCCAAGCACCACACCTGTATATTGTCTCTTCTTGACTGTGTCTTCAAAAAATTTCATCTCTAACAATTGTACAGTTTTCAAGCCTTTCCGGTTCTGTTTTTTACTAATAATGCTGCAAAGACACCATCAAATAACACAGGAACGTAATTTTATTTTCCTGTCTGCAGGATACCCGAGAGTCCCTGTTTATGTCTTGACCTTCCGTGGCAGCTCCATTAGCCAAACTGAACAGTTCTGTATCCCAATTCCAAACCCACGTGGAGACAAAGCAGGTGAGTTTTAAAGACAACTACAAGGATGCATCCGTGAGCTGCAAATGGGCACAGCAATACAAAATCTAAAATTAAAAATGAATTGTCAGAAACCTTAGGATTGTAAGTCACAGCCTTTTGCAGCTGAAGAAGTGCTTGTCCCTGAATACGAGTCCCCTGTAGGAAGGAGAGGGTAGTCAGAAGGCAAACATCTACTTGATGTTTTGGAAAGCGGTTGCTCTTTAGGCTACTTACCACGTGCCTATTAGAAAATCAATTTGCGCTGCCATTCTTAGAACAAATACTATTAACCCTTCACCAGCATAAGCAAGGGTAACACAAGCAAAACATCTGCGTTTCGGGTAGCCGAGACCCCGAGGCTCACAGGGAAACATACAGACCGTGCATTTGTTGGGAAAGCCCATACGGTTAAACTTTTAATTGCAGATCATTTATGCATGACAACTAATAGTCCTAACGTGAAGCGTTCACTATGTGGTGCTTGGCTGGAGAGCCCGGGCGGTGAAATGTTAACTGCAGATGTTTTGGTGCAGTCTAGTTTACAATTGGTTTTTCCACTGTTTTTTCTCCACATACGCAGCAGGGCAGCTCGCAACGAGACGGCACAGCGGACATTAAACAAAGCAACACCTTGTAGGCAGCCTTGAGCTTGCTACCATTGCTTTTTTATTCAAATTACTCCC
>VWZN01010407.1:77681-107817 GCA_013396955.1 Regulus satrapa | reverse complement strand
GGGTCCGGTCCGGCCCTTCCCGCCCTTTTCTCCCCTTCCCGCCCTCTCCCGCGCTTCCCGCCGCCGGGATTGCTCCCGGCGCCTTAAAAAGACTCCTTTATATATATATATATATTTTTTGTTTCGTTTCGTTAACTCTGGCTATTCCCGTTGCAAAAAAAAGGCTGCCCCCCGGCCATCTCAGTGGCTGTGCTTCCCCAGAGTAATACTTACTGAGCTAATTCTCGCATTACGCAGCACAGTTGGCTAGCCTGTCTTAAAAAGGAGCCGAGTTTGTGGGGAGGTGAGTGACGTTGATTTACATCCTGGTACCCAAAAGCACAAAAGTACCTGGCAGCTAGAGCTCCTGTCCAAAACGTGCTTTGCTCTTTGAAGTTTAATGTCTCCAAGGTAGTCGAATTCACCGCTCCCTGAGAGCCGTTTAGGTACCCGCTGTTTGCGCTGCACGTATTCTGTGTCAGCGGGGCCTGCCGTAACAGATGCTTCTCAAATAAAAATCCTCTTTGGGTTCCACCCTGACCGCCCAGAAGCACGAGGCTGGAAGGGTTGGGATTCTTTGCTGCTGACAGAGAGCCCACAGAACCCCCGTGTTCAGCTACGGTTCCTCTGCTTGGCTTTTATGGCTTCTGTGCTAAAGAACTCTTGAGAAGTGAGTGACAGAGGTGCACGTGTTAAGCAAAGAGAATTGAAAAGATTTTTATCTAGTGACAAAATGGGATTTGTTTTAGAAAAAAATCTGTGTTCCACAGCAGGGTTCATTAGCAGGGTTTGGTGTGTATAGGTGTATATATATGTATATATATATCTATTTATACACTGTATGCACAAGGGTATTCTTTACAGAAGTAAACAGTGGCATTTCACAGTACGTCCTATAATGAAAATGGCTCCGATGAAGTGCTTATTCCTGGTTTCTCTCAGTGATATTTCAATTTTTTATGCATCTGAATAATAAATACTGCGGTTGTAAAACCACTGGTATTTAGCTGAACCCGGCTTGGCAGTACTGACAGTAGATGTACCTCTGCCTAGGAACGAGATCGATGTCTATCTCATCCTGCTGCAGGTCTTTATTCTTTTTGCTGCTGCCTAAAATGCTTCAGTGCCTTCCCCTGGTCTTCTTCCCCTACTTCTCTTGCGTAAATCTGAAGGTGTGGACAGACTACTTTAAGAGGGACAGGAAGAACACTGATTTTTTATTTTTTTTCCCCAGAGAAAGTGTTAGGGAATGGAAAGATGGCCATCTGACTTCCTTCTTGTTAACGGGAAGGGCCTTAATTTCCAGATTAATTTTTAGAATTTGTATTTGGTGCTTGTCTTATAAACACAGTGATTACATTTAGAGTCATGGAATGGTTTTTACATGTCAAATCTTCACTGAATGTCTTTATTTCAAAAGTTAAAAAAATACTTCAGAGCAGAACCTCCTACAGCTCTCTCAAGTTTTCTGCTTTTCTTCACATATTTGAGTTAAATATTTGCCTAAGTAATAAATACACTTGGTGGCGGTAATGGTACCCAAATTACTGAACATGCAAAACCACCTGGAATCCTGGTGGGTTTCCCTCTGCCTTTACATCATGGTGCTGTGTGCAGTCGAACTGTTAAGTGCATTGTAGGGCCTGATCATCCTTTGGAAACTGCCTCAAACAGCATCGCCTGCCTTCAGGTGGAAATAAACTCGAAATAAATTTATAGCTCTGTCTGGTTTACCTGTCTTAATGTGAAAGAAGACATGGGTTTGTTTACTTAGGTAGTGTTGTGAGTGATTCGAATAGTGATTGAATTATACTAAAATCCATAGTTAAATTTTTGGTCTGAAATTCTGCTAATTGCTTTATGTATTTTTTTTTTCCCTTAAACCTAGTGATTCTAATTTAAATCATGCTAACTATTCGTGAAGCCAGAATGGGATGCTTTATTTCTGGTTAGCTGTTAATATTTGCAGCAGTAACCTTAAGTCTTACCCGTTTTCATGCATTTGTTGTTTTCTAACCCTTATTCTGGCTAGCTGTTGTATTTAGTCTCTGTATCAATGCTCCTTGTAGAGAAAGCATGGGGTAATAATGTGTGAGTGTGTTTGGAAAGTGTTGTGACATTCTTTTTATCAAGCCATTTTTTCATAATTGTCTAAAAATACGAATGTTCTACTTGAATTATTATGAAATAACTCATTAAATGAAACACATTGCAAAACCCTGCAGTTGAACAAAGGACCAATAGCAGTCCTTAAAAGTAAAACAGAGAATCCCTAATTGATGAGTAATGCTTTTTGCCTTTTTTGTTGTTTTGTTCAGATAGGTTTTCACCCTTTTGAATTCACGGTAATCCAATTTCTCTCTAAAGATAATTCTGCTGTCGATAATAAAAGTGGTTGCAGAAATCACATTTGCAGTTCTTCCAGCAAACCATAGACGTGACACTTTTCCTGGCTGTGATGAGTGGAAATGTGCAGTCACTGTTGCAGTGGAGTCCTCCCAGTTGTTACTGGCATCACACACTTGAAACTCTCTGTCTGTCTCGTGTGTATCTGTGCTTTTTCTACAGCTCAGTGCCTGCCTTTCCCTACAAGAGTGTCTTGTGCTTCCAGATGCTGCTGAGGTTTAATACATTGTAAACCTTGACTATATCCCTGCTGTGTATTCAACCCCTGTTATCGAATACCGGGTTAAGAGATTTTAGAGTAACTTGCTTTTGAGGTTTGTTTTTTTTTCTGAGATTATAACTGTAGTTTAAATGGAGATTACCAGGATAGCAAAAATATTTTCAAGCACTGAGAGTGAAACTTTAGCCTTGGCAGTTCGTGAAATAACATATTATAAAACATGCATGTATGTTAGTAAACATTTCTCAAACTGAAGTAAACTTGGATAGTTTGCAGAGGGATGTGGAGAGAACAGAGGAGACAAAGTTGTTTCAGTCTTGAGGTGATTTAAGGTTTCAGACTTAAAACCAGCTAATACCGTGTATATTAGCTATTAGCTCTTTTAAAATGCTTTGTAATTTGTAGTTTTCTTTACGCAGAAGAAAAGTTCCATGGCTTCTGTAGATGGTCCCTGTAGCCCTCTCCTTGGTTTTTAGAGACTGATAGAGTCATGTGTTCTATTGTTAGCCTAGGAGGGCAAACATTTAGGAGGAGCAGTTAGTCCATGACCCGTGTTTTCTGCCTGGCTGGATAATGATTTCTCAGACTGCAGTTGTTTAGTCCTTGCAGTATAAGTTCGATTAAGTAATGTCAACATCCCGGGGACACATAGAGACTGTTGCAATAGCTGCAGAGCGTGCTGGGGTTTGCCACTTGTTGGGGTTTTGTTGGTTGGATGGTTGGTTGGTTAATTTTGGGTTTTTTGACAGGTTTTCCCTTGTAAATGAGAAGTAGTTTAGTGCCGTGTGCTTTCCTTTTGCTGCGGAGCCTTGTGCCAGGACCTGTCAATCCCGTCAACTCCTTCCCCACGTCCATCTACCCTTTATCCCCCAATTCATCCCTATCCCTGTCCTATTCTGCCTTATTCAGGTTGTTTCAGCCAATACGAAGCCTGACTCTGAGGTGCTGCTGACAGGAGGGAGTAAAGAGGGGAGAATGAACTGCAGTAGCTTGACTTAAGAAGCTATGACTTCTCATCCTTGGGATACAGTTTTATGTTGCACTAATTCCTGGAAGCAGATAGTCCCACATCCTTGCAATTTGTCCTGCCCAGCCCTGTTTATCCACCTCCTCCTTCTCTCCCCTGCATCCCATCTAACCAGTTGTGTGGGGCCCCCAGGAGTTGGTTGTTGAGTTGATGGAAACATTTGTATTGAAAACCATCAGTAGGTGGAAATGTGGGGCAGGGGATGGCTGGGAATGGTATTTCTTGTGGCATGCTGTGATAGGTATCATTAGATGTTCTATCTAACAGCTGGAGAATTTGGCCTGTGCTTATTCCTGGCTGCTAATCAAAGCCAATAGCATGTGGAAGTTTATTCTGTACTGACAGAATGCTGTCTCCACCTAGACTACTCCTTAACTGTGGTGAAGGAGAGGCAGGAATATTGCAATATGTAGGAAAAATTATTTCTTTTTTCTAGACGGCACTTTTTAAAAATTGCACAGGCTTTTTAGGCTGGTTTTAAATTTTTTTTGTTTGTTTTTTTAGTTTGACTTCTGTTAAAAAAATCTAATTTTAGTAATATCTATAATCACAATACCTAGTTTTGACTCAAGTGTAAATTCTGTTTAAAGGAGAAAATCCATTTGAGCCAAGATGCAGCTTTTCCTCAAGAGAGAGAGGCTGGGTGGGTGAAGGGTGATGTGAGTGAGTGCAAGTCTCAGTGGAGCTGTGCAGCAGACAGTGTGCATTGCACTACACCCAGAAAAGTGTGGGGGATGCTTTGCTGCTTTGACAGTGAAATGGATCGTCATGTTTCGTGTTAAAACAAAAAGCTGAGCTTATTAGGACTTGAATCAATAAAGTACATGCTACTGTTTTGATCATCTTACTGTTTTGTTTTGTCTTTTCTCCGTTTTGCTGAAAAGTATGGGAGGCAGAATACCGCCTGCTCCAGCCAATGCCTCCGCAGAGGAGACAAGTAAGGTGAGATGTGAAGAATTCATCACTGAAAATTGATGCTGGCAAAATTACTGAGCAGCAGAAGGGGAAAATTTGCTGTTAGTTTTCACTCAGATAAGGGGGGTGAATGTGAGAGTTCTGTCTGAAGCCTGCCCATTGTGTGTTGTAGATGACTTGTTACAGATGGCTTCCTAGTTCATTTCAAGTGTTATCATGCTCCATTTCCTTAATCCTGAATGCCTGATGTTCTCTGCAATGCAAATGCCGTACAGAGTCTTTATTTAATCTTTTTTTGTTTGTTTTTTCTGTTTATAAACAATTTCTCTAGTCATTAGTGGATTAAATTATAATCTTTTCATGAGAAGAAGTATTAATGAGCATAAGTGACAAAGTGATCAGTTGAACTACCAAATTTTTAAGGCCATATTGTGAAAGATGTTTGTTTTTATTGATTTATTTTAAGGAAGAAAAGAAATCTGGCTTGTAGATACTTATATCAGGATTCTTTTCAAGTTTGAAATTCTTTTGGAAAAAATACGTTTAAAAATTTTTTTAGCAAGACAGTGGATGCTGGAATTAGTGGCTAGTTAGGGCAGTATGGAGGGATTGTGTGTGTGTCCTGAATATAGTCTGTGACGCTAAGGAGAGAGACAAGCAGCTTGTATCTGTGATAATAGACAGGTTGTGCTAAGTTATGGGATTCAGCTAAAATTTAGTTAGAAGTCAATAAGAAGACATTTGAAATTTTTGAAAAAATATTCTAAGTATGTAGAAGTGGCAACAATCTCAGATGAATGAAAACAATGTTTAAATCACTGTCATCATCTTATTGTTGCCTGCTAAAGGGCCTTAGCTTAATAATATTAAATTGAGAGCATTTTTCATCCAGAGAATGTGTGAGGGAAGGCAGGAAGGTTGGAAGAGTTGGTTAGTTAATCACTGCAAAACTGGATCTGAATTGGATTAATTAGTTATTGAATTGCAATTGGTTATTGAATTACAAAATTTGAAGGACCAGCTTTACCAAAAACAGACGTTCATGAGTCCAGATTTGGGCTCTGAAATGTTTACATATATGATAGGCTTAATCTGAGAGGAGAGGAAAGGAGTTAGATATCTTAAAAAATAAAATGGTTCTGATTTTTCTAATACATTGCTATTTAAGAGAGTGAAAACAGAGCATTGGTCAGATATAATGTGTGCTTACAAATACGTGTCTCTCTCAGGGCAAAGCTGAGGAACACCCAGAGGAGCCGGTTAAATCGCCTGAACCAGAAAGTGAAGAGAGCGACTTAGGTGGGGAAAATAGCAACTTGATTGCATTTTGCCAGTGTCAGACTGATTCTGAAGATGCTGTCACTGTAGATGAAGCTTAGTCTTGAGTTTTGTTTTTTTCCCCCAGAAATTGATAATGAAGGAGTGATTGAACCAGATAACGATGACCCTCAAGAAATGGGAGATGAAAATTTGGAGGTAAGCAAAATATTTTCAGTGTGGCGATAGGAAAGATAGGAAGGTTTGAGCATAATCAGGGATAGCAACTGAGGGTGAATGTATATGCCGTTATCCGTGTAGCCAGCTCTTGTTTTGGCTCTTTTTTTTCTAAACAGAAAACTTACTGGCTTAAAATCACATTCTTATTTAAGGTTAGAGTCAGTCAAAAAGTTCCATGTGGAAGATCAGGTCAGAAAACACTAAAGAAGTTTTATCAAAACACCCATGCGAACTAGATAGGTGGAATTCTACCATAATGCAACTTAGCCTTCAAGTGTTTTGTAGCTAAAAATTATGTTGACTAATATCTTCAAGCTGAAAGAAAGGTTTTGTGGGTTTTTTTGACTGCTTTCAATGCAAATTAAAATTAAGGTGGTGGAATTGGACAACTGAAGGACTTTCTCCTTTTGCGAGGTCTCAGTTTGGTAATTCTGGCCTGGACTCTACAGCTTTTGGAATTTGTGTGTGGTTTTCATTTTATTTTGTTAGGTAACTGAAGAGATGGCGGATCAAGCTAATGAAAAGAAGATGGAAGCAATAAATGCTCTCAGTGAAGGTGATAAGTAGTTTTTAGTACTTAATCAAAAACATTAGATTTGGTTCTCCTATTACAAAAAAGAAGATTAATCATCTTGGACCATTTTGAATGCTTTTGAGGAGGAGAAAGCATACTTCTTGTTGGATACCCAGAACTATCTAGAACATGAAAGCTTCTTCAAGTACTGTTTTTCCAATGTAGCCATAGTTTAGGGAAAGATGGGAGAGGATAATGAGGTACTCCAGCATCTTAATTACAAATTGCTCATTGTAGTAATTCCCTGCATATTCTGATTAGTGTCTCTAGCGGTTTGTCTTAATGCAGTGAAAAGGTATATAGTAAAGATGTGACATTCTATTTGATTGTGTTCAGAGTTAAATATACAGATTGAACTGAGAAAAGTACCTCTTCTCCTCAAGCATTAATTTTGGAGTTTGTATTTCAGTAACAAAGTGAAAGGGAGAAAGTGATTTTTCTTTGATGATAATGTTCTATCTAAGAAGTGTCTAGGCACATACTACTGTATAAGGCAGGTTTGGGAATTCAGATGTCATTTCATTACATAATGATTGAAACTTCCCCGATACTTATATTTTAGGGGACCTTCAGAAGGCTGTTGACTTGTTCACAGATGCTATCAAGCTGAATCCTTGTTTGGCCATCTTGTATGCCAAGAGGGCAAGGTGAGTCATAAACTAGTGATTTATGTTTCTGCCTGTTCTGTTATTTTCCTTAAGGAGCCTAAATATAAGGCAGCTTGATGGTCTGTGTAAACTTAAACCACAGGAGGGAAAGGGAAGTGTTCATTTCATGCAGTTTCTCTTCTATTAGACTTGCCAGATTTGCTGTATCAGCCATATAAACAATCTTGGTAATGGAGTAAATAACAGAATGATGTTCCAAAATGTCTTGTAGTAACATTAAGAATTTCCTGTCTGACCTTCCAGGGGACACCCTGGCAGTCATGCTTGCAGTGCCTGAGTTGGGACTGAGGTGCCTTTGCAGCTACACCCGCCACCTCACACAGTCAGATCAGGTTTCCTTACTCTCTTGACCCTGGGTTTCCTACAGCAGGCTCTCAGACATCTGGGTCCTTCAGATTTAATCTGGTGCAGTAACAACCAAACAGCTCGAGCTGGTGCCTCTGAGGAGGGATTCCAAACAAAGGAAGCCCTGTGATTTTATACCCTCACGATCTGTGCTTGTGAAAGTCTGGGTTCCTGCTGAGAGTGTCCAGTCATCCGGCTGGGCCACAGCTCCCTGTGCAAAGGCTGGCATCACTTCTTGCATGGGGCTCTCACCACACCCAGAGTTCAGTGTTCAGCTGACCCTGCAGCTGCACATGGAGCTACCTGCACTGAAAGTGTTCCTCAGCACTAGGGCTTTTGGTATGTTGAGGTAGAATAATGCTGGGTTACAAACACTTGTTAAATCTGAGGTGTATTGTGGGATTAAGATGATGATTGAAATAATACTCTGTTCAGATGTAAACATAGTTAAAAATCCTGTGAATTCTTTCCCTGTTGTAGCTGTTCAATGAATTTGGTAGTAGACCAAGTTCTGTTCAACAGTCTTATGTTTGAACAGGACATATTTGTATCTCAGCCCATTCTCTACCCACCTTGCTGCTATTTACATCTACCAGCCTGCAGATGATGCATTGGGAACTTTCTAAATTCATAACACACAAACATCTTTATCTCCCCGATTCTTTAGGAAGGCTTGACAAGTGTGGGTTGCAGCAGCAGATTTTGTTTTCTGTTCTTACACAATAGACCACTAACTGTGGATGATTCGATAATTTAGTGGAACTTTTCCCATAGCAAATTTTTATTCAAAGAGAACTTAAACTTTCATAAGATTAATTAGTGTCCTTTGTGATAGAAAATACTGTTCATTGTAGTATGTCTTAACTGGTACTTGCCTTGCTGATTATTTCGTTTCTGTATCAAAGTTTTTGCATGTAACACCACTTGTGTACCTTAATACACTTGCTGCTGCAATCATAACAGTGTTTTAAAAATCTCTTTAGTGTCCTCTATTCTCAGGACTGGGTGTAGCAATGAAAAATAAGAATATTAGGAGAAGTTTAAAAGTTCCCTCAATTTGGTCTGTTGTAGAAAGAAATGAATAAGGATATTGTAAAACCATGCTGATCAAGTGCTAGGAGTAATTGCTCGTTTTGGTTTTGGGGCATTTGTGTGCTTGTGAGGTGTCACCTACAGCATGAACCAGAGACTTGGCTCTGGGACAGTTTTGAGAACTCGGGGAGAATTCTTCATCACGTAGTGATGTGTACAGAAGTCAGCCAATGCATGTTCAGTCTTATCAAGGTACCTTGGATGTTTTAGGACAGGCAGTTTGCTGTCTGCGCTGTCTGGTCTGCTCTGCCTGCTTGCCTGCATGTATGCTTGCTGCTCTCTCTGCTCTTCATATAGATCTTAATAAATTATCATAGTTAGCCTTCTGAAATCATGGAGTCTATGTAGCACTACTGCCCCAATTAGGGCCCGAATTCTCCTGCACAGAGAGGCGTGGGCCTTTGTGGAGCCAGCAGCACTGGCGTGGCTGTCATTGATGAGGTTAGCTTTGGAACACTTCCCTGACACCTGTCCACCTGTTCCTAGAAGATAATGTGAGACTTTGTGTTTGCTTTTTAGAAGGCATTAATAATGAAGCTACTTAAAGGAATTGTTGATAAACTGTTTTCAAATACGTGTAAAAGGGAGATGTAGAATTAGATATAGATACAGACGTTCTGACATGGAATATGTTGAATATTGAATACTTTTGTCAGTTCAGGACTGCTTTTTAGTGTTATCTTAAGAGATTTTTAATTTTAATTGCTTGAACCTCTTGAAGTACCATTCTACTAGTTAGTCTGATATGCTTGGGTATTGTAAAATTTTCATAAAATAGCAAGGGATTGGGACTTCTTGCTGACTTTGATTCTGATGATTTCTCTCCTTCCTCCTTTTGCTCTAGCTGTTGATCCTTGTAGCCTTTGTAACTCCTCATGCTTTCTTTGTGTTACTGTGTTAAAGACTGTAGAATATGGCGTGCAGAACATTATTGGTTTGTTCAGGTTGCCAGTTGTCATTGGCCACAGACCCCAAGCACCGTGGGGCTGAACTGTCCTTTGCATTTATGTATCTTCTTGTCTGCACTAAAAGTTATTCTTTTTGGCAAGGCTTGAGTCTGAACAATGAATGCTTTCAGTTCTTGCTCATGACTCGCCTACAATGCTGGGAGGGTGAGACTAAATTTTACCTTTGTTATCTTTGTCACTCTGAAATCTTTTTGAACTCAGCTCTTCAAATGCATTATCTCACTAGCTTGCCTGTTAGTCATCCAAAATTATTTCCATCTTAAGTTAGTAACTTGGTATTTCAATATGTATGATAAATGTTCTTGTTCCCACAGTGTTTTTGTGAAACTACAGAAGCCAAATGCTGCCATTAGAGATTGTGACAGAGCCATCAAGATTAATCCTGACTCGGCACAGACCTATAAATGGAGGGGGAAAGCACATAGGTAATGAGAGCTGCACCTGTACTTAATATTTTTATTTTGAGGGGAATAATTTTGTTCACACATTCTCTCCTTCTCTGTGCCTTTGAACTGTTTGCCTTGTACCTGAAAGCAGTAGCTGTGAGCCAAGAAACCATAAGAAACCATTGTGCTGAGTATGTGGCTTAGAGAATAGAAAGGATGATCATTATTTATTGATGGCAATTTATGAGTAGTCCTCCTGGTACTGTCCCCTGCCCTCTATCCTTCCCCTCTCTTTCTCTCTCTCTCTCTCTCCCCCATTCTCTCATCTTCTAATGACTTATTGCTTTTCTGAATAACATATTCTAGTCATTTGGTAAAGATTATGAGCTCTAGGACTTCTTGTTTTATTTGTTTGGAGGTCTTCTGTTTTCACTTAGTTTATTGGGGTTTTTTTAAATGAGCTGTAATTCTTGATTAGACCCCGGAGCTCTTCTACATTGTAAATTTAAATGCCTGGTTATTAGGGAATCTTTTTTTGCAGTTGAGAAATGTTATTAAGCAAAACCAATGTAATTACTTAAAATGGTGTTAGGCATCTTGCCAACTGTAGTTCAACTTTTTTTTTTTAATAGCAGTAAATCAAGAGAAAAGGTGACAATTCTTATGGCTTATGTACGAGTGGAAGAACTAAATGCTAATATAACTAAAAAAAGCGTTTTAGACAGTGTTTAGAGAGTAGTTTGTTAGTGTCTGCAGTTTTAATTTACAGTGTGAAGGCTAAGGGTGGGTAAATTGGAGAACAGTTTGAATTAAAACCTCTCTCTGTGAGCAGAAGTGCTTTGGCCATTTATAATTCCACCGTTTGCTTCAATTTTTAATTATCAAGAGTGTGTGTAAATTCATAGTAAAGAAGTGTGCTCTGAGGCTTACATGACTGCTTTAATTAAGACATGGTGTGTCCAGTCACGGGGTTTGAGTGCTGAGTAAGAGGGCCCACTTGAGCCTGAGGTAGTAGTAATGCATCATGTGTTTAGCTGGGGTACCTTCTCCCTGTCAGATCATTCTTTACAGCAGACAGTGATCTCATGGAAAGTTTTTTACTCATTGGTACTTCAAGCAAAAGTTATTTTAAGGATTATGAGGCAAGCAAGCAAGTGTCCTCTGATGGTACTGCAGTGTGCAGCTTAGAGGAAACACCATGATTATTAAACTTCTCTAAGTCCTTGGAGCTCTAGGCAAAATTACTGGGTGATGCATGGTTAAATGTTCTGAAGAGCTGCAAGTGTTCTGTTTTCCCTTCTGACTGTTGGTGTCTTATGAATTCCAGACTTCTTGGTCACTGGGAGGAGGCTGCTCATGATCTTGCATTAGCTTGTAAACTGGATTATGATGAAGATGCAAGCGCTATGCTGAAGGAGGTGCAGCCAAGAGTAAGTGAGGAGGAATGCTGGAGGTCCTTCCTCTATTTGTCTGCCTTCACATAGCTGCCTTCAGATTCTTCAAGAGGCTTTGTCTGGAAAAAATGTGTTCATATGTCTTCTGACACTTCAGACTGAGTTTATAACTACTTCTGTCTTTAACAGCTGTTTATGGCTGTGTGTAAAGAAATTAAGTGTGGGGGGCTGGGCATGTAACTGATATATGAAATACATTCCTTTTTAAAATTTTAACAGAAGCATCTGAAGCAGTTGAAGTTTGCCAGGTATTTTAGAATCTACACTAAAAACCTTCAGAAAAGCTGGAGATAGCTGATAGTTGATTTTTTTTTCCCCAAGATATTTCTAAGTTGATCAAAGCTTTGACCTTAAGAATGTTTTCCAGAGGAAGCATTTTGCTGTGGTTTGTACTTTCATTAGTCAGCCCCATGAGGGCAGCCTCAGCTCTGCACAACTGGTTTTCAGCTGTTCTCCCCTGGCTGATCCCAGCAATCTTCTAAGGAGAAACTTCTGTAACACTTGATAGCTGCCTTTCTTTTTTTATATTTTTGCCTGTTCCTTTGAAGTGATTGACACACCACAGATGGCAGCTGCTGCATTGTATTGGGTTTACATAGGAAGTTTGGGGGAAAGTGGAGACTGCAGGGCTGGCCTCTTGTAGGGAGAGGTCTGAGGCTGCCCCTGTGTCAGAGGGAGCCAATTCCAGCTGGTGCCAAGGCTGAGTGAGTCAGTGATGCCAGTGGTGCTTCTGTGATAACATATTTAGGAAAGGGTTAAAAAATGCAGTGTAACAACTGTGAGAGGGAAGGCAGTAAAGAAGAAAAATACGAGAGAAGCAGCGCCTCAGTGACACCAAGATCAGGGAAGAAGGAAGTGGGAGGAGATGTGCTAGGTGTGGGAGCAGAGATTCCCCTGCAGCCCATGGAGAAGGCCATGGTTAAGCAGGATGTCCTTTTTGAGCCCATGGAGATCCACAGTGGGGCAGATCCACCCTGCAGCCCATGGAGGATCCTGTGACAGAGGAAGTGAATCTACCCTGAAGAAAGCTGCAGCTTATGGAGAGTCCCCTGGAGCAGGCTCCTGGCAGAAACTGCAGCCTCTGGGGAGAAGCCTACACGGGAGCTGCAGCTCATGGGGACCCACGGTGTTGTTTAAGGACTGTACCCTGTGGGGACAACCACACTGGAGCAGTTTGTGCAGAGCTGTGTCCTGTGGGGCAGCCACGCTGGGGCAGGAAAAAGGTGTGAAAAGGAAGGAGTGGCGCAAGTACAGTGTTATGAACTGATGACAAGCCCCTGTGTCACTGTGCTCTTCAGGGTGGAAGAGTGGGGAATGAAGCAGTAAAGCTGAGCTTTGGGAAGAAGGTGACGTTAGTTTTGTCTTTGTTTCTCGTCATCCTGCTCCATTTTTAATGGACAATAAATTAAATGAATATTCCCTGGGTTGAGTCTGTTTTGCCAGTAATGGTAGTGGGTGAGTGATCTTGTCTTTATCTCAAGCCAAGAGCTTTCCCATCTTATTTTCTCTCCCTGACCTGTTGAGGAGGGGAGTGAGAGAGCAGCTTCCTGAGCATCTGGCAGCCAGTCAAGCTTAAACCCCTCACATGCATAAACAGTCCTGTGTCTAATAACTTCAGCTTTCAGCTTTTCTACCATGTCTTTGCTGTCTCCAGCAAAATTACAATGGAAACCATTTTACAACCTATTAGTCTTCTGTTTTGGAGACTACTGGTGTGTGGTTAATGTAATTAGGTCTTAGGTCTCAACTGGTTTTCATAAGAAGTAATACTTAATGCTTGGCTGAGGGGGAATCTTTTCTTTCCCAGTTAATCTGCCTGAGCACAGAAACAGAGTATCTGTGATACATTGATGTGTAGTTGCTAACTACACATTAGAATTTGTGTATGTAGCTCTAGAACAAACAAAGGATCTTTTAATGGGTGATTTTCAAGATGTTGCATAAGAGAAAACGAGGTATTGGTCTAATTTATTCACTTCAAGCCTTCCTAGAATTTACTTTTTAGCATTTTCAGCTAAAAGTCTCTAAAATTGTTTAGTTAATTTTGAGAAATAACAAAAATCTAAAATCTGGAAACTTTTTATGCTTCATTAGAAAGAAGACAGAACACTTACCTCTCTCATAATGAGCCATTAAATGTCAGGATCTGATAGCAGCTACTGCATTCACTCTCTGTTATTCCTGTTGCCTCCAGTGTGCTTTCTCTGGCAGATGCACTTCAGGAATGATGTAGTATGGAATGAGTGTCTCCTAGCTAAAAGTTGTATCAAAGCTCTGCTACTTAAAAAGTAATTTTTTTCCTTTAAAGAGTATTCTAAAAGAATACAGGAATATCCATTATCTTAGTAGTGTCTTTGTTCTTGTACTTGGATTTTGCTATGTGTTTTTTTAGGAACAGGAATGTTACACAGTAACCATCATACACTATTTCTGAAATCATGAACCACTCTTGCAATTATTTATAAGGATACTGTCTCTTTTGAGGAAAGCAGTGCTGCTGTTAATTCTGTTGCTATAAGGAGCCCTCAGTGAGGAGGCTTGGGAAATTAATTGTTAATTCCTCTTTTGCTCAGACTATAGATTTAATCCACTTGAGGAAAAGGTTAGCAGAAGGAAGCAAATTTACTCCCCATCAGCCCTTCCTTGGCTGGGTTGAGGAATTCTCTGGCCTGCTTGTGTCAGTCTGTGCATGTTGTAGAGGCACCTGAAACAGCGATAACGCTGTCTAGAAAGTGTGTGCATGCAGTGGGAATTACACTTGTTATTGTGCCCTTTTCCAGGGCAGTTGCTGGTTTTTAGCCTCAGAGAAATCAGTATTTCAGCATAAAAGCATAAAGAGACATGGAATAATAACATGTTCAAGTTCTGACGATGATGCAAGTCCCAAAACTACTGCAAAAAAATATGCCTGAGTGCATGTTCTGGTGAATCCAGTTAGGGTTGAGTAGACATGAATGACTGACTGCCATGGGAAAGAAGTAGCAAATGGCTCCTAAAACAAAGAGGTTTTTAGAATGTGAAATCAGATCTTAGATTTAAGAACTGGTAGAATGAGTTGGTTATGTTTGCACGTGGTTTGTATTGAAATATATTGTGTGATATGCTAGAAATTTATAGGAACTCCTGGTATTCCATTGTGACAGGCTCAGAAAATTGCAGAGCATCGAAGAAAATATGAGCGGAAGCGTGAAGAAAAGGAAATCAAGGAAAGAATGGAAAGAGTGAAGAAGGCACGGGAGGAGCATGAGAAAGCACAAAGGGTGAATATTCAGGCTTTAATATTTCTTAATAATTTGGAGAGTATTAATTTTGGTCAAAATTAATTACAGAGAAAAAGAAATGTAAGTTTTAAATTTTAGAGTGTTGGTTTCTGTCTTGGTTACTTTTAACCAGTAATGAAATCTGGAGAAGAGGGCATTTGAGTTCATCTGGTTGTATTGCTTGTGACAAAAACACTCTCTGCAATCTCTACTAATCCTGTATTTCAAGAAATCAGTTATTGTATGACTGCTTCAGGATAGTTTTCACTTAAAGTCCCAAAGTGGAAGGTTTTAAATTCAGAGTCATACTTTACTTCTATTCCTTAATTCCTGGAGGTTTGCTTGCCTTTTTTTTTTTTGGGTACTTTATNAGGTTTGCTTGCTTTTTTTTTTTCTTTTTTTTTTTTTTTTGGTACTTTAATGATGTATTTTAATATGTGGGGGGTGGGAGGTCTAAAAATTACAGTTGGGGAGGTAAAACAAATCATACAGTTCCTATTCAGTAGAAACATACCCTGCATAACTAACCTGGAATCATGTACAAAATTAAGAATAGACAGAGTAATTTCTTGTCAGTGGTTTTGAAGATAGTAGAGTGCTTTGTTTCTTGTGATAGCATATATGCCTGAAACAGTCTTGGCTGTTTTTTTTCTCCTAAACCCAGTTGAGCAGTAGAAAACAGTCTGCAGTTCCATTGTTTTGTGTGGAATGATGTGCTTTCATCTGCAGGAGGAAGAAGCAAGACGACAGGCAGGAGGAGCTCAATTTGGTGGCTTCCCAGGTGGCTTCCCAGGTATTCTATTTTTAAGCACCAGTACTTGAGGTAGAGGTGGCTGTTGTTTCCACATGGAGTATTATAACTGCAGTTTTTATAGCATTTGTTCTCAAAACAAAGGGAAAAACCTTATGTGAAGTTTAGAACTTGTGTACAAATAACTCTTGGGGCACTAGTGGTAAGAGGGATGGGATTCTTTCTCTTGGATTGATGCTGTGTAGCAAGTAGAGGGAAGACAGAAATCAGTAAATGAAGGATAACAGAATTAAAGGATTTTGGTCTGGGAAAACAAAAGAAGCAGAATTTGTTCATAATGTGTTTAAAACTGAGTATAAAAATGTTTTCTAAATTACCCAGGGTGCCTTGCATCCATTCTGCTTAAGAACAATAGTTTTAAAGTTGAAATTTTGGATTCAACATGAGGGAAATCTGTGCTGGTTGCAAGCTGTTGTTAAGAGAATATGTTTTTATAGAAGGTAGTGCTTATTACCTTATAGAAAAGTTACCCTTGACAGCTTCACAAAAATCAGGCTTTCCATGTTATACAATGAACTGGGGAGGAAAAAAAAGTACTGATGCTCTTGAAGATCAAGATGTAGTTGAGAGTTGAGGTAGGCTGTGTGTATGCTCCAGCTGGATCAGCAGCCAGATACAGACTGTATGTGTCACACTCAGCACAGCTGGGGAAGCTGCAGAATAAGGATTCCATAAGTGAACCTCAAGAGTTTTGCTTCAGGGATATTTTTCTTGGTGTTTTGTTGGAGTATTTTCCCATTTGGTGGTACAATTTTTCGAAACCTGAAGTTCCTGAGAAATGTGGAATGTGCCAGGGACATAATAGTGAGCTGCTTCTGCCCTAAATTGTTCACCCCAGGCATTCAAACTCCTTACATTCCTGAGCTTGAGACCTACCTCATTTAAGTTAACTTTTTTACAGGGAAAAAACTGTACTCATTACAAGTCTCCTATTCAATTAGGTTAGAAACATGTGAAACAGGTAAAATGAGCTGTAGGTCTTAACAGAAGAGAAGGTGAAGACCCTGCCTTCCATTGAGTGAACCAGCTGTAGCCACACAGAAGGCATGGCTTTAGAGATGTGGCAAGGGCAGTGTGTCTTGGTCTCAGTGAGCATAATTACACTATAGGTAAATTGAACATGTTTCATCATGCATTTTTCTTGTGTTGGATGTTCAGGTGGCTTTCCTGGGGCTGGAGGCATGCCAGGAATGGCAGGTATGCCAGGTCTCAATGAGATCCTCAGTGATCCAGAAGTTCTTGCGGCCATGCAGGTGAGTATTTGTTAAAGTCAAAGCTACACATTCTCAACAAGAGAAGAACAGCACCTATGAGCTTAAGGGGAGGAAGGAAGATGTGACCTTTTGGATAGCATGGGGCGCTTGCTTATTTCTGTTGTAAAATTCTTTCCTGATGTGTGTGACACCAGCTTGTCTGGGTTCAGTGTTGGCTGTTTTGCAAACTAATGGGAGCTTAATTAAAGATGACACACAAGCCCTGCCCCCCGTTTACGATAGGCAAAACTCTGTGGTATATGCAGTTGTCATCTCTCTTGGAAAAAGTCACTCAAATGATCGTTTCCCACACATTATAATTCACTTGCTAATTTTTTGAATGCATGCACTTTGTTAGAGGAATAATAATAAGTTTGTAATAAGGCACCAAAAAAACCTAATATTTTTTGTTACACAATATATTATAATAACATTGTGATGAGATTTGCCTTTCTCTTAGGAGATTTAATGTTTGAGGTTTTGTCAGAGAGAAAGTATTATTAGAATAGTTCTTCTGGCATTTTCTGAAATCATATGCAGAAAACTTCCCTAGTGAGCTTGGTTAATTGCACAGTTAATTAATTGCTCAATGTCATAACTACTTCTACTCAAGGGAAGTGTTTCAACAGTTTAAAGGGAACATGTCTGACAGCACCAGCTCCATGGGCAGGTGGGCTAGAAAAATTCAGAGCTATGTAGTTACATTTGCATTCTAATATGATCAAGTGAAATTTTAGTGTGTTTTATTTTATTGTTTTGTCTATCTGGAGGGTTGTCTAGTACTTCATGCCTTGCATATATACAGCTCCTTTCTCTAGATTCATGACTTTTTTTTTTTTTTCTGGATTGCTGTGATTAGAGTTGCATGTTATCCTCAGCTCATTGAAATAAAGGCATCACAAAGGAAGCTTCAGCATGCCCTGAAGTCACAAAACAATGATCCCTTTCCATGCAAAAGTTCATGGGTTTGTTCTCTTGATGGTTGCTGATGCTCAGAACTTCACTTAGGCTGCCGTGGTCAGCAGTGTTGGCTCACATGCAAACCATGCCACAAGAGCCCTTGACTTGTAGCTCTCTTCCTTACCTGGCTGCTTCTTGTGACACGGGCGTTTGTGATGAGAGGTGCTGAAAACAGTGTTGAGGTGCAGCTAAATATTAAGTGCTTGTCACATGCCTTTAAGAAAATTCCATTTCATGCTGATTACATACGCCAAGAGTATAGGGTAGGACTTTTGCAAGAATGTGTTTTGACAGTGTTTTCTGGTAATGCAGGCAGGCTTTAGCACATACACCCTGAAAGTAAACCTTGAGCCTCTTGTATCTAGATATGATTTATTAGACCTTGATCTACGTCTACACTGCCACCTTTTCCAAAAATATCCAACTCTGCTTTCTGGTCTTTTCTGAATTGGCTGTGTAAACTCTGGTTTTAAAAGGCAGTAGTTTCTTCTGCTTGGCATCTGCCCAGTGCAGCTGTGGAATATATTGATGGATAATGTTAGCTCGCTGCTGTTATGTCTGTTATCTGAGGTAACAAAAAAGTCAGAACATACTGAATCACAGGAGTCACTCCGAAGTTGCCTTTTAACTGTTAGTCTGTAGTGGCTTTTCACAGTGAGGACTTAGTGCCAGAATGGCAGGATTAAGGCCACCACCTCAGTCTCTTTAGACTTGCTCCGATTTCATCATTTTGGAGACTCTTCTCCGTGATTTAACACTGAAATGTGGCTGAGTCTTGTAACATCTTAATAAACCTGACAGGCGTGGGTGCCTGAAGACAAGCCAGATTAAACTGGTTTTGCTGTTAGCCTCATCTTGTCATCCATAGAAGCAACCAAAGAACCAGATATAGCTGCCTATATGTGGCATGTGGACATGTTTTGGGGAGTTTCTGCTTGTCGTAGGCATCAATCTTACCTGGTCTAGGTGACCCTGCCTGGGCAGGGGAGTTGGCCTAGATGATCTCCAGAGGTCCCTTCCAAGCCTAACAATTTCATGATTTTGTGATCTCTGCAAACCAGTATAAAAACTTTTTCCTTGAGGAAGATTTCTGGTTCCATTTTCTGAAGATTTATTTCTTCAGGAATTTTTTTTTCCCTCTCCAAGCAGCAAAACTTCTCTTGCATTTCTTTTCACAGCTTCTTAATGCTAGCAAGTTGTGACTTTTTGCAGTGACTTCTGATGCATGTTTTTTTAGCTCATTTACCACTAAGCTTTCTAGTCTCCAGACACATTGACTGACATTTTAGTGTGTTTTATTGTTTTGTCTATCTGGAGGGCTGTCTAGTACTTCATGTCTTGCATATATACAGCTGCTTTCTCTAGATACATGACATTTGCATTTTGGAGTCAAGTAGAAGCTCTTTTTATAAGAGTGATGTGTAAGATGAACCTGTGGATTCCTTATTTGACATGTAGCCGTATGTTAGACACAGACTTCCAACAAAATATATTAAGTTGGAAAAAAAAAGTAGTGTGAACTTTTTTCCTGAAAGTATTTTTTTCCCTTCTACAACTTAAGACCAGACCATTAGAAAACTGAATGTCTATCTCCCTGCTACCATTCCACCTTATGCACTAAACATTTCCATACAGAAAATGTTGATGTCCTCAGTCTTACACTTCATTCTGATAATATTGCTCGTCATGTTAAACCTTGGATTTTCCAAACACTCTCTAAGCTTGAGAGCTTTCAGGGACTCACGGAAGTACAGAGTCATTTACTTGCTATGAATTTATAGGAAAGTGAAACACATAGCATAAAACTGGATATTTAATGTTCATTTAGCAATGCTTTGACACAAACTAATGACTAAGCTTTTTGTTCCAGATTCATATCTAAGTGAAATCACTGACATAATCTTTATAATCATATGCCCTATTTTGAAGTTAATTCAAGAAGACTGAGGTTGTGGAAGTCTGCCTTTTTTCTTTGCATGGGAATCCTGGGAAGTGGAGATAATGTATCTAGCCTCTCTTTTCTGAACTTCAGCATTCTATTTTCCATCTAGTTTGCAGATTGTCTTTTGTGAGGGAGACAACACATTTGTAAATCCTCCCATAAGACTGGACTCTTGGTTCCCAACATTTATAAAATATGACTGAGGTGTGTGGCTGCTTTCAGTGGAGTCCACACCTACCAAATGCAATTTAGGCTCAGACTTGTTTAACAGCTTTGGACTGAGTCTGATGCTAGAATAGATACAGGATGATGTATTGTAGCACAGACAGCACTGCTTGGGTTGTGATGGTTTCCAAAGAACATGCCTGCTGTAGCAATGGGTTAGAAGTCTAGGAAGTCGAGTGTCTTTTGGTGAAAATACTTAAATGTTCTAGAGAGAATAGCAGTTGAAATTACAGCTAACATCTGTGATTTGTATTGAACGTATTAAACTGCTTACACTTTTTTTGATTGGAATTTTTTGTAGATAATTGCTTATAATGGAAACATTTTTTCCAGGCTGAGGCTAAAATTGTTACATACAGATTCATTATGTTCAAAACATACACAGGTAAAACGAGTAAAACAAGTTCAGTGGAGGCCAAAGGTATACTGGAAGTATGGAGAAAAGGTATTAATGCTTCTGATACTAAATAGAGAAGATGGAGTTATTTTTTTTGGGCACTGATCTTATTGAATATATGGATGTATTTATCAACTGCAACACAGTAGTGTGATGAGCGATAACAAGGTTCTTTTTCCAGGTGTGAATTCTCAGTGGAGGCGAGGAATGTCTGAGAATTAGATGCGTTTGTAAAAGCCAAGCATTGCCACGTTGTCTGCTCACAATCCAAGAGTTTCAGACTTCTTCTGCTAGAATGAAAAAAATGAGAAAAGGATGAGAATCAGCTGTTGCTCAGAGCAGAGTTATCCTGTCATGCATGCTACACACATCAAACTCCTACCTCTTTCAAAATGCATTTGAAAGATGACTGAACAGAAATAATATAGTAGGTGTGGCTGTGTTGGAGAGCTCCTGTTCTGGGAAAACAGAAGTGTTGTCCTATCCCCTTTCTCACACACTGAACTATTACTGTAACAAGTTCAGTAGTGGCTCTGGTGTTTAGTGACACAGCTTTTAACAACATGCACTTTATTACTGTGTTGTCTTAAGAGACTCCTTGCCAGAAGTCTGATGTAGTCTTGTCATGTAAAAACTGAGCAAGATTAGATTCATGTGGGACCACATAATCATTTTATAGAGTTGTTTTACAAATGCCCTAATTTTTTTTTTTCTTTGTTGCTTTTTGTCCTGCAGGATCCAGAAGTTATGGTTGCATTCCAAGATGTTGCTCAGAACCCAGCAAATATGTCCAAGTACCAGAGCAATCCCAAGGTCATGAATCTCATCAGTAAATTGTCTGCCAAATTTGGCAGTAAACCGTAAAATCCCTGCTTCTTAAAAATCATATCTGAATGGCAAGGATTGGATTTGGCTAACCAGTGTTGCAATAAAATGAAACATTTTTACCTCTGATCTTCTTAAGAAGAGAAATGGGGTGTTCTAAGGAGAATTGCTCTCTGGCCCCAAGTATTGACTTTATTCAATTATTGGTTTATAGAACTCAAATTATATTCAGATGGCCTAGTTTTCAACTGTCCCTTGTCCAACAGTTGCAACCTTTCCTTATAAATTACAGACAGTTTTCTCTGAATGAACATTCTTATAACAAATTGTCATATCCCAGGAATATAAGATAAAAAAATGTTATTTTTTTTAAATTGCTCTCACTGAGCAAAGGGGAAAGAACTTTAACAACTGAAGTCTGTTCTTAATCCCCTTAGGATAGAAAAAGGTGAGACAAGTCTGAAGAATTAACTGGATAAATGAATTTTTTTTTTTAATAGATGACTGACTTTAGAGCTATTATCAGTATAATCAGGCTAGCTAGTTACACACTGGAATTTCTGGCAGTACTGCAAATACAATATCCTTTTGATCACCACAACTGTGCAGCAAAGGTACAGTTCTACCCTTTGCACAACCTGGCATGAAGTACATATTGCTGAGGCCACAGATGTTTTGTTACTTGTTCAGTTCTTGTCCAGCACCTTTATGTAACATTTTATTTATCAGTCCTGGGTGTGGGAGAGCAGCTTCCCGTCTGTGCTTGTGCTCTTGTCCTTTCCCAGTTGGCAGGCCCCCTGCTGTTGCACTCACCCTTCCTTGGGGCCATGCTTACCAGGTTGCATCTATTTGGAAACTTTAGGGAAGCAATCTTGTTCCCATCACTACCTCTGTCCCACTGAATGCAAGCCATCCAGAACGTGTACATGCAGAGTTACAGATGAGTGAAGGGGAGAATACCCAACAAAATTGCAGCTCTGGGTTCTGAATTGGTTTGGGTTCTTACGTGGTCACTGATTGAAATTTCTTGGTCAAAGTCCTGCTGTCTCTGTAGAGGTGATGACTCTTTCTTCACCACATTCTGTAGTCTTCCGTCTTTCCTTGTAGCCTCTTGTTTAAAAAAATAAAGTATCTTTTGTTGTGGTTTCATCCCTCCATGGTTTTGAGGCTTGTGATACGGAGGAATTGGTGAAGTAATTGGAACAGACAGAACTTTCTCCTAACCACCTGCATTTATCAGCATGGGTATCTTTGAAGCAGTGTCTGTGCTGATGAATTTCACTGGATTTGGCTACCAATGAAGACAGTTGTTGCTTCTGTTTGTCTCGACTAAAGCATCTATGTGGAAAAAAATGACCATAGTTACCTGTTCGCCCCTTGAGTTTCAAGGGATGTGTTACTCTTTTGTAATTCTGTATCTTAAGCCATAACCCTTGTTACCATTTTTAAACCAATATGGTTTGATGTAGGAACTCAACAGCAGCTGCAAAAAAAGTAAATCCCCAAATGCTTTTTCTCCTACTAATGTCCCTGCACAAGGAAATGTGAATCTTTTTGCTTAAGAAATACAGTTCTGAATACTTCTCTTAGCCTTTAAAAATAAAGTATGGTTTTGAAAAACGCAGCTTTTTGGGTTTGTGTAACTTTCTGATCAAAACTATTTTGCTTAAAATAAATGTAGAAGTGCTTTAATTAAACAGTATAAATAACTTGTATTTTAAATTGAAACAAAATGCCTAAGGGCTCATCTTCGTGACCAAATGAACTCAAATTACAATTGTGTGTTGCTGTGTGCATGGCTCTGGTCATAGTCTTGATCTCCTATTCCCAAGAAGAGATATTTGAAGTAGGTCACCCCTCAATATAGGCTAAATCTTGATGTTATCACTGGATAAATGAATTTTGTGTTGTGCACAAATTAGAGTATTTTGAATATAGATTCATTCCCTATAGTTTCCTATTATTCCAACTTGGCTGTTTGTGTCTGTCTACTCATCAGTAGTCAACAGTAGGAAGTTTGTCCCACCTAATACAAGTGGTCATATCTGTGTCCTGCCTGCTTGCTTACACATCAGTTGCCCTTACTGAGAGTTGATTGACTCTATAAAAGCATTCTCCCTCATTGTGATGTCAGCGTTAGCAGTTTAGCTGAATTCTTGTTCTTTGGGAATACACATCCTATGACTCCCTTGGTGTGTGAGCTTTTTTTGGTTTTAGTGTTACTCAGCAAATAAATTGAGGAGCTGTCTGGACCTCATTTCAGTTCCCCAAGTTCGTGTGTGGATATCTAAGCAGCTAAACTGGTTTAAATAGAAGTCAAAGTGCAGAAAGCTGACTGCACAAGAGGTGAGCAAAGACTGGAAGTTCCAAATGTGGGATGTAAGTAGGTAAATATAGAAGTTGTTTTTTTCACTGGTTGTTCCTGTATTTACTGGCGGCTCCTCCAGGTTATTTGTTCTGTTGCAGCAGAGTAAGGGGGGTTGTTGTAAGTGCAGTGGCAATAATCAGCTCTGCTGGCAGTTTGTCTCTGAAAGCTGCAGGAGCGTATCGATGTCAGCTGGGACAAAGTGCTGCCAGTCCTGCCCCTGGCTCAGGTGTGCCTTTCTGCCTTGTGCTCATGTCCTGTACTGTGCTCTCTGGCTGATCCCATGCCACAGATTCAATGACCCGGACTGCCCAGGAGTGCAGTGAGGCACCTGCAGCTGACTGGTAGCAGCAGAGGCTCAATAGCCTTGCTCCCCTGGAAGTCCCAGTGACTTGACTGTCCTCTCTGGTTCAGCTGCTGCCCCAAGGGAAAGCAAGTGTCAGCTCAGTTGCCACATCCAGGCTGTTCACAAGGGGTCCTTTTGCATAGTAATGTGGAAAATGCAAAGCTAGGTGCCTTTACCAGAACTTTTTGGAAATTTTCTCTCCCTTCATTGTTAGGCTATGAATAAATGGTACTTGTTTGAGTACCAAACCAATGGCTTGGTTTGTCTTTGTGGGAAGGCAGTGACTGGATGAGTAGGAGTCAGACTCTGGAAGCTGGAAGAAAGCAGATGGGACAAACCTAGGTAGAGTAGTGATAGGCCAGAGAATGGGTCAATGAGTATTAAAAAGCCACATAAAGGATAAACCATGTCACAGAAGCAGGTTTTTGCAAACACTCAATGTAGTTTTAAATATCTGTCTTTAAATGCCACCTCATTTTTCTCGTGTGTTATTTCAGGGCTGTTGCATAAAGCTCATAAAAGCCACACTCTTGCATATGCCTGTTTATCTCACTTCGTGGAATGGAAGAGCAAATAAGATTGTTATGGGAGCTCACGGCACTTGCTATCCAAGCACAATCCTGCACCCATATGGATGGGAGATTCTGGACTAGGCAGGGGGAGCTGGAGCCAGGTTATCTTTGGCATGTACCTTGCCATGGGTCGTGGCATACTGCTGACTGGAAGTGTTTGGAGCCCCTTTGAAATCCCCCAGGGCATGTAGGCTGAGGGATGCTAGTGGCAGAAGCTGGAGGAAATAGCTTTAGCTGGAACCTTTGCTCCAGGGCAGTCTGACACTGGCAGTTACTGGTACTGACAGTGATTGGTAACCTGGAGCTGGAGGGTGGTTCACTAGGAAAACAGTTTTCTTCTGATGCCCAGAGAGAGGTGTCTTGTGAACCATATTCAGAGCTCTGCAGAGACCGGCCTCAACCTTGCTCACACACGATGGAGTGAGGGCAGCATTGTAAGAAAGTAATTCAGGATTGCCAAAGAGCTGAAGTGGAGTAAAAAATGGTGGTGTCCAATCAAATGCAGACACTTCCGTGTTCACTACCACCACACAAATCACAGCAGGTCAGTAGTGATATAAGGAAATGCAAATACAGAGGAAGCAGGAATGGTTTTAATGTAGCAAATAAAATGAAGCAGGTCAAGTGGTTGCTGGCGGATCTGTACTATGGAGCAAGAAAAAAAGAATTCAAGTGACTGGGCCTTCAGGTCACTGATCACCCTGTGAATCAAAGCTTGGGTAAGTCATACTCACTTGATGTGATCCTCAAAAACAGGAACTTCATGTAAGACAAACCTTTCCTTGTCCCTACTGACTGGAGGTCCCGAGGTCCCACAGAATGTAAATACCAAGGATTCTCCTGTAAATCTGAATCTTGATGACTAACCAGCTCCAGATGCTCATTTGTAATCTTGCTAACAAAGTGTTACTACTGTATATGTCTGCTGTACAAACACACTTTTGAAAGCTGTATTCTAGATGGATGATCTCAGACAAGCTTGAGATCTTATCAATAAATAAATGTATTTGCAGAATGTGTTATGCCTCTTCTTGTTAAGTGGGTTACAACTTTAGTGCCTTTGTTGTTGCACAGGATTTTAAAAAATGTATAAACATTTCGGATGCTACAAGGAATGTGAGTTGCTACTATATGTAAAGAAATTAAATGTGAATTATTACAGGGATTAGGTTTGCAGTTTATTTTAGAATATCTTCCTGCAGCACAGCAGCTGCAGCAGTCCAGATGGTATGCATAATTTTTTATAGAAGAAAGGTATTCAGAAAAACAAGATACTTATTACTCAAGTGTAAAGTAAGTAACAAGGAGTAAATTGAAATCTATTTCTGAAACATTTAGTTTTCTAATATTCTCACTTGTAGAGAGAATATTCTCACTACTCTAGTAATGAGTTGAATTTGCATTTTGCATTTTAGAAGGAAAAATATTGCTGAAATTATGTAACAATGATTACATTACATAACAATACAGTGTTAATAAAGTTAGCTTTTAAAATGGGGTGAAGGTACAAGTTGTTAGGAAATCATCAGAATTAGATGGAAAAATATCAAAATACTGTATTGAGAGTGAAGTGTTTAATCTGCTGCCAGCTGCACTGCCTCTCATTAGAGAAAATTCATTCTGATGTTTAGCCACTAGTGTCTATTTCTTATTTGGAAGAAAACCGTGTGCTTTCTTATTTCAGATTTTTTAGAAATTGATCTAAAATAGGGTTTATTGCTAAGAGTTTACAAAGGAAAAAAAACTAACAGAAAAATGTGCATTTAGAACAAATGTTAGATATTTATCAAGTGCCTGAGGAAAAAAGCAACATCGAGGCTACAAAAATTTGTGTTTGACAATTACTTAGTCTGTGTAAAACTAAAGGTGGCTGAGGGACATTCGGTCTAGTTAGGTTGAGCAAGTACCATGATAGGAGATTAAATGTAATAATGGAAAATGCAATTAATTAAAAATGAAAAGAATTTCAACTTTTCTGATGTCCCTGGAAGTGCACAGGGAACGTTCTGCATCATTCCAGAGGCTCAGTCAAAATTGGTTCAGGAAAAGTTCACACACGTGCTTTTTAATCTGTGTGTGGTTACAGTGCTTGCTTCTGGAAGAGGCTAGTTTTACCTTGGCCTTAATACTTAAGCCTGATCTTGACAAGCTGGTGTGGTCAAATTGCTCTATTTAATGAATTCAAATTATCAGCACATGCAATCTCATTTGTTAATTTCTAGTTGTTTTTATCTATGATGTACTGGGAGTATGATCCAGTTTATCCACCTTCTCTGAGAGATAAAGTTTTGCAACAGATTCAGAAAGTCGTTCTGAAAGTAGTAATTAAATTCTGTCTTAACATGTTAGCACTCTCTAATGAATTGAATTCCTGAGCAAAAATAAAGGAGATATGTATTTCTAATTTTTAAAAAATCAATGTTAGAATAAGGAGAGTACTAAGGTAGCAATAGTTTAAGTTCATTCTTCCAAAGATAGGATACAGTGCAGAGGCAGTAAATTTCACCTCTGGACTTACAACATTATCCTTATTCTTTGTCATGAATCAGAAACAAAGTTTGGGTCAGCCGAAGAAAATCCATCAAGAATAAAGTTTCTCAAGACTGATTGCCTCCTTGTACAGGAACCTACAGAATTACACAAGCAAGAAGTTACAAAGATGTAGTTCATGTACAGAGAATATGTTTGTACTTGTAGTTGCTTAATTTAGTTCACTTCCTCCAGGCTTTCCAGTAGAATTTACAGATTTTAGGAAAAGTAGGTGGTTTGGGCTGTCTGTCCTTCCCTAAACCCCACTTGTGCAGGTTATGTGTTTGCTCAGAAACCTGGCGGATTTGTGGCATTTATGTGAAGTCCTTAAGGCCATGTCTTCAGGAAACCTTTTATATAGATATGGTTATGTAGGTTTTAGATAACTGTCTTTTGTTTTCCCTTGGCAGAATACAAGGCACATCTTGTTTAACCTTATCTGCAGTGTGCCCTCATATTTATTGGACATCTTCACTAGGTCTCTATGTTCCAACAATAAAGTAAGTTGCTTTTAGAATATTGCAGTTGTTGTGTTACCTGTTAATACTCTGTTTTGCAATATATGCAGGGCATAGTGTTGAATTTAAAGTATTGCTAAATATAGTAGAAATAATGTGGAGTTATTAGGGTGCATGTTTATGATGGAATTCCAGTCTGCAGTACAGACTGACTCTTTGGTGAAAGCTTCTCTTCACACAAGAGGGACAAAACCACAAAGAACAGCAGTAATGCTAGTCTGTGTCCTGTTTGAGGCATTTCTCCCAAAAGCTCGTGGACCTGATTGTGCAGTCACTCTGAGTAATTGTTCCCTGGATTTGCGCAGCTGCTCCTGCCTGCTTTAGTGACAGGAGATAGCCAGTGACCTGGGTATACCTTAATTCTAAATTAAGGTGTGAGTCTTTTGCATGTGGGAGTGTGTCACAGGTGAGTTACTGCCAGTGTATCAGTGTGGGTGTAAAAACTGAAAAGGTTTTATTAATGATTAAATGATGATCAAAGATAATTAACTGACACCTAAGTGAAAAGTGAATGATGATAGAATTGTTATTAAGAGATAATTGAACAGTAATTAAACTGATTTAACAACGTTTTAAATTATTGTTTAAGCAATAATTTACACTGGTCAAACAATCTACTACTTACTGTACATCTAATAATGAAACTCTAGCTAGGTTTATAAAAATAGCACCAAGTATACAATATACTTTCAGGCTTAATGTAAAATGTCACTTTCCTCATTATAGATCTGAGATGTTTGGTAAGGGGGTCTTTCATCCTCAAGCATTAACCTTAAGAGCCATCCCAGTCTGAGGGGGAGATTATTGCCAAGCAGCCTGCTGCTGCACAGGAAAGCCCAATGGGCTCTCGGGGGCTACAGACATTTATTTAGAGGTTAAAATGACTGACACAAAGTCAGAGCCCCTTTTGGTACATGTGCAGGTGTGCAGCTGTAGCAATTTCAGTTCTGTCTAGTCCCAGGCTCAGGCTGGTACTGGTCTCCTGATAAGAGAGGCCTCCTTTGTTCTTGGATAAGATATGGCTTAGGATGATTCTCTGGGTTTGCACTGCAGGGATGATTTCAATCAGGTCTCCTTTCTGGTGATTCCTGAACCAAAGAACTGTCACTCAGTCAGAAGTGGTGCATCCATCACATGGATCTTACATTATTAAAAAAAGAAAATAAATTTTTTAAAAAATCAGTGGTATCAGCATTGTATAAAAGGATTGTGGTCTCTTAGGTTGCTGGTATCAGCATCTAAAGTCTGAGTACAGGGATGTGCTGAAGCACAGCACTAGAAAAATATTTTTCTCCAACAGAAAACACTTGTGTTAGGCAGAGTAGCCTGTGTTCTTTATACCTGCCCTCCCTCAGAGAAGATAATGGGATTTTCCTTGCCGAAGGGTAGAGACAAGGGGTCTGTTACTAGCTGCCTGATGAAGGAACATCTTCTCAGAAGGGAAGGCTTACCCAATTGTGTGAAAGAAACTCTTGGGAAGAGTGTAATGTTACAACTGCGCTGTCCTTGTTTAAGTAAGGGATGGTATGGTGGATTCTACTACAGATGTGAGTACTTGGAGCTCTTGCAGCTCAAACAAGAGGAGTTGAGGCTGAAGGACTAGGAATTACAATTGTGAAGAAAAAGTTATGAAGTTATTCTTTCTTTCAGAAAGAGAGAACAAAAGATGATGGAGTGACAATAAAAACCAAAGAGCCCAGGAATAACATGATACAAAGCTAAAGAGAATATTCATTCCTATCTTTAATTATAGTTTTTTTTCTGAAGTATAGGTGAAACTAACAAAAGGGAAGTGATTATTATTAACACAGACAAAACCTTGAAGGAATCTGGAAACCAGTATAAGACATGAGAATGGCAAAACCCCCAACAGGATATGAAGAGACATGGTTTTCATCTATTGTCTTTAAAAAATGTTACTTTGAAGATACTGGACTTTAGGTAGGTGGAAGGAATTGTAGTTAGCACAAAGTAGAATCAGAATGTGAATTTTATTATTGCTTCCTTTATTGTAATTAAATGCTTATGTTAAACGTTCAGGAAAGGGAATCACAGAATCACAAAATGAGTCATGTTGAAAAGGGACCACAGTGGTCATCTGGTCCTGCCTCCCTTTGTGAACAGGGTCATCCCAGAGCACATAATGGTGCTTCTGGGTCCTTTACAACTCAGACTGGTCCGTGATTCTCAGCTGAAACTGCTTTAAAAAAAAAAAAAAAAAAAAAAAAAAAAAAAAAAAAAAAAAAAGAAGAGGAAATAATTGTACTGTTGCTACTAAATACGGCACAGGATCGCGTCCCGAGGGTTCTTGAACATCTCCAGTGAGGGAGACCCCACAACCTCTCTGGGCAACCCAGCGTGTGGTCACTGCATAGTGAAGAAATTCTCCCTCATATTCAGGTGGAACTTGCTGTGTCTCAGTTTCTGCCCCGCTGCCTCTTGTCCTATTGCTCGGCAGCACCGAGCAGAGCCTGGCTCCATCCTCTCACCGCCCTCCCTTCAGAGCCTGGTGGTCACTGATGAGCTCCCCTCTCGGTGGCCTCTTCTCGAAGCAAAGCGAAGCTGCTGGCGGAGAGAAAAGGCGCAGCTGTAGTTGCAGAGG
>VWZN01010407.1:58915-77656 GCA_013396955.1 Regulus satrapa | reverse complement strand
GGGCGCGGGGGCGGCGCGCAGCAGCCCGGAGCTGGCCGGGGCCGCGGGGCCGCCGGGCCGGGCGGAGCAGCAGCAGCAGCACCAACAGCAACAACAGCCGCAGCCGAGAACCGCCGCGATGTCCTCCGTCGCCTCCTACGAGAGCCTGGTGCACGCCGTGTCCGGCGCCGTGGTGAGCGGGGGGTCCGGGCCCAGCGGGCGGGGGCCGCCTTTGTTCGGCCGGGCCGGAGAACCGGCGCTGGGGAGCCGGGAGCTCCGGGGGCAGCTGCCCCTCAGGAAGCTGGGTTGGCCCGTCCGGAGCTAAGCATCCCTTTCAGCCGTGAAAATCTAAGCTCCGGCTAAGCGGGGCAACACCTCAGCCGTGTAAACCGAGGGCTGTGCCGCCGAGCATCGTTCTCCTGCCACGGCCTCACGAGTGCTGGGGAGCTGCGAAGGGTGAGGCGGCGCCTGGGTGCCAGTCAGAACGTAAAGCGAGCGCGGTGCGGCCACAGGAGGTTTGTGTCGCTCATGGAATTTAGTATTTCATGTGGCGCTTGTAAATTAAAAAGTCGCATTTAATTTATGTAGGTTTCCTGGTGTGCCTAGCTTTTGACTTTTTAGTGTGCTAGCTCTAAATAGTAAATCAGCCTTGTGCTTCCGACAGATTAAGAATTTTAGTGCGTGCAGCATGTTGCATTGGGCATACTGACGGATAAAAAGAGCTCCTCGTGTCTCCTCTAGGATGAAAGTTGCTAGATGTTATTGAATGATAAACACTGGCTCAGGCTGCCCAGGGAGGTCATGGAGTCTCCCTCTCCGGGGACATCCAAAACCCACCTGGATGCATTCCTGTGACACTGCTTTGGCGGGAAGCAGGGGGACTTGGACTGAGCCATCTCCAGAGGTCCCTTCCCACCCTGACAATTCAGTGGTTCTGTTACAAAGGCTGTTTATAAATGGAAAAACCAAGACTTTAAGGGATGTTTTGGTTTTATTATAAATAAACACAAGATTTTTGTCTGCTCTTTAAATTGTTATAAGTCTGCTTATTTAAACATCAAAGGCAGTGGAGATTTTGTTTCCACTTTCAAAAAGTGGAGCCTCTCTCAAATGATCTCATTATTGAAGTATTACCCCTTTTCCTTTTGCTGTCTTCTGCAGAGGTCAGTGATACTTTCTAGACCTTGCTGTTAGCTTCTCCCTTCAAATACAGATTGTTATAGTCAGGTTGTGGGCCTGAACAAAGTTTGTGGTGAGACCCAAACTTATAAATCCAGCCATAAACCCAGAACTTTGTTGAGCTAATGCATCAGGATATGTCAGACCACGACATGGTCATTTCAGTATGTAAGAATAACATAACATTTCAGTATGTTAGAATACAACACTTTTGTTTGTATTCTAACATGCTGAAAGTTCATATGCCTTCTAGGCAACCTAGTCAAATTCGAGATGAAGGAATAGTTTTGTGAACAGTAAAAAAGCACGAGCAAACAAACCCAGTACTTGATTTCCTGAGAACTTTAATTGAATTGCCTGATATTCTTTAACTCTGCAGGTAGCTAAAATGTAATCTTCCTGTTCCAAAAGCTATGGGGGTGAGAATTTCATGGGAGTATTATAGAGCAGTCAGGCTGCTTCCTTAGCTGAAAGGTGTCTGAAAAGTAGCAGTTAATTTTTAAAAATACGTTTCACTTTTTTTGTTATTCGTGCTTTTTATAAAGCCTAGCTTCAGGCTGTGGTTCCTGCACACATCATCTTGGCAGCAGTCACCTCAGGCCACTTGTATGGGCCACCTCTTGGCTACTGCCCAGTTGTTTGTCGGGTGCTCTGACTGGTCCATGAACTGATGTGTCTGAAGAAGCAGCCCAGTGGAAAAAAGCTGCTTTTTCAGCCAGATGAGTTTCTGTGTCTGCATCGTTGTGCAGGTGCCCAGAAAGTAATGCCGGGGTGCAAATGGGGTGCAAATACAGTTGACCAAGAGCCTGGGATTACATGAACCAGTCTGTACCTGTCCCTGTGATTATTCAGTGGTAATGTGACTTGGCAAGCTACCAAGATCCAGTGCTGACAGGGAGGCTGAAGCCTCACCCTTCCAGCAGTGCAGGGTGATGCATGGCAGCATCTGCTCTGCGCTCAGAAGTATAACTTTGCCTGCTGGTCTCAATGCAGTTTAGTGAGAAATCTGAGTCCATCTTGAGGGCTTTTGTTGTTGGGGAAAGGGCTGGTCCTGCTCATCCCTCTTTTCCTTTCTTCTAGCCATGAAATCCCGTCTCTTCCATGTGATGCTTCTGGCAGCCTCCTCATTATGTAGTTTAGTTGTTCCACTTGCAAACCCAGAAGAAAAGTAACTTGGCTTTTCTATTTCCCTCAATTTAGCAAAAGAAGGGGAGTGGGTGCAAATTGGTTTTTTTGTGCAGCGATCTCTTAGGTCAGTTTAGTTATCTCAGGACGTTCTCTCCAGCTACAGTTTCCTGTAAGTCCTCAGCCAGTTCGACAGTCAAGCACTGGAGCAGGCTGCTGAGAGAGGCACTTGGGAAATGCACTTCAAGTGCTTTAGCTTTTGCTCAGCCCTGAAGTGGGCTGGGGGCAGCAGGAGTAGGGGATCATTGCAGGTCGGTTCCAACTGCAATACACTGTTCTGTGTCTTGTGGCCACACATCCTTTGTGTCCCCTGTTTCCTCATTTCCATTCTCCAGTTTTGAGTGCAAGTGTGTGTGTGTGTTGCTGCTGTGTGGTGCATTGCATTGAGACCAGGATCCAGGATAAATCTCACCTTGGGAGGATGGAAGCAGGATAAATGGAGGAGGGGAAGGCTGGAAGTTGTAGTGACTGTGCAGTCTTGTTCTGTGTGTTGGTGTAACTGCGTTTTGAGGCTGTCTTCAAAACTCTGGTAATGTAGCTCTCGTTAGGAGGAGTGTTATGGCTCGTTCTGGCACTTTTTTTGTGTTGGCCCTAACCTTCTGAGATATACTTTTTAGAAATCTTCTGTCAGGTGGGTTCATTAATCCACTTGCTGTCCAGCTGGGCGGGTACATGGTAGCTACTGAGAATGATACAGCACAGGACAAGTACACGGGAGAGCAGAATGAACTGTTTTGACAAGAGCCCAAACTAAATGGGTTAAATAATAATAGTAATAGTTAATTGTGGCCAAGCCTTCCATCTGCTACCTAGTGTTAACAAAACTGGAGAAACTTAAGTCTGGTTAAGACTTCAACCCAGAATGGTTTTGGCGTGGAAACACCGCCAGAAAATTGATCTCTGCTGCTGAGCTAGGTCCAAGCAGCCTGCCGAGGAGCCGGAGTATTTCCAGAGGCAAAGCCCACTTAAATGTATGGCATGAGACAGCTGTCACACTTGAAAAGCTCAGGTCACACTGCAGTGTACTTGAAACGCAGCGTTGAGTGACTTGCTGTATCCCAGACCTTCCCACCATTTAAACAGTGAGATGTCACAGATTTAGCAGCCACCTGATGCGTGGAAAACAGGTTTGCACCAAGCCAGGGCCTTTTTGAGGCTAACAGAAGGTAGAGAAAGTGCAGTGTTTGTTTTTTGATGCCCACTAGATCAACTTTCTCTTTTGGCAAAAAGCTTTTAATGGCTTTAATTTTAGCTTGGTCTAAGGCAAGAGAAAAAAATCCAACCCTCTCATTTGTAAGCAGGGGACAGAAAAATGTGTTATTATGTATGGAGTTTATCCCCTTTTTAAACTTGCTCAGCAGGCTGGTTTGTGGGTGAGAAGTGAAGGAAGCACCGTGTAAGCCACCGATACACTGTACAGCCAGTTTATTTTGTTTTTCAGGGCAGTATGACTGCAATGACTGTATTTTTTCCTTTGGATACAGCTAGGCTTAGACTTCAGGGTAAGTGTCAAAATCTAGTTTCTTTGTACAATGGCATTTCTGTTCATCTTGGCCTGGGTACTTGTAAGGGTGGTTGTAGGGGGGCTGTTCTACCTGAACAGGAGTCTTACTTGTGTCACAGTAACAATGTTTTTCCAGTTACCAGAAGGTAACTCTTAATTTTGAAAGTTGAGCAACCTTTTGATTAGATGAAAAGGCTGTGTGCTCTGCGGCTTTTAAATGATTATCTAAGACCAAAGACAAAAACAAAGATGTGAGATGGCGCAGGATGATATTTGTGTGTTGTTGGTTTTGGCTGCTGAGAACACTTCAAAATGCAGGGGCAATATATTGGAAAACAAGTCTAGAATTGTTCCATAGGGTGGTTTAAAGGGAAAAGTCAGGGTTAGAATTGGGATTAGGAGTATCCAATATTTACAATAATGCATCTGTGTATAAACTGTGTTGTTCTAAAACTCTGTCTTCTAATCAAAAGTCACAGAATCACCAAGAATTTCAGAGCTATGACTACAACTCTGTTAAGAACTGGAGGGAGATCATCAGCCAGGTTGTCAGAAGTATCTGGTTGAGAAATGAACAGCTTTCAGTGCAGGAAGAGACTGCTTTGCTAAGGCTTAGCTGTTTGCAGGTGAACTGTAGGAGATTGCTCTGCTGCTGGTGCTAGTCTGCTGTCCAAGGAATAATTTTGAGAGCAGTTAGACAGGCCCAATTCTAGCCTTCTACCTTCAGTGCATGTCACAGCTCTTAGGAGCTGGTAATTATAGATACTCTGGAGCACAGCAGAACCTGCCAGTCTGGGGCAGAATAAAAAAAGGAAATAGTTTTACCTAGCAAGTGAAAATAAGGAGAAATGGGGTTATTTCCATCCTTCATGAGGGAGAAGAAACATGTGCTTTTAGGGTTGGGTGAGAAGTGAAGGGATAAGGACTTGAAAAAGAGTACTAGAAATCTGAATCATCTGAAAGTTTAAAATCTTTGCTTTCCAGTTGATGAGAAGCGGAAGTCAAAGACAACACCGGCAGTTCTTTTGGAAATAATCAAAGAAGAAGGCCTGTGAGTAGATACTAATTTTCTGTTTGTCTTCTTGTAGACAAGCTCTAAAACTATTTTGGAAATGCTTTTAAAGTGGAACACTTAGCCTGTATCTGTGTGGATGGATTTTTTTATTCTGAACTGTCTCCACACAAGTGTGATATGACACGCATAATCTTATGTGTTCATCTTTAGCTAACTAGGATTAACTTTCTTGAGCACCTTATGCAATTGATCTGCTCAGTGATGTAACTGTGCCTTCATTAGTGAGGTAGCTGTGCCTCCTCAGAAATGCAAATGTGCCTTCTTCATATACCTGATCAACCAGCTTTGTCTGCCCGGATTCTTGGGTGTGTCTGTTTCTCAATAACCGAGATGAAACTCCTGGACAACTGAGCCACTTTCAAGAGGAGAACTGACACATGTGTCCCAGTTGGTTTTTTTCCTTCTCCTAAGCATGTAGAAGTAAACTACACACTTCATGCTGGTGGGGTTCAACATCTGTCTAAAAGCAGTTAGCTTTCAGCTGAGCTGTGCTTTAGTATTTGTCATTGCCTGAGCTGAGCTGCTGGGAAAAACTGTTTTATGCCTGTCCTTGTTAGAAGTATTTTCCTAACTGAATCCCTGGAACTCCTAAATAGACTAGAGCTTCCAGGACATTAAAGCTGAGAAAAGTTTAACTTGGCCCAAAATGCTGTATCACCTTTGAACTTGGGCAGTTGTATGCATGAGGAGTTCTCTGCCCAGCTGGTTGCTCTTGTTCACTTCCCTCTGTCATGTGAGGGTGGCAAATAAACTACCATTTAGGGGAAAAAAAAAGAAATTAAAATGAAGATGTTAACTGAGGTGGAAAGACTGCAGAGTAGTCATGCTACTTTTCCAGTGTAAGAGAAAAATCAGTAGCTCTGGCATGTGAGGAACATTGCTTCTTCCAAAGGGATTGGGAAGGCCTGCCAAAGCAAGGGTACTGATTTAGAGACATGTCTGAGGTAACAAAAAAAGTCCAAACAACAGCAAATCTGAACTGTGATGTGAGATCATAAACATTTTGTTCACATTAGCTTGTCTCATCACCTTACTTTTGTGAGACTGCCTCTCTCATCTAGATAAAGCAAATAGGTTGAGATAAAGGACTTTCTGCAGAAGTTTATCAATCAGCTTTCTTGCCCTGCACTTCCATCCTTTTCTAGGTGGTCTGAGAGGTGTTCACTAGTGTACAGCAAGTTTTGTCAAGATTGCAGTGATTCAAATAAACTCAGGGGTTTTGGTTTTGTTTCGTGTTTTGTACTACAAGATGTTTCATTTGAAAATCATCAGAAGTAAATCAGCCAAGCCCAAACTAACACTCAGTTAGAGGACATGATCCCTAGAGGATGTTTCTCTTTCTTTTCCAGCACAAAAGAGATAGGTAGTATAAGAATTGTTTGAATCTGGCTTATGAATAACTGCATAGTCAGTTAATTTGTAACTGTATGGTTAGCTAAGCCTGTAACTTCAGGAGCAGTCCTAACCATAAGGTGTATTCCCATCTACATGGGAGGGAGAAGCACTCGATGGATTTGAGATGAAAAAGCAGCATTTACATTTAAAGAGAAGTCAGGTGTGGTGTTTCCCAGCCTTGCATCTCTTACAGTCTTATTGGAGATCCTTAAACTCTATGTCCTCCCAGTATTTCAATGAACTCTAAAGAGCTTCCATAATTACTGCTGTTGGGATGGTTTTTTTTATGCTTTCGACATGATACCAGCTCTCTACCTGTTCTGTGCAACTCCACTGAAGGTGTGTATTGTTATCTTTTGTTGGATGTGTTGTAGAATGTGTTGGGAATGTAGGACAGCTGTTGAAGTGTCCCTGTTTTTCAGGATTGTCAGGCCTGTCAGAGAAGAGAGCTTGGTTAGTCAGTTGTTACGAAATCACTCCTAAATCAAGATAGGTTTTGATGACATTCAGTTTTTCATCTGTGATTAATCTAGTTAAATTTAACTAAGTAATGTCTTTTTTCTTGCTTACCTGACTGATTTGCCCTAGATTTTACTGTAAGGCATTTGATAGAAATTCTTCCCACCTGTGTATCTTATGTCCCCAGGTTGCATCCTTTGCAAAACTCTCCTAGATGGAGTATATGAATTTCAGTAACCGGTCTTCAATTTTTAAAGTTTGTGTGAGAATCCAGATAATTTTTTTTTTCCTTACTCAGGACTTAAGTGTGGTTTGTTACCATTGCTGATAAAGAGATCTAGTTAGTACTTCCTGTAGTATACAGCATTGTATCTCTGGGATCCTCCACCAACACAGCCTGAGCACATACTTTGCTGATTCTTACTGTGACTTTTTACTCTCCATTAGGTTGGCACCATATCGAGGATGGTTCCCTGTTATCTCCAGCCTTTGCTGCTCCAATTTTGTTTATTTTTATACATTCAATAGTCTTAAAGCCCTCTGGGTCAAAGGTCAGCATTCAACCACTGGAAAAGACTTGGTTCTTGGCGTTGTTGCAGGTAATACTTGAAAATCTCCATTTTGTCAACAAGGCATTTTTGGTATATTCTATGTAAGGCTTTTCTTTATAGAGTCCTCTGGAGGCCTCACTGAGTGCTCCCACTGTATGCAGACCTGCTTCTTCCTGACTGCTCCTCTGTGTCATCCCTGCCTCCTAAGGAGATGCAGAAACCATTCCTGTTGTAAATTCTGGCACAAAGCACAGTGCTCTTGGGGATTAGTATGATATTTGTGTCTGGTGTGGTGCTTGCCAGGTGTCTTAGCATCAGCACTGAGATGCTGAAGACAAGTGGCAGGGAGAGGTAGTAGTTGGGGTTTTTTCAAAGAAAAAAGATATATGCCAGTTTTGGAATAATTTCAATTACAGTAAGAAGTTTTAATGTAAGCACTTGGTGTCAGTTTTCAGATTTGGTTTTGGGTCGTCACCTGAAAGTGACAGAAAGTTCCTAGATATGTGCAAGTCCAATGGGACCATATGTTCTTTTTTATTCTGTCCTCTTAGGTGGATGCTGAAGTGCCTTCTTTGAAGGGATGGTAACATCAGTGACTTCTCTAGCACACCCAGTGTGAAAAGTTACCACTATGGGCTTTGTGTTTGCTAGTAATATTCTTCAGGGACTACTGCTCATGTGAATGAATACAATCGAGCTGATTTAAAAAAAAAACAAACAACAACTGTGAAAAAAGCCTCTGGATTTGGGGTTTTTTGGGGGTGGGGGAGGAGTTGGTCGTTTTCTACACTTTCAGTGTAGGTATAGTGATTGGCTGAATAGCTGGTGGAAGCAAGGAGGGAAATTGTTACGTTGGATGTATGTCTGTGGTAAAATGCCATGTAAGTATGTTTTGAAACAAAGACTACACGAGTTAGGGTACAAATTATCATTTACTTTTCCCATATGCTGTGTTGGTTTTTTTCCTTCTTCCTACCAGAAATTTCAGTAGCATGTGACTCGGGGGAAAAAGGGGATAAGAGGACATTTGGAATCTTCTGGTTTATGCTGATTTTCTTTGTGCTATGTTTTGCATTAGGAGTAGTGAATGTACTCTTGACCACCCCTCTCTGGGTAGTGAACACACGCCTGAAGCTGCAGGGAGCAAAATTCAGAAATGAAGACATTGTACCAACTAATTACAGAGGCATAATAGGTAAGCACCTGTTGCTGTCTTCAACCAAAGAGAAGTTTATTAAATGAAATGTATCAAGGACTTTGAAGACTTTAGTTCATGTAACTGATTTCATCCTGTAATCTCTATGCTAGTCTGTCACTTTGCAGTCATTAAGTTTTACAGGGAACGACTTGGCTATTTGTGATGGTAATTAGGAGTTTGCAGGGTGTACTCCTGTAACTAAAATACCTTTTGCAAGGGCAGATATGTTATTATACAGATAATGGAGCTGTAGTGAGCCCCATGAAGTGGTAGTTGGGAGTCTGGGTTTGGACAGACAGTCTGAAAATTAAACTTCACTCACCTTAATCTCTTAATCACTCACATGTTCAGGCTACACTCCTTTTAAAACCAGCCAACCAAATAAACATTACTGTTATTTTGAAGAAGGTTTGGAAGATCTTCATGTGGATGCCACACTTGTAAGAAAAAAAAAGAGGGGCCTGCCTATTTGAATGATAATTTTGTTTATGTTAATGGTGATGCCAACAAGAACCTCCTTTGTCATTACCTTTCTGTTAACTTCTGGAATAAAATGGAAGATAAAAACGCTTTCATAAAAGACTGCAGTGGATTTTTATGCACTTTGAGTATTAGGCTTTAGGAGTAATTTCTCATATCTTTTATATTAGAGTTTTATACTCAAACTGTTAATGATTTTTTTTTCCTCACCTTTTGTCTCAGACGCTTTTCATCAGATAATACGAGATGAAGGAGTCTTAGCTCTGTGGAATGGTACTTTCCCCTCCTTGCTGCTGGTCTTCAATCCTGCCATACAGTTTATGTTTTATGAAGGCTTTAAACGAAAGCTTTTGAAAAAGCAGCTGCAAGTGAGTATGTTTTGAGGCCAGATGATGAACATGCTCTGTTACAAGGTTCAGGTTTTTTGATGTGCATCACTTGAACAAAAGAATGTTGATTTGGTTTTGGTTCTTGTATTTTCGAGTGGTTTTTTGAATTAGTGTGTCTAAAAAGGGTTCAGCATCATGAGATGAGAAGGGAATCTCTCATGTCCCTAGGGAAGATATTCCTGTAATAAATTCTTCTACCTGTAAAAATAAAACTGAACCTCTTGTCCACATTTGTTTGCATATGTGCACAGGTCTTGATTTACAGTAGAGATTTCAGTTCTAATATATCGTTTATAAGTATTTACATACTGACTGTCTTGAAGTCTGCTTTTAAACCTTTTTGCAGTAAATAATAACCTTTTTTTTCCTGAAGACCTCAATTTTCAATATAATTTTTCAAAGGATGGACACTAGAATTAAACATAACATTGCAGCCATACCTTCCTGATTTTCTAAATTAGAAGTATAATCGCTTTTCTGTCCCTGCTTTAAAGTGCTCTTCTTTTATCTTATTCTTTTTTCTTGTCTATATCAGGTACAGAATCTTAGCTGAACTCGTGTTCCTTTTATGTTCCAGCAAACTGAAAAGCATTTGTGTTACACTTTCAGATAATGTCATAACATAATATACCTTTAATATGCTTTGCTGTGATGTTGGGTCATACCAATATGTTACCAAGGCATCTTACTTTTCCTCAAGGCATAGTGAGATTATTTTTACGTGAGATTTTCCATCATCAATGAGGCTTGGGGTTTTTTTTACTGTCTTTAGTTAATACTGGAGCTGTAACACTCCGTTTGTGCTATGGATCTACTCAGTTCCATTATGCACATTTTTGGAATGATGAGCTTAGCTTCCATCTGCATCATTATTTTGTTGTTGCTAATAACGTATTTATTTCTTGCGTTTCTTTTAAATTACTTAGTTCTACCTTAAATTAGGGTATTTCTTTGTCCATGATCATTGAAGAGGGAAATAACTTTTTTTTTCAGCTAGGAATGGTAATTTTTATTTTGGAAAACATTTCTCTTCCTATTTGGTCTTCTCCTGGTTGTCCTAAATATATCAGGCTGACCTTTTTAAAGATGTACATGTGTGAGCATATTTTTGATTGCAATCAATATATTTTAGAATACATTTTGAGCATGTTTTGATATGGGCACCTGCTGATGTTCAGTGATTCATTCACTCTGTTAGACTGAGATGCACTGTAATCGGGTGTAACAATTGTATTTGGTGCATCCCAGAGCAGCCTGAGCCTTGGTGCTGAGGATGGGCTTCAGCAGGGGTTCTTAAACAAAAGGGGATGAGATTTTCAGCTTATAGCATTGAGACTGAAATTCTGCCTGGGAGTGTTCTGATTATATCTCAAGGATACAGAGTTGATGTTCAAGGAATCTTTTGCTGTCACCTTTTCACAAGCACCTTATGACTTCGTAGTTTCACTGTTGCAGGAACTGTCTCACTGTTGAAATGTTCAGAGATTGATGGTATGTTTAAATGATACTTCCTTATCTTTTGGATACTCTTTTCTATTCTTGGTGCTTTGAAATGATTCTAATTGTAGTGGCCTTATTATCAACCGTGTTTTAGTAGTCTCATTACATTGAGAAATGCAAAACCAGGTGGAAGTTAGAAATAAATTTAAGACGTGGGAAAGTAAGTTAGTTGGACCATAACCAACTCTCTTTAAAATAAGAAGACCCTGAGATTTAATGAAATCTTTATGCCAAAGATCCTTAGATAAACTGGTAGCAGGTACCAGTACAGAACCCCCAAACACAAACGGGTAACTGGCTGTCTTGGTATTATGTGGAAGTAAATCCGTTCTTTATCTATTGAACAGCTCACATCCTTGGATGCTTTTGTCATTGGTGCAATAGCCAAAGCAGTTGCCACCACCCTCACTTATCCTCTGCAGACAGTACAGTCAATTCTGCGGGTAAGTAGTCATTTCATTTCATGGTAACTCTGCCTGTGACTTGGTCTGTATCGTGCAAGCCTTGTTCACGTGGCTTGTTTTTATTTGTGTTAATGGACCCATTGTTTTGGGAGGCATTTTTCCCAGTGCAGGTCACTGATTAGAATGGCTCTCCTCCTTGGTTTTGACTCAGCTTTGGTGCACATACTGGTGCACATTTGTTTCAGGTAGCTGGTAGGATTGCCAGTGTATTGTGTTGGTACAGTGTCTCACAGAAGCTGATGTGTTGTACTGCTTTTAGGCACTACAGAAATGTACATTTACTTCTTGGAATAGAAATGGGAAACATGCCAAGTGGGAAGTTCAAATTTTAAAAATTCTCTTCATAGGTTTTGTTGTTTAGGTGATGGTCTGACCTTGTCAGCGTCCAGAATGTGATTCATCAGGGGGAGCTCAGCTCCCTCATAAATAATATCTTTAACCACTCTGCTGGCCATGTAGGCTAATTGTAATGGAAACACTTGCATTTTTTCTTACTTGCAATTTGTGTATATGCTGGATAATGCTGCTGCCTTCAGAGTGTACCAATATTATTGTAATATTGACACAAGACAAAACTGGGGAGTAGGAGGGAAGGAGGAGACCTGGCCATGTGTAAGTACTTTAATTTAGTACTTTTTTAAAGTACAAGCATATTGTACTTACATTTCTGTGCTTGAAACTCTGACAGTTAAATATTAATAACTGTTTCTTCTACATTAAATATATTTTCATAAGTAAAGAGGAGACTTGCCTGTACAGTAAAGGTATTGTGTATGTTCTAAAACTTGGAAAAATTTGGAGAATGAGTTGAATTACTGAAAACAAACTTTCCATGTGAAGAGTATCTCTTTTCAGACTTCTGTAATAAAGGAATTTTCTTGTTAATTGCTCATTTCAAGAAAGTAATTTTCAAGCAAGTTTTGTAATAATTTATAACTCTCTAATTAGAGTGTAATAAATATATCTTGATTTTTCATAACCTGTAAAAAGATAGTTAGGATGCTATATTTCAAAGCAAGGGGACCTGAATATATTTCCTGTGTAATTCTGTCAGCAGTCATCTTTTTCTGAAGTTTTCATAATTTTTGATCAACTGAACTAGTGCTATCTTTCCATGTCTTATCCTGTTTTAACAGCCTGGACACATCTCAGTAGTAGCTAAAGGAATAACACAGACTCCTATTGCTGGAGTGGCAGATACAGAAGAACATTTAAGCAAAAAATAGCTCTGTTTGGATAAGTTGCAGCATCACTCTGTTTTTAATTTGTGATGCTCCTGTTTTGTCCTGGTGTGAAGGAGAATGGAAGGAAAGTTGGAGTGCTGTTTTGGCCCGAGCTTTACACAGCAGTGCAGGTTTTGAGGGGCTGCAGCCACAGAACAGCTTCAGCCCTCAATCCTTTCTGTGGTTCCTAGAGAAGTGGTTACAGTCTTGAGGCTTCATGGCTTTTGTCTCCTTTCAATCCTCTTTTCTTTTTGAACAAAATTCTTTTGACTCTTAATGACAGTGTAAAAAGAAAAAATAAAAAAAAAACAAGAAAAGAATCCAGTGCCAGTCTGTTCTGTCCCTGTGATGATGGGGAGCACAAGGATGCTGTCTCTATTTCTGCAGTCACTAGGGGTGACTTCTGTCTCTTTGCTCTATGAAAGAATAGCCAGGAGCCCTGAACACATCTGTTGAGAACAGCAGAAATGTGTCTGTGACATCTGTGCTGTCCAGTTCAGACTTTGTTATGTGTTTTCTAATCTAAAATTGGCATTGTACTAGTTGATGAAGTTTTTGTCCCTCACACTAAGTGGTGTTAAAAAAAAAAGATTATGACTAAAGGCTTTGTATTTTCAGAACTAATATTCTGCATTAAAAAATACATAGTTGCACGTGCTTTTAAAAATAATTTTAGCATGTTTGCACACAAACTAATATAAGTACAATATAATTCATAACAACTTACACATCAAAATAAAGCATAAAAGTAGTACAGAATTTTTTTTTTTTTAACCTTAAACCTTTAGAAACTTACTCTTTCTTGAAAGTTATTAGGGTTCACTGTAATAAAGTCTCTACACCTTTGCTTTCAACTCTTTGGCACAGTCCTTTTCTAACTGTCATACACTGAACAGTTATCCTGTGTAATTGACAGTGGTAGCAGCTTCCAGCTTTGCCATTTGCTATGTCCTTCTCCCAGTCATTAAACTGGGTGACACTGGTGTTACTCATTATGCAGTGAAACTGGTCTTTAGCCAGTGTGTCAGTAAAGAGCAGATAAATTAAATTTGCCTCTGGAGATACAGCAGTACCATTAATGTTCTTGGTGGTCCCAGATGAAAAAGTTCTCTTTAAAACTGAAGTATTTTTTTTTCTGTCATAGAGAATGCTAATCCCTTTGGGAAATCTTCTGCAGTAGACATTGAAGCGTTAACATTCTAGTCAAAAATTAGTCTGTCTTGATGAACCTTTCTTTGTAGTACAAAAATTGTCCAGTGGTGGAGAAAAGAGGAGAATGAGGCACATAGTGTTCTGTTGCTGCTGTTTCTACCCAAGTTATTAAGACATATAGTAAAGGAACCTGTATCATCCTAGCNGGCAGTGACTGACACTAACTTGGAACCTAGTTAGCAATTTTTGGGGGGCTTGTCTGAGTCTTTGACAATGATTCTTAACATTGATTTGTCAATATCAAATGTGTAGTTGCTGATGAGAATATTGTGGATTTTGAGTGCAAAATTACCTAATGACAGATTTCCACTAGTGTTCTGTTGCTGCTGTTTCTACCCAAGTTATTAAGACATATAGTAAAGGAACCTGTATCATCCTAGCATTCTCTTAAAATTTCTGAGCTGCCTAAATCAGCTGGCATACTTTACTTACTGTCAATGGTAATGTCTTGCACCTAAGAAATAGCAGTTGCCTGAGCATGTTGTGGGAAAAATCTCATCCAGCATGCAGTTGCTCAAGTTCACTTTTCTTAGCACAGAAGCTTAGTACAGTCTTCAAATCTATTAGGCTGTGCTGTTACAAAAACAAGTGTGCCAACTCTTGTGTATTAATAATTCATAGTTACAGCTTGCTGACAGTACTGTCGACCTGTATCAGATAAAAGTATCAATGAATGCTAGAAAAGGAGTTGCTGAAATTGCTAGTTTAACTCTAGAGCAGCAGCTATTGTGCCTACTGAAAACCAGCTTGGGGATAAGCAAGTGCACTGAGTAAAAGAAATATTATTTAAGTCAGGTAGGTGGATCAAACCATTTTGAGTTCTTTCACAGCAGTTCACATGTAAGTGCTCCAAGACCATTGCTGGGCAGATAAATTTTGTGTTCAGCTATGTAATCTCAATGTAGTAATGATTTACAGATGTGTGAATCTTTTTGAAGTGAGAGCTGAAAACCAGGAATGTAATATCCCTACTATGACTCTGCAAATTATGCTTTTGAGGTCTTGTAAACTGCTTCCTCCAGAGCGAAAAGAGAGGAAATATTTGTTAGAATTCATTATAAAGCCAAACCAGATTAGAGTAGCATACAGTTTAAATGCTTGCAGTGTGAGCTTTGGCTTCACTTCCCTGCTGGTGGTCATATAACACGGGAAAGATTTAAAGAGGTTTAGGGTAGGCTCTCCAGATTTCATGCATGTATGGTGCTCTCTGCCAAGCACAGTGGGGAAATAGTACAGTGAAATACTCTTCCTTTTTTTCAGTTTGGACGTCACAGGTTGAACCCAGAGAATCGAACACTGGGCAGCCTTAGAAATGTTCTTTACCTTCTTCAACAGAGAGTGAGGTGAGCCTTCCCATTTTATTTCTCCTGCCATGATAGAGAAGACTTGAATATCACTAATATTTTGAAAATGTTGCTGGGTCTGGATTTTGTTTCCTTTTGCCTCCCTTAAACTTGACTTGATTTGAGTCAACCTAATTTATGTAATATATTGTAGGGTAAGCCCACATACCCAAATTCTCCTAAATGTCTCTAGAGACAGTGACATCAAGGATACATAAGGATACATATAGATACTAATTCATTTCACCTCTCAGCTTGAAGCAGGTTTCTTGCACTAAGGACCTCAAATTTCTGCAGAATTTTTTCTTTAAAGTATTATTAAACATAGCTGGCCTACGATCAGGAATGGGTTTCAGATTCCTACAGTTGTCATTAACTTGTGATATTGATTCTTCTTTGTAGTGTACTGATTTACTTACAGAAAGCTGTTCATACTTGTTTTCTTGTTTGGTTTTTTTTCTCCTCAGGCGTTTTGGATTAGTGGGACTCTACAAAGGCCTTGAAGCAAAGCTCCTGCAGACAGTCCTTACTGCTGCTCTTATGTTTCTGGTGTATGAGAAACTGACTGCTGCAACCTTCACAGTCATGGGATTAAAGCACTCACGCAGACATTGAAAAGGAACCTATGCCAAAGATTCTGGGGTCTAGAAAACACATTCAGTTTCTGAGACCTGGCTGGGTAACAAAAGGTCCTCACTTTCTCTGCTTCTTTAATTTTTAGACACCTTTATCTCCAGTATTTGGAGAAATCTGGAATATGTTCTATAGGACCTGTTGCCATGAATTCAGGGATAGCCCATTCCCTATTGTTCTGTGTACTCGCTTTCTGTGTTAAGAAAAAAAACCAGAGACCTTATTTAAGCACTTGACATGAAATTTAAACTATTATGTGATTTGGTTATTTGGTTGATATCCTTGGCAAGAATGATTATATCTTACTCTGCTTTCTTCTTTGCCCTCAAATCATTCTCAACTATTCTTGTATCTTTACCTTGTCAGCAGCTGGTGGGGCTGGTTTGTGTTATTTCCCTTGACCTGTGTTTGTCACTTCATATTTGGTTCGTTAAAATAATTAATAAAGAATAACATTTTTGGCATGGTTTTCCTTTGCCTTCAAGTATGTTTGTGGCACAGGATCTGGTTGCCCCAAATACTGGTGGGTGAGGTTTGTGAACTGCTGGAATGGATATGACAAGAGAGTGTGCAGTCTGTCTTCTTGAATCCAGCTATTTTGAATCTTGAAATTTTTGAATGCAGATACTGGCTAGGTAGGAGGAAGATAACTTCTTGCTTTTTCAAGCTGAGTCCCTCAAGTTGCCACAAGAAAATGGGCTTGCTACAGAAATACGTGAAGTTTTGTGATCCTGTTCTTTGTGAGAATATGTGAATTCACACCATGTTCTTATGCAGACAAGGGGGCACTGCCCTATGCTTCAGAAGTGCTGTGCCTGCTCAAAAATGTGCTTTGTTTACTTTCCCACTGATATTCCCAGATCATAAAGCCTAAAAGCCATAACTGTTGTCCCAGTTAGTGTACATGTGTATGTACTTTTTGCATAATTTTGGTCAGCATTCCCAGACACTAAAATCCAAATTAAATTGTGCTCTGTCCGTTTTTAAGTTGGCAGTAGGATTGTTCTGAAGAGCAGTTTTCTATTTGCAGTATTGAAAAATGTCATGGTAGTTTTAACACCAAGAATGTCTAGAAGGAGGAGAAGACTTGAATGCTGCAGGAAATATGGTACCGAATTGCAAAATGGCAGCTGTTTTTGGAGTCTGAATTGAGTCAATTTTAAGAATTAAATTGTAAAATAATTCTGCAGATAATGTCTTTTGAACAAGAATAAGTGCCTTTACACCAATTGCTTCTTTTAAGAGTATTGAGAGTATCTGTTCAAGAAGAGTGCCCTTAATTTAATGCTGGTTGTTTTTTTCAGTTCAAGTAGGATTTACATAGACAAGCGTAAAAAAGTGTAGTGAGCTGTAATTATACCTTGTTAAACGATGAAAATGAAAGACTGGAGATCTTGCCACTGGAAAAGAATGAATCACAACTCTGAAAATTCCACTGAAAACGCTTTTTTTACTGAAATGCGGTGACCTATAAAAGGTAGCCTGCTGTCTTTTGGGTGTTTCTCATAAGAAATTTGGAATCAGTAGTATGGCTCTTGATAAGCTACCTCACCTCAAAATTCCTGTGGGAATTGTGGGGAGGCAGAGGGGTTCTCCTGCCAGTCTGGCTGAAATCTGCATGGCTGCCAGGAGCTGGAGTTCAGCACCTTGAAGCCCTCTGGTCTGTGGCATGAAGGAGCAATTCCTGCAGAAATATTATTTCTGGTTGTTCTACTGGTAAGAAGAAAGTAAAAGCTTGCTAGCATTTACTAGCCAAAAATACTTGTCTACCTGCCAGTGTGGATTGAAAGGGATGAAGTATTTCCTTTTTGCCCAAAAAGCTGATTACAGGAGCCCCGTGTAAAAGTGTGCTGGCCTGGCTGGAACAGACATTTTGCCCTAAACTCTCTAGGTGGCTCTGCTGACCAATTATAATGAAAAAGTTTCATAAAGGAATCAAAGCAAAAGCTACTGAAGCTGGGAGCATCTCCAGTCTTCTTTTAATGGCAGACCTGTTGCATTTAAAACTTTTTGCTTCTGCGTTCTCTGGTATTGATTTAGACATTAAACTGAAATAAATGAAAAATCTACTAATCTACATTTTTGACTGAGCCAAAATGCAGATGGTCGAGGAATTGTTAAGTCATTTGTTCAAGTTGGCAGGCAAATGTTCAATGCGGCTGGTACCTCTACCTAAGTTTTCCCAGATATAGTTTGAACAGATGATGACATTTCTTTTAGATTGCCTTAAACTATTTCGGCCTTTGAAGGTGTTGGTGAGTACTTGTGACATTAAAAAGTCCGTAACTTATCAAAACAAACTATGAAAGACTATTTTTAATCTTGGTACTGGAGTTGTAATTCATCCTTGGTGAGTAAATGCTGTCCAGAAATTAAAACTAAGTAAAATAATTTTATTCTATTTTAAAATTGGTTGTCATAAATTGTCATTTCTTGCTGTCCCCCCTATAAGCAAATAACACCTTCAGGGGATGGTGTAAAGACATAATCCAGCTCTGTAGATTTGTCATTTCACTGGAGAAAAATAGTTAGAGAAGTCATGACATAGTTCCTGTCAAAGAGCACAAAGCATACAAGTGTTGGTTTAGACACAGGTGGCTTCCAATGGACGTGATTATGGAAGCTGGAGATGGAACATGGAGGCAGAACTTGAGGTGCTGTGGCAGGAGCAGTTTTGGGCACAAGTATCCGCAGTGATGCCTTGGCTGCACTTCTGCTGTGCAGTCAGTAGTGTGTTCCATACAAAAATTGTGTGAATTCATTTCTAGAGAACTTAAAATATTTTCATATTCAGGTGAAAAGCAGATCTTCCTATATTTTTAATACTGTTTTTGGGAGGAGAGAGAAAGGAAAGATGATCACAAAAGACAGTGACAGAGAGCATCATCTGTCTTAGCCGAGTTCCAACATGGGTAATTCTGTCCTTGGCTCAATTTAGGAGATTTAACATTTAATCCTGTGCTCTTCTTTCT